>LR738712.1:420575173-420631183 GCA_902687465.1 Secale cereale
GGGGGGGGCGTTTTTTTGTGTCGGGACCCCGATCCTAAGCCACACAGGTCTAGCCTGTAACACATCATATCACTTTGCGGCCTCACGCACGGTATTCCCACGGGTGCCACCTTACCTGGCCCGGGACCGTTTGCGCATTTTGGCACACGTATATGCTAGTGTCGCTAGCATCCATATGATAGAGAACCCGGGCCGACATGACCAGTTATAAACCAAAAGTGGCACTAAATTACAGAGACAGGAATAGATGACGCAGCAACGAACATGTCGGTCATCAACGTATGAACCCAAGTCATTGCAAGCTACAAGGACTTAAAGGAGCAACGCGTGACATTTCCCCTAAGGGACAGACACATGAACGAAGAAGGACACATGCCGGCCAGCCTAAGTGTTCCGGAGCAGTAGCAAGCTACCAAGGCTCAGTGGAAGCACTAGGAGACATTTCCCTGTAAGATAGGCTACCAAAGGTAAACAACTAGGTGTCGGATCCCACACATAGCAATACACATTACATGTACGCATAACATGCAAGTATGTGTTGTACAACATGGCATCACAACATAACTCAACAACTCATATAGACAAAGGCCCAGAAGAGCCATCATAGCATTTATTACAATCAGAGGTCACATGACCCAACATACAGAGCATACAGGCAACGGAAGCATAACATGTCTGAGTACAGACAACTACAAATGAAAAGACTAAGAAGCCTGACTATCTACAAGACCCTCCCAAGGGTACAAGATCGTAGCTGAGGTAACAAGCTAAACGTCGAAGTCCACGCGGAACCACTAGCAAGACTGAAGTCTTTCTGCAAAAACATAAATTAAGCAAACGTGAGTACAAATGTACTCAGCAAGACTTACATCAGAACTATCTACATATGCATCAGTATCAACAAAGGGGTGGTGGAGTTTGACTGCAGCAAGCCAGCTCTGACTCGGTGGCTATCCTGAACTACGACTGCAAGTAACTCTTTTGAGGTGGCGCACACGAGTCCACATATTCACCAATCAAAACACCACTATGGATCCGCTCCGTCTCCCTACGAGAACGCCATCCATAGCACTCACACTTGTCTTGAGTATTTTAGAGTATCCACTTTCGATTGTCTATGTACCACGTAAGCATCCAAGAAGTCCATAACCGCGGACCCGGCTATTCGAATAGATCATGTTAACCCTGCAGGGGTGTACTTCTTCACACACGCTCTCGCCACTTACCGCCATGTACATGTCGTGTCTCTCGGCAACCTGCAAGCGGAAGCCTGGCGAGGGTGTCGGCCACGACCTGACTAACCACACAAGTCTCTCGTCCAGGTTTATCGCCTATTCGGGTTCCATCCGTGGGGAGATCTGGCCGGGGTGTCGCTCACGGCCCCAAATGATGTGTGCAGGGTTCCCAAGCCCACCAACCGGGTGCCACTTGGTACACCGGGCCACTGCACCTAGTCTGTCCCAAGCCCACCTGTACCGGGTGCCACTTGGTAGACTACTAGCACTACCTACAAACACAAGAAACTAGTTGCAACTCCTGGACAGAGATCGAGTTGATTAATAAGTCGAGAGGGGCACTTAAGCATTCCAATGCGTGGTAGTAGCTATGTCATTGGACAACTTACACAGAACTCAGTTCTTAAGGACGGTTCCAGTGAGACAACCCACCATGTACTCCTACATGGCCTCTCACCGCTGCCTTTACCAAATCGTGTTCACACACTTAGCTCTCAACAGTAGGGCATGTTCACCACATTCCAATTCATCCCCGATGAATCAGACCTGACACAACTCTAAGCAATATCAGGCATAACCAGAAAGCATGAATGAGTAGGCACAACATGGCTCAAACAATTCCTACTCATGCTAGTGGGTTTCAACTATTTACTGTGGCAATGACAGGTCATGCAGATGAAAGGGGTTCAACTACCGCAGCAATAAGCAGTTCAATCGTTGTTGTTCTAATGCAGTAAAAGAGAGCAAGAGCGAGAGAGTGGGATTGTATCGGAATGAACAAGGGGGTTCTGCTTGCCTGGCACTTCTGAAGATATTAATAGTTCTTCATCGGTGTCATCGAACTCATCGTCGGAACGTCGTCTACTGAGAGGGAACAAAACCGGTAAACAGAGTAAGAACACAATCAATGCAATGCGACAATATGATGCATGATCATGACATGGCAATATGCTGTTGGTTGAGCAAATGCAACTAGCAACACAATTAAATGAAGTTGGTTTGAACCAAAGGTTCAAATTCAAACTCCATATGTGATTATTCAAATGCCATTTATTCAAATTGCCCTAAACAGTGGCTGTAAGTTATTTAAACATGCATGAAAATGCCATAAACAGATTCCTTGGATTTTTCTGATCAATTTTCATATATAAATTATTTTCATCTGAGCTACGGTTGATTTTATATGGTTTTTAGAAGTTTTAGCTATTTTCTGAAATAAATAAATCATTTCTGATTTATTTAAAAACCCAGAAAACATTTACTGCGTCAGCACTGCGTCAGGCTGAGGTCAGCAGGTCAACTGACTGGCCAGGGTCAAACCTGACGTGTGGGGTTCACACGTCAGTGACACATGGACTGATTCCGGTCAAAACCAGCGCTGATTGGAGTTTGACCAGGGCTAGGGCCCACTGTCAGTGGCTGTGAGGGTGATTACCGGGGTCATTAACTCCTAACTAGGTTGCCACGTTGGCAGTCGCCGGAGACAAGCCGGCGGCGACCAAAGTAGCGGCGGAGGCTCGCCGGAGTTGATCGGGGCGGCGCTGCAGGCTGCGGCTGGGCACGCTGAGGGCACCAGGAGGGAGCCCGTGCTCTCCCGCATCCATCCCCGCGAGTGGGAGGAGCTGGGGTGGCCGGAGCTCGTCGGAAACGAGCTCGCGGCGGCGCCGGAGTTCGGGCACCGACGGGGTAGGTGCTGCGGGGCTCAGGGAAGTGAGCTGGTGGTTGCGTTCGGCTCCTGGGGGCTCGGTGAGCACGGTGACATGCTCGGTTCCGAGCTTGCGCGTCTCTGGCTACGACGGCGACAAGCTCAGCGGCGGCCGGCGACGTAAGGAAGGGGGCGACGGCTACGGCGAGTTGTAGGCCACGGGGACAGGGGGAAACGGCGGAGGAGCTCACAGCGGGGTCAACGGGGGTCTCAGGAGGCTCGGGGAGGCGCCGGACGTAGCGAATCGACGGCGAGGTCGACGGTGGCCGAAGGTTGAAGAAGACGAAGACGGCGGCGTTTCGGGGCTTCCGGCGTCGGGCGGCTTGGCGAGGAGGAAGAGAGGGATGAGGCGAAGCTCGTGGGCATGCTAGAAGGGCGAGGCGGCAGCGGTGGCTATGCGTGCGGCGAACGGCGGCGATGGCGTTCGGTGGCTGCGAGAGAGAGAGCACCAGGGGAGAGGAGAAGGACGAGGGGGTGAGGGAGAGAGCCAGAGAGGTGCGTGGCGTCGCCTGGGCGCGTCGGGGAGGCCGACGGAGCAGGAGGTGGCGGGGAGACGTGGCCGCGGCTGGCTGTGCGCCGGGCACGCAGCTGCTTCGGGGCGAGGGGGAGAAGACGACACGCGAGGCGGTGGGCCGGGCCAGCGGTGCTGGGCCGCAGCTGGGCCAGTAGTAAGGCCAGGTAAGTTCTTCTCTCTCTCTCTTATTTCTGTTTCTGTTTTCTATTCTTTTGCCTTTGTTTTGATTTAGTTTAGACACTAAATCATTTGATAAATTCTGATAAAATAGTGGGTGCACAAAGAACTATTCCAGAGACCCTCCACAATTTTCAGAATTTATTTGGAGCTATTTAAAAATATATAGCATGTAAATGGCCCCAATTCAAATACTTATTGATTTAATTCAAAGCCCAAAAATTCCCTAAAAATGTTCAATATTTTTGATTTGGATCGGAACCCTTGCCAAAATTATCACACATTGATGAAGGAATTTCTGGGTTTATTGAAAAGGATTTTTATTTGAACCTAGTTGAGTTCATTTAGTGCTAGGGTTTGATCAATCCCCATTTCAAGTTAACAAAATTTTAAACATGATGCACAGCTAACCTAGCACTAGGCATACAGGAGCTAGGGATGTGACAACTCACCCCCACTAAAACAAGAATCTCGTCCCGAGATTCAAGCGGAGGGTAAGAAATCAAAGGGGACACAAGCTAGCACAATCTTCACGATCCAAATTTCCTTCTCGAAGATGTTGATTTATTGCATCATATTGATCTTGTCATCCTTGCTTTCAAGCTTCATCCAACACAACAACAAAAGAACGTGAATTCTACAGGATTTGATCTTCTCGAAGATCGAGCAACTCAAGATCAACTTATGGATTGAGACGTCGAAACTTCTCTTGAGATGAGGCACGGAGTACACCTCCAGGGGAATGGAGTGAGGCAAGCGATGAAGGTCACTTGATAGGCACTAATTACACACCTAAGAAGATGGTGATCTATGTCACCAGACGAGACACCTTGGAGAAGGTGACTCGTAGAGTTATTCCCTTAAGTGGCAAAAAGAATTACTTCTGATATAGAGATCACTGAAATTCCCTATACCAGCCTGGGGCGGACCATAATCGATCATTTGACGGAGTCCGAAAGAATGACATTCTCGGGCCAGAATGGATGATGTGAACTACCTTGTTGAAGACGGCACAAGGGATGATTTTGTTTATCGTCGGGAATGGATGGGACCCATGGTGAGATGGCACATTGGCGGTGCAAGCTGGGAACAAAATGCAAATGCTGGGAATGATTCTGGTAACTGGGAAGAAACCCATCAGTAGAGAGTAAATCTATTCTTTGAGAGGTTATAGCATAACCAAGAACACTGTGAGCAATCCCGGTTAGTACCGGTGATAACACCTAGTGCTTGTGCGTGCTCTCAAGAACTTAAGCATTCCCATATCCATCAAGGTTTTACCAATATCCGTGGCAAGGATTCTGGCAACACAACATACGACCATGATGAATAGTGATGGACGATGCAGATGCAAAGGAAGATAACACTTTCTTAGATTTTTCCTTAGCAAAGCCAAGAAACCGGATGATCGACCGAGAGACATTTAGCACTCTGCTTCCAATGTTCTCCTTGATGTGTTAGCGTAAGCCATTCATAGATATGTTTGGTATCTTGAACATCAAGTAAAGGTCGGACTTCGGGAGCACAAGAATCCATAAGGAGCAACTAGGGAGTAAATCCTACGAAGCCCTTATGGGGAGGTGGCCAACTTCTTCAATCAAGATTCTACAACAATAGGTCTTCCGGCTAGGTGTGTTGACCACGACATCCACTTTACCGGTAATCGAGAGACCAATATTATAGTTCTTGGGAAATGTTCCAACCATCATATCTGCCTGAGATTCAGTTCTGGTTGGTGTCAGGACATTCTAGACTCATCGAGTCTATAAAGAAAAACGAAAGTTTACAACACAAATCGACGAGTTGGCGTTGTGAGATTCTCGGGAAGTGGACTGTGGTAGTAAGCTCCAAAACATGAGTTGGTTCTGCTACAAACCTGTGAACATGTTGTCCAAGACAAACATGACCACATGGTAGGCTTACAAAGAAACACTACTGAGTTCAGGTTGGGAACCATTATTAATGACATCGAAGTCTCCACGCGTGGACGTCCTAGGAATTCACCTTAGAACAGACTCCTTTATTTTGAACAAATCAATCAGTGGCTTGGTGTGCTAAGGAATACATATAGAATGAAGGTTGCAAGTCTCCAAACCACAGAATACTTCGTACGTATGCATGACTGACTTGGGATGATTCCACAGGAACAATATTGACTTTCTCGAATTCACAGCGGCAACTTGCATCAAATGCACGTGAATTAGAGGAAGACACTTCTTTCTTCCGTACATATGCTTCACGAACGGCCATGAAGATAATGCTTATAAAAGTTTCCAATACTAACTGGATGTGCAACATAGATCATGGAGAAGATAACAATGTTGCTGGTGGGCTCAACAACAATTCATCCAGGTTTCCATATAGATGGAATTCCATGACAATGTGAACAAAATGATAGCATTGGTCAGACCCAAAAGATATAATGGTGTATGCTCAAGGAAACAACCATGAGTAAGACAACACTACGAATATCGTTGGTTCTGATTTGACTTGATGATAACCCATACTCAAATCAAAGTTTGGACAAGACAATAGATTCACAAATGATCACGGAGATCAGTCGATGAAGATATCATCTATCTTCAATACATACTCAAGATATCCCTTGAAGTGAGCTATGTGGATTAAGCTTTTATCTTCCAACTCTCCAAGTTGTTGTTTAGCTTAACCAACTAGTTCAGGGTATCCAACACAAATTCTTGGAGAAAGGTTGGTTTACAAGAGTACCAACTTGATCACGAGCTCAACATAACAGTCAGGGAACAACCCGGTAATACTTCCGAGAAGATATTCGGAAAATCACGAACCACCAATATGTTACTAAGCTCGCAAACAATCTTGCTTTTCAGGGCAAGATGATATGATCACGAGAGTGAGGCAATTTATGCAATCCTAACTCATTGCTCAAAGAGTGCACCAAAAAAATGGACTAGGTAGCACGATCAATCTTAGAATGGTGATTTAGTAACCAACGCACTAAGAATGAAATTGTTGTCCTTTAACCACCAAGCAACAAAATTGCTAGGGGTATTGATTTCACACATCGCAATTCACTTGCCAGTATTCCGGTTACAACAACACGGAGACCGAGGAATGAACGATGATGGCGAGAAGTATCACCTTATCAAAATTCATAGGAGGTGGTGCAATTCCCATGACATTCTTGATATAAAGATGGTAATACTCCAAGGTAGGACAGAACAAAAACCGGATTGTCATTTTGATCTGCAGAGTACAACTTCTTTGACCCAATCCTAGGAATGGATGAGGTACTGGAGTTTGTTTCTCCTAGTCATTCCAGACTAGAATGGCTTGACGGACCACAAGAATAAAAGGCATCGACGAACACGAATGCACGAGTACTCCTGACTATCAATTGATAGACGAAGGTGAGAATACAGCTAAAAAGGGACAACTCAAGGAACATATAACTTTCCGAGTTGCGGATGCATAGACTAGCATGTCGAACTAGTTCAACATATTTCTTCCGGATAACCCATGCAGAAAGGTAGGACTGGCAGAGTCACAATGTGGAATAGAGAACTCGTCAAGAGCACTCTGGTTGTGATCTTTTGGTTCGGGAGAACTTCTGCCAAGGAGGGTTCATGGTATTGGAAGAACGATATACCACAGACCTCGAGGACTATCACAAGGTTACTAATAACCTAAAGGGACGAGCAAACACTTACCAACATGAAGTAGGTAAAATGAATCTTGGGTTCAAGAACCCAGGAGTAGGATGCCTACTAACTAAATGGCATCACGGGATGCTTTTGAGAATGATGGCCAAAATCATCACACTGGAATATAAAACATTGCTGGATTACTGGGTGATCTTTTAAGATACTTAGGGTCATAATAATAAGTCCAACATATATGTCGAGGTAACAGAGTGCCTCAACACACCGACTAGTGTGGTTAATCTGGCCTAAAAGGACATTAGGAACAGATAGGAATGATTTGCAAATGCATCAGACTATTTAGAAACCTGGGATGACTCGAACAGCATAACGGCTGCAAATGCTCGAAAATACTTTTGGGATCCAAGCAAAAAGGGTAGCATATCCACTTAACATCATCATGTCAAGGTTCTGAGACCAATAGTTGAGCAACAGAAGTATAATAAACTGAACTGAGAGTTGAATCCACAATTAACGTGATCCTGATAAATACAATGAGAATCCTAGTTCCTAATCCCCGTAGAAGAGAAGAGGATGACTCAGATCAGAAGGTCATAAGGTAAAGGAGTAAAAGAGCCTTACGTTCCCTTCCACAATCAATTCCCTTAATATAACTAAAGAGTTTCTAGACACAACTTCGACCAGTTTGGCTTGCTAATCCTACAGGCAGTCAGGCTCTGATACCAAAGCTGTCGGGACCCCGATCCTAAGCCACACAGGTCTAGCCTGTAACACATCATATCACTTTGCGGCCTCACGCACGGTATTCCCACGGGTGCCACCTTACCTGGCCCGGGACCGTTTGCGAATTTTGGCACACGTATATGATAGTGTCGCTAGCATCCATATGACAGAGAACCCGGGACGACATGACCAGTTATAAACCAAAAGTGGCACTAAATTACAGAGACAGGCATACATGACCCAGCAACGAACATGTCGGTCATCAACGTATGAACCCAAGTCGTAGCAAGCTACAAGGACTTAAAGGAGCAATGCGTGACATTTCCCCTGAGGGACAGACACAGGAACGAAGAAGGACACATGCCGGCCAGCCTAAGTGTTCCGGAGCAGTAGCAAGCTACCAAGGCTCAGTGGAAGCACTAGGAGACATTTCCCTGTAAGATAGGCTACCAAAGGTAAACAACTAGGTGTCGGATCCCACACATAGCAATACACATTACACGTACACATAACATGCAAGTATGTGTTGTACAACATGGCATCACAACATAACTCAACAACTCATATAGACAAAGGCCCAGAAGAGCCATCATAGCATTTATTACAATCAGAGGTCACATGACCCAACATACAGAGCATACAGGCAACGGAAGCATAACATGTCTGAGTACAGACAACTACAAATGAAAAGACTAAGAAGCCTGACTATCTACAAGACCCTCCCAAGGGTACAAGATCGTAGCTGAGGTAACAAGCTAAACGTCGAAGTCCACGCGGAACCACTAGCGAGACTGAAGTCTCTCTGCAAAAACATAAATTGAGCAAACGTGAGTACAAAGGTACTCAACAAGACTTACATCAGAACTATCTACATATGCATCAGTATCAACAAAGGGGTGGTGGAGTTTGACTGCAGCAAGCCAGCTCTGACTCGGTGGCTATCCTGAACTACGACTGCAAGTAACTCTTTTGAGGTGGCGCACACAAGTCCACATATTTACCAATCAAAACACCACTAGGGATCCGCTCCGTCTCCCTACGAGAACGCCATCCATAGCACTCACACTTGTCTTGAGTATTTTAGAGTATCCACTTTCGATTGTCTATGTACCACGTAAGCATCCAAGAAGTCCATAACCGCGGACCCGGCTATTCGAATAGATCATGTTAACCCTGCAGGGGTGTACTTCTTCACACACGCTCTCGCCACTTACCGACATGTACACGTCGTGTCTCTCGGCAACCTTCAAGCGGAAGCCTGGCGAGGGTGTCGTCCACGACCTGCCTAACCACACAAGTCTCTCGTCCAGGTTTATCGCCTATTCGGGTTCCATCCGTGGGGAGATCCGGCCGGGGTGTCGCTCACGGCCCCAAATGATGTGTGCAGGGTTCCCAAGCCCACCAACCGGGTGCCACTTGGTACACCGGGCCACTTCACCTAGTCTGTCCCAAGCCCACCTGTACCGGGTGCCACTTGGTAGACTACTAGCACTACCTACAAACACCAGAAACTAGTTGCAACTCCTGGACAGAGATCGAGTTGATTAATAAGTCGAGAGGGGCACTTAAGCATTCCAATGCGTGGTAGTAGCTATGTCATTGGACAACTTACACAGAACTCTGTTCTTAAGGACGGTTCCAGTGAGACAACCCACCATGTACTCCTACATGGCCTCTCACCGCTACCTTTACCAAATCGTGTTCACACACTTAGCTCTCAACAGTAGGGCATGTTCACCACATTCCAATTCATCCCCGATGAATCAGACCTGACACAACTCTAAGCAATATCAGGCATAACCAGAAAGCATGAATGAGTAGGCACAACATGGCTCAAACAATTCCTACTCATGCTAGTGGGTTTCAACTATTTACTGTGGCAATGACAGGTCATGCAGAGGAAAGGGGTTCAACTACCGCAGCAATAAGCAGTTCAATTGTTGTTGTTCTAATGCAGTAAAAGAGAGCAGGAGCGAGAGAGTGGGATTGTATCGGAATGAACAAGGGGGTTCTGCTTGCCTGGCACTTCTAAAGATATTAATAGTTCTTCATCGGTGTCATCGAACTCATCGTCGGAACGTCGTCTACTGAGAGGGAACAAAACCGGCAAACAGAGAAAGAACACAATCAATGCAATGCGACAATATGATGCATGATCATGACATGGCAATATGCTGTTGGTTGAGCAAATGCAACTAGCAACACAATTAAATGAAGTTGGTTTGAACCAAAGGTTCAAATTCAAACTCCATATGTGATTATTCAAATGCCATTTATTCAAATTGCCCTAAACAGTGGCTGTAAGTTATTCAAACATGCATGAAAATGCCATAAACAGATTCCTTGGATTTTTCTGATCAATTTTCATATATAAATTATTTTCATCTGAGCTACGGTTGATTTTATATGATTTTTAGAAGTTTTAGCTATTTTCTAAAATAAATAAATCATTTCTGATTTATTTAAAAACCTAGAAAACATTTACTGCGTCAGCACTGCGTTAGGCTGAGGTCAGCAGGTCAACTGACCGGCCAGGGTCAAACCTGACGTGTGGGGTCCACACGTCAGTGACACATGGACTGATTCCGGTCAAAACCAGTGCTGATTGGAGTTTGACCAGGCCTAGGGCCCACTGTCAGTGGCTGTGAGGGTGATTAGCGGGGTCATTAACTCCTAACTAGGTGGCCACGTTGGCAGTCGCCGGAGACAAGCCGGCGGCGACCAAAGTAGCGGCGGAGGCTCGCCGTAGTTGATTGGGGCGGCGGTGCAGGCTGCGGCTGGGCACGCTGAGGGCACCAGGAGGGAGCCCGTGCTCTCCCGCATCCATCCCCGCGAGTGGGAGGAGATGGGGTGGCCGGAGCTCGTCGGAAACTAGCTCGCGGCGGCGCCGGAGTTCGGGCACCGACGGGGTAGGTGTTGCGGGGCTCAGGGAAGTGAGCTGGTGGTTGCGTTCGGCTCCTGGGGGCTCGGTGAGCACGGTGACATGCTCGGTTCCGAGCTTGCACGTCTGTGGCTACGACGGCGACAAGCTCAGCGGCGGCCGGCGACGGTAAGGAAGGGGGCGACGGCTACGGCGAGTTGCAGGCCACGGGGACAGGGGAAACGGCGGAGGAGCTCACTGCGGGGTCGACGGGGGTCTCAGGAGGCTCGGGGAGGCGCCGGACGTAGCGAATCGACGGCGAGGTCGACGGCGGCCGAAGGTTGAAGAAGACGAAGACGGCGGCGTTTCGGGGCTTCCAGCGTCGGGCGGCTTGGCGAGGAGGAAGAGAGGGACGAGGCGAATCTTGTGGGCATGCTAGAAGGGCGAGGCGACAGCGGTGGCTATGCGTGCGGCGAATGGCGGCGATGGCGTTCGGTGGCTGCGAGAGAGAGAGCACCAGGGGAGAGGAGAAGGACGAGGGGGTGAGGGAGAGAGCCAGACAGGTGTGTGGCGTCGCCTGGGCGCGTCGGGGAGGCCGACGGAGTAGGAGGTGGCGGGGAGACGTGGCCGCGGCCGGCTGTGCGCCGGGCACGCAGCTGCTTCGGGGCGAGAGGGAGAAGACGACACGCGAGGCGGTGGGCCGGGCTAGCGGTGCTGGGCCGCAGCTGGGCCAGTAGTAAGGCCAGGTAAGTTCTTCTCTCTCTCTCTCTTATTTATGTTTCTGTTTTCTATTCTTTTGCCGTTGTTTTGATTTAGTTTAGACACTAAATCATTTGATAAATTCTGATAAAATAGTGGGTGCACAAAGAACTATTCCAGAGACCCTCCACAATTTTCAGAATTTATTTGGAGCTCTTTAAAAATATATAGCATGTAAATGGCCCCAATTCAAATACTTATTGATTTAATTCAAAGCCCAAAAATTCCCTAAAAATGTTCAATATTTTTGGTTTGGATCAGAACCCTTGCCAAAATTATCACACATTGATGAAGGCATTTCTGGGTTTATTGAAAAGGATTTTTATTTGAACCTAGTTGAGTTCATTTAGTGCTAGGGTTTGATCAATCCCCATTTCAAGTTAACAAAATTTTAAACATGATGCACAGCTAACCTAGCACTAGGCAGACAGGAGCTAGGGATGTGACAGTTTGTCTGCCGTCCGCGGAGAAAACAGCAGGTTTGGGTGAGTACAGGGATGGCTTGGTCGGCGATGGGAGTACGGTGGGGCAGTGAGGCCTGCACGGCAGGATAGCCGGCTGCGGGAGCAGGGAGCTGGCAGTCCCGCCAGCGCTTGTTAAGAAAAGCAAAGATTGAAGTAGCATGACAGCCGTTGGATGGACATCCAACAGTCACTGCTCTCGTGTGCATTATTTCTAATAATGTACAGCCCATTTGCTAATTCTTAAGAATTTTTTTGGAGCCCATCTTCTTTTTGTTAGCATTACACACCATATTGTGGCCACGGTTAAAAAGTATACGAATTTTTTGCATATTTCGGTGCGGTCAACTGTTTTTAATCCCGAAATATCGATTCACATTCAAACTATTTTGAAAAATAATTTATATAAATATAAAATCCAAATAATTGTCCACGCATAAAAATCAATGGAATTTCAAATCTTGTAATGAAAAAATATTGAAACTAATTCCCGGTTTGATGTGTTTTAAAAATGTAGAGCTCATTTCTGGGTAAACCAAATGAAACTCTCCTCGTCTTGAAAGATTTGCAGCCCAGCAGGGCTGATAAAGCAAGTAGGCCTCGTTTGGGTATTTCTTTAAAAAAATAGAACTGGGCTGGCCATTTTCAGCAAGAAAAAAACACAACTGGGCTCATGATGTGGTAAACATAAATAAAATCCTGGCTAGACGGGCCACAGCCCCCGCACAGCCCCGTTGTTACTATTTACTAGGGTGGATGGGCTGTTTTGTCTTGGACCCACAGAAAAAATTACTACTAGTACAGTGGAGACACTCTACAGCTACCCATAAAAACAATTACTACTAGTACAATGCATACAATACCGCTTCTGGCTCCTCCTAGGTCATCGAAACGTCTCCCTCTACTGAATGTCATTATACTTTGCTCACCGACATGCGGGCCATGTAGCGCGCGGGTCGAAATGCCATCCACCAAATTAGAAGGCGGTATCTAGGCGGAGAGTCACCCCGGTCGTAGCGCGGCAATAACGTGTCGTCGTATCACAAAACCTCACCTCCCCGCAGTCTAAGTTCGACGGACGAAGCAACCATCATTTCATTCTTCGCTGAATCCCCTTCTCCCTCACCGTCTTCAAGCAAGGCAACACTCGCATCTACCACTGTTCTTCTCCCCCAACAAAGGGAAGGTAAGCGGATCCGTGATGTTGTTATATTTACGTTCAAAGAAAATAAACTTTTGCAAAGCAGTAACCGATCCTCACTCTCTTCTTTGTTCCATTGTCATTGCGATTGTGTTTTCCTTTCAGTGGTCTCCTAGTATTCGTCAGTTTCATAATGGACCAAGGAGAACCAGGCAAAGATCTGCCGATATTGGAGCAGACGCGGGAGGCTGATCCCAATGAGACAGAGAGGTCCAAGACGATGGAGGCAGCCACCGAGCCGACCCCAGATACGCTCACGTCCACTACTGAGATGGTCAACGCCCCGTTTGAGGTTACAGCCCCCGTGGCACTGCAGGAGCAGTTTTTCCCCTTCGAGGATGTGTCCCCCCCCCCCACTGAGCTGCCCAAGGTGATTTTTTTCTTTGCCGATCTCGATTGTGGTTTTTCATCTAAGTATGTGGTGATGAATAATGCAAAATTTTATTAGCTTGGATGCCATGCTATACATAGTGGTTTAAATTACTTGTGTTTCTTATACTGGAAAGTAATTTAGAATTTGTTTCTGTTTCAATTAGAGCCCTGATGCAGACAAGGATTGTGTGGTTGTACATGTCACTCGCTATGAGGCGGATGACCTGAATTTATGCACTGGGAAAATAGATTTTTTAGGCTGTTGGATCCTGGAAGCAATTTGCGCTTATACCAATGAAGAGTTGTATTCCAGCCTCACTGTTGTCGGGCATGTTGTCCAGGGTGTACTGAAGCACAAGAAGTTCAAAGCTACTCCTTCGTTTGTGAGGCATACTGTTCTTGTCAAGCTTACGTAGGAAGATGACATGGCATGCCTCCACAAACATGTTTATGAGTGGCAAGGCCACAAGGTTGTCTTCATGAAGGTTCACAGGATTGAGCTGCAGCTAGACGTTCTCGATGATGTTCATGGCAAGGTCCGTCTTGTGTCCAGCCCAAATTAGATCGAGGCATGAAATACTTGCCCCAACTAGTGTTTAGTAGTAGTTTGGATTCTATCTAATTATCTGAACCTTGCCTGTTATCGAGCCCTCTGGGGCTAGTACTCTGTTTGAATCCGTCTATGGGAACTGCTGCTACTTTTGTGTGCCCGTGAATCATCGTAATTGTTGCCGAAACAGATGCGTCCTCACTAATTTTATCATACGAGCAGTGTGAGTTTTTATGAAATAGAGTACTCGTTTGAGAACTGTGCGCTGACGTATACATAAGTACTTGTAAACACTGTTGGTGCTACCGCACTTGTAAGGAGTTGTGCAAAACGCGGCTCATTGGCTCAGCTCGCTTCAACACTAGGCTGTCGACCAGCTAACAATCAACAGTATGATGTCTGACATATAAGCAACTATGTATCTTTTTACAGTGGTTCATGCAGTTAACTGATGCCACAATGTAAATTCCAAACGTTCACACTCTAGTCTAGCGTTCATGTGGAACACTCACATTAAACTCGGCTTCATAAAAACTTGGAAAGCATAAGTTAAGCAATTTTATACATCTCAATGATTCATAGAACATAACAAACATATACTAGTTCACAGCAAAAGACAAAGTTGTGAGAAGGTTTACAAATTAGGAAAAAAACAAGAAAGGCTTCTGTGAGCAAAGGGCCTCCCGGCAGGCTTAAATTTCCTGGAGTTCACTCTGGTTTTTTCTTGTTTCCACCATCCAGAGTTAGGTTCTCTCATTCCAGAATAACCAATTATAATTGTGTTCTCAGCTGGAATGCTGAACTGAACCATGTAGTGTACTGACCAGCTGAAATTCTTGTGCATTCCACTAAATTTAAGCACCGCTATTTGCAGAAATAAGCAGACCACAATGCCTCTTGTCCGCGTAACTATCCAAAAAACCGCCGTGCAGCCATGCCAGCGAGTCCTCGGTCCATGTATGAACTGGTAGAAAGTGCATTCTGCACTAGGATGCAGTTGTTTTTGCTCGTCCCTACACTGCAATCAGGAAGTAAAAAGTACGAATCAACTTATTTTATATTGCGTTGGTCATTCTACCTAGTAACTACCAATGTAGGAATACCTGGAAGACGGGTGGTTAGAGAACGACAACAAGGGATAGCCATCTCATTTTGCGCAATTCTACTAAAACTGAGGTGTGTGCTTTTGATTGCGCGGATAGAAACGATACGGAGACAGACATCCCGAAACGATATGGAGACAGACATCCCTGTTTGCGCAAATACGAAATACGGTTATTTAAACATTGACAGATATTTGCAGTGGCGTGTGATTAAAAGCAACATCTATTGTGTTATAGTTGGCACTAGATTGACAGTATGAAATTGTCCTTAAGTAAATAGCATCACATCACATCAACATTGCCACTAGATTAACATGCAGAACAATAGCATTAGTATTACTATCATGAGAGTAGCACATGGTCAGTAAATGTGCAATCAAATTTGTGCAGTTCCACTGGGATGAAGCAATGTTAGCGGTGTGAGATTTAAGTGTAACTGCAAAAACACAATTCATGGGACATAAAGCAAGACGGAAGCACCTCATAAAATGGTGGTGGCATTGCTTCAATTTATCGACGGCACTAGACCATTATTTATAGTGACATTAGGTGGCATTGCTTAATGCTTCATGTGATTTTACATTAACAGTAGCGATATGGGCATAGGGACAGCAGAGACATAAATTGGTGAGGCAGATGTGGTTGCCGAGAGCGGCAAACACTCAGGCAGCATGTCTGCATTTGTCCCATTTTTATCTCCTCGGTGACATTTTCCTATGTGAGCACAAGAAATCTAGACCTGCTCATTCTCATTTGCGTTGTCCCACCCGTCACTTTCTTTCCTTTTTCAACCAAGAGATAGGTCCACTTCCCCCGCCCTTCGCCATCCACCATGCTTCTTTTCAACCAAGAGACCGGTTGGGTAGCCAGTATCTACTACTTTCCCCTGTTTCCTCTTAGAACCAAGTCCTAAAGTCATGCTACAGCTTTCCCACTTTCTTCCCTGTTTGAACCAACTCTTAGAGTCGACTATATGAACTAGCTTTACCTCTAATAAAAGTAAAAGTCTAGGTGGCTTTGGAACAGCGGACGGAAGTAGAAAAAGATCCACGCGAAGCCAAGTGGGGAGCTGGGGCAGTAGAGCAAGGCAGGTTTCAAAGGAATATATACCTGAGGGTCGTCGGCATGTGGCAAAGACGGTGTCGGGAGGCCACATCTTGGCCACAATACCGCAGGGAGGAAGAAGGGGTCGGAGGCCCTCCGGAGCTGGCGCTCTCTCGGAGAGAACGACACGACCGCCGATCGAGACGCGCGGGCAGCCGTTGGTCTCATCCCTCGCCGTCGATGATAGCGTGAACGATGCACCTACACCTCGGCCCCGGTCGAGGTTGTTCGGCCAGATTTGTGACCAGACGTGAGCTGAGAGAGTGTGTGGCTACCTATGTCTTGCTTAGAACTGGAGAGCATGAGAGAGTGAACAAGAGGAACCCTAGTAAAGCAAGCGCTAAGGCTCCTGCTTATATATATATATATATATATATATATATATATATATATATATATATATATATATATATATATATATATATATATATATATATATATATATATATATATATATATATATATATATATATATATATATATAGTGGAGTGATTTTGTTGTACCAGCTTCAAAAAATGCGCGCCTACGTGTACCCGCGAGTGGGTGTGAGAGAACTAGTACGTGCGTGCACCGCTTCTCTTCGTGAGAGTACAATATACTATGCCCAAAGAACATTCGCCACAAGAGTAATAGTATAAGTGTGTGACATGTGAGCTAAAATAAAATGTGCGCGACGTCTTTTGTTTTTTAGAAGTTCTGAGGGTAGGGTGTGAAGAGCACATATGTGTGTGACGTCTACTTGCAGATAGACAGTGGGTGTGAGAGGACTCGGGAGGGTGCGTGTGCGTGAGAGAGAGGGGGGCACATATGAATCCAATGCATGTGCCCGTAAATCATTATCTGACAAACGTTCGCCACAAGCCTTTTCCTGACGAACGCCGTAAGAACCGTTAGATCCGCATCCGACAGTGTCAGTTTTGCCATGTCATTTAACAGAACAGCCACTCCTCCTACACACAAATCTTCCACGTGAGTCTAAGCAACTGTCGTATGCTCCCTCCGTTCCAAAATGCAGTGCGTATAGCTTTATTGAAAATTCGAACCTCGCAAACTTTTATCGAGTTTTCGTGTACCAAATTGCACATGTAGAATATTCATTGATCTTCGAGAGGTAACTATAAAGATGGGGGAGGATTCTACAAAGAAAGGCCATCGTATCACGTGCAGCAATTTCAACCATCCTTTGGTGTGGAGGAATATCATAGGAACTCTATATGATATGATTTTATAGGATTTTTTCCTTTAGAGCCAATTGGTTCATAGGAATAGATTCAGATAATCCACATTTCAAAGGAAATAAGGGCTTCTTTGATTCAAAGGATTCTCAAAGGAATTTTGAAGGATTCAATTCCTTAGGATTTTTTCTTATGTGAGGTGTTTGATTCATAGGATTGTAAACCATAGGAACTTTTTCATAGGATTCATTTGCACTAGATTTCATAGGAAATTTTCAATCCACTCTAACCTCTTTGAAAGAATCCTACGTTTTTTCTGTGCACGGTCAAACACTCATAGAATCATATAGGATTCAAGATGACATGCCAGCCCAATCCCACGTTTTTCTATTCCTTCGTTTCGAAAATCCTACGAATCAAAGAGGCCCTAAACATGATATCATTTCTATAGCTTTAGAGCCGCTTGGTTCATATGAATGGATTCATATACTCCCATAATTTCAAAAGAAAATAAACATTAGCGTATATTCAATAGAAAAGTTCCTATGATATGAACCAAATTACATCTGTTTCTAATCCCTCCTCATAGGAATTGAGATGCATGTCATCTCTAGATTCAATAGAAAAGTTCCTATGATGTCAACCAAATGACATCTCTTTCCCAATCCCCACTCATAGGAATTGAGATACTCCATGTCATCTCTTTCCCTATAACTTCCATGTATACATCTTCTATTCCAAAATAGCTAGTACAACCCACTAGTAGCTTTTTTCCAAGACATGCAACTACGGCACAAGAACTATATAGTGTGCGAATAACTTGAAAGATGGTCACTGGATGAAGCTAATCCGATAGTGCAGAGATGGCAAATCCGAGCACTACTGGCCGTTGGATATCATCAACATTCCACCAGATCTGCCACATGTACAATTTAGAAGACTCCATGGTTGAACTTAAGCATAATGCACAAACGTCAAAACACAAGCACTTCTCCTTTGTTCTAGAATCTTACGTATCATAATTGATTATTTTTTCTCAATGAATTGCCATTATTTGTTTTTTACTTTATGCTTTACAATACACAACCCCATGAATCTTAACATTTTTATAAAACTAATTAATTTTGAATGAGATGAACAATAAGAACTAAACGAACATCTACATCATGCATATATGACTCAAAGCTTTACATGCTACAGTGTGTATTTATTCATAATTTGGTTTCGAAATCTCATGCGTTCAATGCATGTGTACCTTACTAGTTTTGAGTAGAGTAGCAAATTTCACGCGGCCCCTGTATATCAAAATGCAGGGCCCATGCATCATTGCCTTTCGGTCGAACCTACATCCACAATTTTTTATACGTACTATATCTCCACTGGTCCCCGAACCCAAAATGCTGCCTCGTTCCCCTAAAACCAAGTGGCCCACACATATTTAAGGCATCGACTCGAACTCAATCCCTCTCCCGTTTACTACGACGTGGCCCCGCATGCCCTAGTAGTACTCCTACAAACCCTATCGCCGCACGCATCATCGGTTTTCTGCAAGAGGACGAGGGGGAAGCCGATTTGTAGTGGAGGCGCTTTCAAAAAAAGAAAAAAAGATCTGTAGTGGATAACCCTACCCTAGGGTGCCCTAGGTAGCTGCCGCACGCATCATTGGTTTTCTCTTTTCTTTATGCTCTTGCGCCCTAGAGTGAAATGATGGTTGCTTCGTCCATCCGGCTTAATGCAGGAAAGGTGGGGCTTTGTGATTTGACCCCTCATCACTCATTTTCTACTACTATGGCGCTACGACCGAGGTGCCTCCAATTCCAACCGTTGCTCCGAATTGTACGAGGAACAAGACGGTGGATGAGCCACATGTCGGCCAAAGGGGTCCTGGTAAGTGTGTCTCCATTTCGTGTGCGGACTGACCCTGCTTGAGTCGCTACGCCAACACGACATGCCAGTGCAGCCTACCACTTGGTTTTGCTTCTTGGTGAATCCCGACTATATTGATCTAAAAAGATACGTACTGAACTACCCTCTCCGTCTCGTTTTTTAGACGTCTCGGTTTATAGGGCGTGCACATAGTTCTAGGTCATCCATTTGACTAACTAAATCTGAGTTACTATGTCATAAAAAGTATATCATTGGATTATTAAGCGGATGTAGTTTCTAAACATATACTGTTCATAACATATATAGCCAATTAAATTCTCAACCTAGAAAGACGTGCACGCCATGTAAACCGATACGGAGGAAGTATAGTAGTAAAAATGAGGTGATTTTACTAAGCGATCAGCGGGGGAGCATGGCCTGTCATGCGGTCCCACGTGTCATGATGTACCAAGGCGATCTGCGTGTCCCTCTTGAGGCAGAAGCAATATTACGTGCTTGGAGATGATGGCGAACCGAAGTGTGAAATAATGGTTGCTTTCGTCCATCTGGGAAGGTGCGGCATTGTGATTTGACGTCTCATTGCTCATTACTACTACTGGGGCAGTATGACTGGGGTGCGTCTCCCCTACTGTTCTGCAATGTTATTTGGTGCTTGACGCGTCGACCCGGTTTCTATATGTCCCACATGTCGGCGATAGGAAGTACAGAATTCATGAAAGCAAGCGTCGACGGAGGAGTACAAGACACGGCTTGGGTTTTTGCTGCTTCGCGCGATACATCGATACAAACCCGGACAAAAAAAGGCGAGGGCGGGTCTTTTCCCGCGCGGCAGGTAGGGGAGTTTGGCATAGTCTGTTCGAGGCAAGGAGGCAGGAAGGGAAATAAGCAAATAAAGGATGAGCGAAGTTTTGGGAAAATCTGATTTTACGGAGTACGTACCCACCAGGGTTTATAGGGCTCATCTAAAAAAACATTCGTTTTTCCGTTTTATAAGTCTCAATTCTACTACTACTAGTAGTACCATCACATGTTGGATTTCGAGGTGCGTTAGATCACCCGATGCAAGCAGTGTCAAGAGAAAACTCTCTAACCAAGGTAGTAGGGACGAGGAGTAAACTGAGGGAGTAGTAAAATTTTCTCTCTAACCAAGGTAGACTGACATGTATTTTATTGTGGCCTTGTATAAGTAAATGGAGGGAGTACTAAAGGACATATATATTCCAAACAATATGATAATATCTCTAACCAAGGTAGTATGGCCGAGGAGTAACGGAGGGAGTAGTAAAATTTTCTCCTCATCCTGCGAGCCACCGCACGCGTGGGCGAGGGAGCGGGCGTAAGGCGTAGTAAGAAAGCTTCACCTCATCCTGCGAGCCACCGCGCCCGTGGGCGGGGGAGACGGTGTACTAAGCAAGCTTCTCCTCGTTCTGCGGGTTGACGGGACACATCAAAAGTACTCTAGTGTATAGAGCCTTGCCTCTAAGGTAGGCCCCACATGGTTTGCCTCTTTTTTAACATAACGGGTCAAGTCGCAATTTGTTTGTTCACCCGTGGTAGACGATCCTCCCTCCATCTAGTGAACAACCAGTACACGTGTCAAGTTACCACGTGAGCTGCCTTTTCGCACAGAAATGAGCTCCACCGTGTACCCGCGCAGGTGTGGCTGGGAAAGAGACGGGAGTACGTGCGCCATGCGTGCACCTCTTCTCTTCGTGCACGTCCCCCACCTATGTCAGTGTGTGTGAGAGGGACTATAGAGATACAAACATATACATAATGCACCGTCCATCCCCATGCCTCCGCCTCGTCCGACCACCAGTCACCACCATGCCCCACTCCCCCTCACCTTATCTCTCATATTTTTCCCTCCATTTTTATATACAAGGCCACTATCAAAATTACAATTTTCAGATATACAAGGGCACTAACACTAATCAATGCAATATTAATGGTGTTTGCCTCGTAGTACTACTAGCAAAGGAGGACACTAATTATCCCTTGCATTCATGCGGGAGTGTGAGCATTGGCTTGATGTGCATGAAAGAGAAGAATACACACTAATTTACAAGGCAAACAAGGAAACAAGGTGGCTTGCAACATTGAGTTAGAAGACATTAATTTTTGCCTTGGTACCTGTAATATGGGTTTGTGGCTTGTATAAAAAAATGCAGTCCGATAAAATTCTCGAGATACCATTTCATATAAACAATGACGGAAATCATACAAGATACCTGATTTTCATACAAACATGAAGGATTTCATTACATTCAAATGAACTATGCGGCGCTAGTTCTAGACAGCACAGGTATATAATACCTGGCCTAAATGGTCGCCCGCCGATCGATTTGTAGGGTCGACGAAGGTCCTCGCAACAAAAGGATCCGGCAAGACACCAGCTATATACGCCAGCGTCGCCTTCGTGGTGGCCTTCATGGGGACCCAACCTGCGGCGGCCTCCCGTGTTCTACTTCTCCTGATGATGGCGGCGGACGCGGAGGCGCTGGCCACCGACTCGTCGCTCTCCGCGCACTCGTCTTCTGTCGCTGCTTGCATGGCGCGGCCGCCGGCATGGGAGTCTTGGCCACAGAAACGGGAGACGCGGTACGAGGCGGCGACGTGGACGGCAGCAGCGACGCACGTGCGTCGCTCCTCGTCGAGCTGGCCTGGAGCGGCGAGTTGCTGAACCGCGCGCCAGCTTCGGGCGGCAACTGGCTCCGTCGGGCGAGGGGAGGGAGGTGGATCAGCGAGCTGCATAGCTCGTATCCAGCGGGCACGGCGGGCCACCCAGCCGGCTTGGATGCGGCATAACTACTCTTCGTAAGCCATTGTAAGAGTGGACAAAATGGTAAAGGAGGAGATAGGGGAGCGGTGGAGGTGTGCGATTCTTGGCCGACGTTTGGCCTCGTTTAAATAGGAGATTAAATAGATGGCGGACGGGAGGAGCTCGGTCAGCGTTGCGTTTAATGCCGGCCCGGTCATGAACGGACGTGTGTCCAGAGTGGGTTTGTCGGCTTCCACACGGGTGGGTATCATGGAGGCGTTTGAATGCGGCAAGGAGGCGTGTTCAGCCGGGCGTGCAGCGAGTGGCGCCCTCAACTCTGACGTAGGACAACACACTGTTCTTCCACTGACGTGGGGGCTCTTTGGGTACATGGCCTGCATGTCAGTGACCCAACGCAGGCAGCGCACAGCAGAGGAACCTTTGGTGGGCCAAGGCGGTCTGAAGCGAGAATTTCATAAACCGATGATTGTTCATTGAGTGTGATGTCATCCTTTTCATGTTGATAGCCCGTTCGATACGTTGTGATTCATAAAGACCGCTACAAACATCAATGTTCTCCATTCGCAAAAAAAACATCAATGTTCTGCTTATCACAGATAAGATTGATTAATACCCATAACAATCCATGTCCTTAACAAAGGGTGCATGCACATATAGGTTGAGCGTGTGTCTTGCGTCGTGTGATGTGTGCATGCAGGCGTGCGAGTGTTGCGTGCGTGCAAGGTTACGTTTCAGTGTTGCATGCATGTGTGCGTACATGCATGTGTTCGTGAGTGCATGTGTACGCGTCAGTGTTGCACGCCTGCATGCGTGCGTGTGTTCATTATGTGTACGTGTCAGTGTTGCACGCCTGCATGTGTGCGCGTCTTGCGTGCGTGCATGTGTACGTGCGGGGTGAGGCTACACGTCAGTCGACTGACTTTTTTATCTCTGGTCATTAGATTTTCCAGCCGTTGGATACGCAATCAAGGGCCTGCAGTTTATCATCAAACTCCACCCCCCTGAGCCGCCAGCCACCACCGACCGAACCGCCGGCCCCCGCCGCCCGCGGCCGGCCCGCGCCGCCACGACGCCCCGCCCGCCCCGAAACCACTCCTCACGGCTGGTCCGCCGCCACACCGGCCATCCCTATAGGTCCTCCTGCGCCGAGCTTTTTCTCCGGCGATCCCCACCCCACCGCCCAATCAATGCCGCCCCCCACCGCCGGCAACGGCCAACCAGAGGTCTCACGACTTCGAGTACCCACCGACCACTAATTTATTACCATTGATGTCCTGCATATACGCGCTGACGGGTGGGCCCTATGGTAATGTGCGCTGCTGAATGTGGACCGTTTGACTGGTCAATTGATCGTGTCATCAACAAATTACGGAGCTGTATGGTGAGCCAGTGACCGTATGATCACCCTAAAATGTACTTATTTTATTAACATAGTACAGACTCAAAGTGCCATTTCTTTCTTTCATATACGGGCTGACAGATGGGCCCCACAGTTACGCACCCCGATGGTGCAACACTAGTTGCGCCACGTGGAACGTTTGACTGGTCAATTGATTGTGTCATCAACAAAAATGGGGTTGTACGGATGAGCCAGTGACCGTATAATCATGACATGTATTTTTTTAACACGGTACAGACGCAAGGGCTCAGATATACGCGCAAGCACTCACCGCTATAAGTGCGCACACACAGACCCTACCCCTATGAGCACCTTCAAGAGAGTGGGCCAGCATATGATCTTGAGATTTTACAAAGTCACCATAGGTGCCTCGTAGTCGAGTGGAACGTCTCCTCCCACTGAACGAACATCGCCGGAAAATACTGAAATTAACCCAGGATAAATGCGAGCACCGGGACTTTAACCCTGGTGGGCTCGAGAAACCACTCTCCTCCTAACCATCCAACCACATGTTGGTTAGCACGACAAAATGTATGTGGTGACCGTGATGAGCTTATTCTGAAGTCCAGTGACCATATCGTGCTTTCGCTTCAAATACAATGACCGTAAGTGTCGTCAACAAAATACGGAGCATGCATCAAATGCAAAGTCCGTCAGTGTCATCAAGAAAATACGGAGACATATCGTGAGCTAGATACCGTATGATCACCACGAGAATGTATACGGTGACCGTAATGAGCTTATTCTGAACTCTAGTGACTGTATAGTGCTTTACCTTGAAATACAGTGGCCGTCATTGTCAGAGTATTTGGATCGACACCTATGGGATCACCAGAATCCCTACTACGGTTGCGGGGCACGGGGTTGAGAGAAGAGCGGATCCAACAGTCAACACACGGTTCCTTTACCCAGGTTCGGGCCGCAAAGATGCGTAAATCCCTACTCCTGCTTTGGTGGATTATATGTTCTTCAGCTAGCTATGGGGCGTGAGGAGCTCCAAAAGGCCGAATCGTGAGGAGTTCTAAAAAGCCGAATCCTTCTCCTGGTCGCCTCGGGCCTCCTTTTATAGGGAAAAGGGGTTGCCACAGTGGCACACAGGAGGTGGAAAGGGTATAGTGATGCGAGGTTATCCCTCGCATTACATGACAAGGCGCATTTAATGCATCTTGCTTAGGTGTCCTTGCTTTATCGGGGACGGGGGAGACATCCGTCTTGTCCGTCGCCGCTCCTTCTTGTGTCGACACGCGCCCTGGCCAACGATGCCTGAGACGCCATGTAGACAGGCAGGTGGCTGAGGTGGCGCAACGGTGGGTCTCCACAAAGATTTGCATGTCGCCACGCAGGTGCCTGCCCAGCTGGTTGGGTCGTTAGCTGCATGGGGCGGTGGAAGCTTAGCTGGCGTGGGCCTGATGGTGGCCCTGCGGGTGTCTTCGGCAAGGGCCTTGCCGGGGCCCCGGCAAGGGTCTTGCCGCGGCGCTTGCTGTCATCCCCGGCAAGGTGCTTACCGGGGGTCTTGTGGTCCTCCTTGGCTGGGATCCCGCCAAGGGTCGTCGTCTTCTCAGTGTGTATCTGATCTTGAATGTCTTCACAAAGATCTGCATGCCACTATGGGGATATCTCCCGAATCCTTGCCCTATGGGGGCAGTGGACTCAAGGGTGATCCGCTCCGTAGGCGTAGGGCGAGCTGCCGCGGCAAGGGTCTTGCCGGGTCTGCTAAAGCCGGCCTCGGCAAGGACCTTGCCGGGGCTGCTGAAACTGGCTCCCGGCAAGGATCTCGCCGGGGGAAGCCGCTTCGTCCCTTTGCTCTTTGTGGTCTTGTTCTTGGTGTTGCTCCAGTTCCATCGAGCTTCGGTCTTACCCTGGCTCACCTCCCTTGCCATGTTTAGTGTGGTGGTGCCGATGGCTCAGACTGCCCGTATACAGTCATAGGGGTACAAAAAGTGTACCCCTGTTTTTGTACACCGACAGGAGCCCCCGGGCCTGGGCCACACATAAGTGCGACGCGTTGTTGGGCTAGGCCCAGAACGGTGCGCGGGCAGGCGGGACAGTTTTCACCGTGGTAAGATTTTCCGCGCGCTGCACCTCCCACGACCCGCGTGCATGGCGCGGGGTGGAGGGGCGTGCGTGACGTGGGTGGCATGCGCGGGGCGGTTTCCGCAGGCATGTGTCACGTCGCAGTAAATGCGAAAGGAGGCGGCCCGAGTTCCCCCCCCCCCATAAGAAGGGATAACCGCGGGCGCGCTGCTCACTTCCTCCATTTTCCTCGCGCCTCTTCCAATCTCATATCCGCTGTTCCCTCTCTTCCTTCCTTCCGAAGCCTCCGCCGTCGCCTGCCGCCGTTGCTTCGCTATCCCTCTTCCTCAGCCCTCCAACTCAGTCGCCATGGCGTCCAAACCCGCCAAGGGCAAGGGGGTGGCCAAGGGCTCCGGGTCTGTGGAGCCGCCGGAGGGCGCATTTTCGAGGGACCAGACGAAGGCCGCTTTCTTCATCCCGTCGACGTCTACGAGCTCCGGGCCGCTTTCAAGCCCCTTTGGGGGGCGAAGATGGGGGAAAGAATTTGGGACATCCGGCGACGCGCGTCATTCCGGCCGCTTGCGCCGAACCTGGCCCAACTCGGTACCCCTTATTCGTCGACTACTTTTCTTGTGGGTTATGACCCCCCTTCTCCGATTTCTTCTGTGATGTCATGCACACCTTTGGCTTCCGCCTCTTGGATTTCACTCCGAACGTGGTGGCGTGCATGGCTTTCTTCGCGCACCTTTGCGAAGGCTTCGTCGGGGTGCAGCCCAACACGGCGCTCTTCCACCACTATTTCACCCCTCGGATCCAGCCGGGAGGTGCCATCTCTGGATGCATCACCTGGATTCCGAGATCCAAGGGAGCGTACCCGGATGGCGCCGTGAAGGAGAGGTGGGATGGATGGCGCGGCTGGTGGTGCTGGATTGAAGAAGAAGAGCCGCCAACATTCTGTAAGGTCCGCCGAGTGCCATCGGTCCGTTGCAGTGACTGGGGCGATGTCGACGCCGTCGACGGGAGGCTCACCGTCGCCATCACCAGGATCCTCCGGCTCACCCAGGCCGGGCTCACCCTTGAAATGATCGGGGCGGACTTCATTCGCCGTCGGATCGCCCTGCTGCACAACAAGGGGAGCCCAGCCTGGCTCTTTAGGAACCCGCCCGACATCATGCGGCTCCGCCCTGGCCTCGACCACAACCACACAGTGATGGGACATGCCCACTTCTGCCAGCGGCTCTTCCAGCTCGATGTGGGTCGCGACGGCGAGGTCGAACGGACCGGCAAGGCCACAAGGGCTGCCGTGAAGGCCGGCAAGGCCATCAAGGGGCGGCTCTTCAAGCTGCCAGCGGGGGTGGTCCCGCTATGCAACAATTCGCTCCAGTCCGAGATCATCGCCATGATGCCGGAATGCAACACGCACGGCCCCGTCCCGAGCTGGAAGGAGCCGGCGGACGAGGTCGTGCAGCAATTCTTCGACTCTCTGGTTGAGGTGTGCGTCAAGCCTGACGCCGAGCAGTGGCTTGTTAGGGACACCACCCAGGAGGAGCTGGACTATATCGCCACTAGGGCGAGGGAGGCGCAGCTCGTCATGGAGACCGGCAGCGCCGGGGGTGTGGAGGACAAGGATGCCACGGCTGCGGAGGAGGAGGAGCTCGCCCAGTGGGCGGCGGCCGCCGGAGAGGCTAGCAGCACCGGCACCGAAGCTCCGCTGGTCGAAGACGCGGCCGACGAGTCGTCGTCGGAGGAGGACAAGGCCGCGGGCCCGGCGCCAGCCAGGGGAAGAGGGCGAGTCCTGCGGCGGGCCAGTTCCGGCGAGCCGGTCCAACCCGGCAAGGCTGCGCAGCCTCAATTGGCCCTGGAGGGGTCCAGGCGCCACACGAGGGCCACGGCGGCGAGGAGGCTGACGAAGGCCGCCAAGAAGAAGAAAGCAACAGCCCCTTCTCCATCTGGGCGCGCACCAACTCCGCCTTCTTCGCCTCTCCCGGCAGACGTTGACTCGGATGTCGACGCGGAGTTCCCCTTTGACCTTGGGCCTCTCAGTCGAAAGAGGAAAAGGAAAGCGGTGGAGGAGGAGGAGATGGACGACGAGTAAGTACTTCGTTCCTCACCGCCATTTCCATTCTCCTGAACCATGCCACTCATCTTGATCTGTTTTGCTTCTTCAGGGATGCAGAGACATTGGCCCAGAGGATAAAGAGGGCCAAGGCTTCGACGAGCAGCCAGCCCCCGGCTGGGGCTTCAAGGACACCACTAGTGGTGTTGAGAAGCCCAGATGGCAGCCCACGGCACAGCCCCCAGCGTAAGTTCATCATCCTCTTCTTGCTCAACATGCAGTAGGTGTTTGATGCTATGGTGCTGACCTTGTCGGTTTTGTAGGACGGGAGTAGCAGGAGGAGGAGTCGCAGGGGGCTACCCCGAACACACCACCCCCATCGACTACGCAGCCGTGAGGGGCGTCCCCGGCAAGGGCACCAAGCATGGATCCCACACGCATGGAGGAAGAGGGGAACTTGGGCGCTGGTGGCTCCGCCACGGCGCCAGGCGCCGGCGGGGAGGGGGCTTCTGCTTCACAACCTGGCACTGGTGAGTCTCCTATCTTCTGTCTTTGCTTTTCCCTTATCCTTTTTGTTGGCTTCATCATCCCCATCACTGGTGAGTCGCCTGTCTTCTGTCTTTGCTTTTCCCTTATCCTTTTTCTTGGCTTCATCATCCCCATCACTGCCCAGGCTCTCCTTCAACAGATATGGAGGACGTGGACGCCGTCATCGGGGAAGTTGCTAAGGAGGCCGACAGGATTCCTGCCCGGGAGGCCGCCAAGGACGCTACCGAGGCCGCCGCTGATAAGGCCGCCAAGGACGCTGCCGAGGGTGCCAGCGGAGAGCCTGCCGGGGAAGCCGGCAAGGCCACAGCCGAGCAAGAGGTGGCTGATGATCAGCCTTCTTCCTCCACATCCTCGGGCCTCAGCAGATACCTGAAGGTGGGCGATGACCTCTTCGTCCATCTCGCAGGGACGTCAAGTTCCCAAGCGCCCGTCGGAGGGGAAGTCTTCGATGGCGAGGTGCTTGCTGCCACTGGGCTCGAGGTGGTCGATGAACCGGGCGCTGGTGGCGATAGTTCGCCAGAAGAGCAGCTCTTCCACGCCATGGGTGCCAATTTCCAGAAGCTCCAGACGCTCTACCGTGCCCATCTGGACAAGGTTAAGTCCAGGGTGGCAATGGTGGACGAGGCGGAGGTGGACTTCCAGGCGCGCGTTGTTGAGGCACAAACCTGGTTTCACCAGTCCCGCGAGGAGCAGAGGGCCTTCCAGGAAGAATTGGCCAAGCGCGACGCAGAGCTCATCATGAAGATGTCTGACGTCGAGAAGGCCTAGGAAGAGGTGGAGAACTTGGCTGCCGCGGCTGAGGCCGCCGGGAACCAGCATCAAGCCGCCCTCGATTCCTAGGAGGAAGACCTCTCCGCGCGCGGGGCGAAGCTTGCCGCAACGCTCCGCGGCAATGATGAGGAGCTTGAGGTCCTTGTCGAGCGGCGGACTCGCGAGCTGGGGTAGAGGCACAAAGAGGCACTCGATGCCCAGGCTCTGGTCCACGCCGGCAAGGTGCAAGAGCTGGAGGTGGAGCGGGATGAGCTGAAGGAGCAGGCCCTCAAGCTGTCCGACGAAAAGAACAGGCTCAACTGTGCCTTGACAGAGGCGCACGGAAGGGTCATCAGCAGGGTTGGGGAGCTCTTCGAGGCGCAAGACTCCATCAGAGATCTCAAGCTGAAGCTGGAGAATCTCGAGAAGATGTTGTCGGAGAGCTCAGCTCGGGAGGAGACCTTGACCAGGAGCCTGGAGGAGAAGAAGCAGCTGCGGGCGGACGAGGCCGCCTCCCACCAGGAATACGTGGCGGGCGAGAACAGATGGATCAGCCGGCTGGAGGACATCGCCGGCAGGGTCACCTCTCAGTTGGCCCTCATGGGGATGCCGAACGTGAGGTATGCCCCTGAGTGGAGCGGGTCCGTCAACGCCAAGCTGACCCTGTTCTTCGAGGGCGTCCTCGGTGCCTTGGCTGATCTTCACTCCAACAGAACGACCACGCTCGCCGGGGAGGCCCAGCGGCTTTGCCGGGGGGTCATGACCAAGTCCTCACCAAGATGGCGTTCTGGAACCCCGCCCTCAACTTCGAAGCCGCGATGGACATCTTGCCGGAGGATGCTGACCTCACGATGCTCAAGGAGCGCATCAAGCCCATCATCAGCCGCATCGACGAAATCAAGAGGGTGGAGGGCCAGCGCCGGGATTAGGCATCCCGCCTTCTTCGCCACTGCGGGTTCATGACCAAGACAAATTTTATCTTTAGTTAGAACCGCAGCGATGACATGATGTAATATAACTTTGAAATATCTTTGGAATTATGCATGTTATTTCCCTGTTTGCTGCCCCTTTGTATGTCCACCCTACGCTAGCTGGGTAGGCTTGCCGGCGTGAAAAACCCAAGGCGGCGTCTTGAGGACGGGTCCCCATTGGCCTGCCGGGCGAGCGTGCTGTCGGGTGAGCCACCTTGCCGCCCTTAACGCAGCCGCTCGAACTGTCGAGTTTGACTCGAGTCAGAGTCGAGGGCCTTGCCAATTGCGGAAGGCTACCCTACCATTTCCAACGCAGCCGTTTGAACTGTTGAGCGGACTCGAAACAGAGCAAAGGCGTTGCCGATCGGGAAGGGCCCCATTTGCGTGCAGGTTTCTTTTTGTACAAAGAACGACAGCTCCGAGGACAATAACTTTAAATAATAGGATAGAAATATCCAGGGTTTGATGTAACTTAGCTTTTATTTGTAGCCGCTCGAGCGCAGATCTTCCGGCCTCCTTCCTTCTCAAAGGGCCACGAAGACGAAAGAGCGTTGGGCCAACTGCTAGAGCTGATTCTCACAACTGCGCCCCCTACCTGGCGCGCCAAAGATGTCGGAATATTTGGATCGACACCTATGGGATCACAAGAATCCGTACTATGGTTGCGGGGCGCGGGGTTGAGAGAAGAGGGGATCCAACAATCAACTCACGGTTGCTTTACCCAGGTTCGGGCCACAAAGATGCGTAAAACCCTACTCCTGCTTTGGTGGATTATATGTTCTTCAGCTAGCTATGGGGCGTGAGGAGCTCCAAAAGGCCGAATCGTGAGGAGTTCTAAAAAGCCGAATCCTTCTCCTGGTCGCCTCGGGCCTCCTTTTATAGGGAAAAGGGGTTGCCACAGTGGCACACAGGAGGTGGAAAGGGTACAGTGATGCGAGGTTATCCCTCGCATTACATGACAAGGCGCATTTAATGCATCTTGCTTAGGTGTCCTTGCTTTATCGGGGACGGGGGAGACATCCGTCTTGTCCGTCGCCGCTCCTTCTTGTGTCGACACGCGCCCTGGCCAGCGATGCCTGAGATGCCATGTAGGCAGGCAGGTAGCTGAGGTGGCGCAACAGTGGGTCTCCACGAAGATCTTCATGTCGCCACGCAGGTGCCTGCCCAGCTGGTTGGGTCGGCAGCTGCATGGGGCGGTGGAAGCTTAGCTGGCGTGGGCCTGATGGTCGGCCTGCGGGTATCTTCGGCAAGGGCCTTGCCGGGGCCCCGGCAAGGGTCTTGCCACGGCGCTTGCTGTCATCCCCGGCAAGGTGCTTGCCGGGGGTCTTGTGGTCCTCCTTGGCTGGGATCCCGCCAAGGGTCATCGTCTTCTCAGTGTGTATCTGATCTTGAATGTCTTCACAAAGATCTGCATGCCACTACGGGGATATCTCCCGAATCCTTGCCCTATGGGGGCAGTGGACTCAAGGGTGATCCGCTCCGTAGGCGTGGGACGAGCTGCCGCGGCAAGGGTCTTGCCGGGGCTGCTGAAACTGGCTCCCGGCACGGATCTCGCCGGGGGAAGCCGCTTCGCCCCTTTGCTCTTTGTGGTCTTGTTCTTGGTGTTGCTCCAGTTCCATCGAGTTTCGGTCTTACCCTAGCTTACCTCCCTTGCCATGTTCAGTGTGGTGGTGCCCATGGCTCAGACTGCCCGTGCATAGTCATAGGGGTACAAAAAGTGTACCCCTCTTTTTGTACACCGATAGTCATGCGTGAATGTGTCGTGGACATGCATACTTTTAGAGGGCCGAGAGATAGTTTGTGTGTGTACGTGAAAGTGGTGTAGAAAGAGGGGATGTCCGGTGCAGACAAGGAGAGATATGCCCTTCGTTTCTCTTTCTCGTGACTAATATTTTAGGAGAATATATAAACATTCACAATGCAGAACAAATATTTTTGGATGCACCATGCAATTAACTTTCATGTATAACATTGTACTATTGTATATGCTTATTTTCTTAGTGGCCAATTGCGTGTGTGGTGTGGTGGGCACATGATTTCTAGTTGTGGTGGGTTAATATGAGGACTCATGGGTCGGTTCCATCCTGCGCCACATAGGTTGGATCGAGACGCGTTATACGAAGACCCACGTGGAGGACTCGGCGTACAACACGAACCTAGCTACCAGAGTCGCGGAGGACTCTATCCCCACTGGTGATAAGCCGACTATATATGATTTGTAACCCTAGGCCCCCAGTATGTTATAGAAGCTTGGGGGCTAGTTCGTCGATAGTATACACACACGCACAATGTCTGGTATTCACGCGTACTTTGTACACATCCCTATCACTAATATACAGTACGAGGAGTAGGATTTTTCCTCAACTGCAAGGGTCCGTACTAGGGTAAAACTCTGCCTCGTATTACCATCCAGCTTAACAGTCAGGGATATCCTACCGAATGATATGATGGAATCATATCTGCCAACTACTAAGAGCGAGGTGTGTCTGGGGGGGGCAACGTGTGCGAGAGAGGCCTAAAGATAATGTGCGTGCGGGAGACACGTAGGCACATATATGTGCGTACAGAGGGCTAGTAGAGACCGTGCGTGTGTATATATGCATGTGAGAGAAATAGTGTTTTCCAACTGAGATTAGTGAAAAGAGTGGTGCATAGTAGTCAGAAAGGGAGAGAGAGAGATACATGGAGAGCATGTGCGTGAGACTCCCCGACACCCCGAGAGAGATTGTGAGCATGTGTGAAAGAGAAATGCCGATGCATATAAAGTGTGTGCACTTATGCGGTAGATAGAGAGATATATAGCGTGTTTGTGAGAACGGGCCGACGCATAGTGCATCAACGTGTAAAAGGCGGTTCTACGCATTAAATTAAAATATAAATGACATTATTATTTTTGGATGAGATCATGAATTTTGGAAATTGCGTATGGACGAAAATCGTTCTATCAGACACCCATACTCTATTGAATTCTAGCATGTGCATGCGTTTATTCCATATTATCGATCCATAGAGTGAGAGCGGTTTGAAATACAGGCAATGGATGCTTTTGCAATTCATATATAAACATTAATTAGTGCACTCCATGTTGTTAGTGTGAAGCACTTTATACATTTGTCACTTGCATGGATACATTCCAAATTGCTAGCTACGAAATAAAATACATGTTGAATTCAACATAAAGGGGGTTTCGAATATTCGAATTCATAGGAAGTGCATTCATCTATTTGAACCTGAGGTAATGGCATTTGTAAATCATATGTAAAAGGGGGCATCAATCTTTGTTGTGCGTTTGAACATGCTATATATATTCATACGCATGTCTAACATTTTTTTTTGCAACCAAGGAGATTATATCTAGAACCATGCATGAACTGAGGTAAGTTGCATATTTTTTAATATATACTCGTGTACATTTGTGAAGTTTGACAAATCCTGAATGTTCAATTCAGGAAAACTGAAAACATTAATGCTTCTGCTCCCAAATATTGAACGAAGCGCCAAATAGGCCTCTGGTCACCCGAAACCGCGCGAGACTAATGTTTGGTGGTAGGAAATTACTATCCTAACTCTGGCCCGTGTAGCCTATCGGCTCGATGGCCAAAGGTCTAAACCGGGGTAGGTTTGTAACTTCACCAAGATGCCAGTCTCAACCGCCTCTAAGAAGCATTCATAGGCCATGGGCGCCTAAACAACCACGCGCTCGGCTGAAATCTATCCCGCCCACAGTTGGGACACCTAAGATTACTGTCCTACCACCAACCCACAATATGTCCGAAATTTTAGATGGGGGCAAAGTTTGTAACTTTTTCCAAATTTCAAACAAGCGTGTCCCAAACCGAAACATTGTTCCCCCTCAGTTCCCCGCCTCCCTCTGTTTCCCCATTCATACTCCGTGGGCGCCAAAACGCCCTCTCCAACAGCCGCGAAACCCCAGCCTCCTCCGTCCTCCACCCCATAGCACCCAATCCACCGCCGCCCAACTCCATCACGCCGGAGCTGGTACCCCGATGTCGTCGTCCAACGCAACCACAACCGCAACGCCCTCAAGGACTTAGTAGCTGAAGCCGAGGTAGAGCTGCCTCCACGACGCCGACGCCGACGTGCGCCGTACCAGAACCACTCCGACCACGCCATCCTGCGCCTCACTGATGCCGCTCCACTATCGCAACAGTCGACCGCACTGGAGCTGTTCCCGCTATGCCGTCGTTCGCCGCCTCGGATCTTCTTCCCCGACGCCGACAGACAGCCACCGCACCACACTCAACAACTTGGCCATGGGTTCGTCCAAGGCTGCACCGTCCTCCAGAACTTCTCGTCTCCAGCGAACCACAAGAAGATCGTTGGAAAAACAAAAGGAGGACACATCACTACCAGCAGAAAGAGGTACTCCTCTTCCCTTATTCGTGCAAACCTTATGTCTCTGCTCACACCGTATTCATCCCACGAAAGAAACTAGTTGAGCGCTTCTTACTGCATCTTCTTCGTGATACTAAACGCACAAGGTTTCCTCCCTTTACTATTTCACCTTTGCTAGAGGTCAGTAGCCCGCCTGGATTTCAATTCAGGGTCTGTCAAACCGCAACTAAAAGAAGCAGCACCCGCTTAGGCGCGCGGAGCACCTAGTCCGCCTGTTCGCGGGGAAGCGGCGCATCAGTGTCTATCATAGGGGTGTGGGGCGCAGGAGCTGCTTGCGCCTGATTTGGTGGTCGGCGGGGCTTGAATGGATTGCCAGGGGGCAGTGCCAAGCAAGGCGGTGTGGTCAGGTCCAGGGGAGGGCGCAGGCAGGGGACTGGGCTGGTGGTCGCTGCCGTTTCGAGGAAGATCGTCAACACTGACTAGCTGGAGGTAGATGAAGGTGATCAGCCCGTTCTTTGTACATCGAACGGTGCATAAAAAAATGGACTGACCTATTTGTTTTCAGTCGAATGTTATATTCATAGAATCATGTAGTAATTAAAGTGTGACATGCATGTTGTAGAGCTTTCATATGTCTCCCTTCATTTATTTCTCACCGACCTGCTATCTGCTACCTTTACACTGTACTAATTGTGCACACACTTCACCCATACTCACACTATTGTTTTTGTATGCATGCGTATTTCAAACTCTGACGTAGTGTTGATGAATGCTGAAAAGAAAAGACAGAAGTCGCTCCAGTGTAATACGAAGATAAGCACTAAGCGTCTCAGTGCTATAAAGGATGTAGTGTCAGCAGTTGGAGACAGTAAATGTAGCTCTGCAGTTGATGATCTCAATTGCTACACACAACCATCCCAGGTGCTTGCTTTAACTTCGCGCTGTCAAATGTGGTTGCATGTTGCTTATGGTGTCTAGCTTGTATTGCTTCCAATTTGGTTAAGTTGCATCTGCTTACTTTACACATTATACCTTTGATAATGACATGCCTTCCTGTTTTTGATACATACTACATATGTCTATTAACCATGTTCGTACATCCAACTAATACTCTTTTGTATCCCTCGTCAATCACTTATGATGAGACAGTCATCCATGTGGGTTAGTGTGAGACACCATACTCGTTTAAAGAGTGCAATGTCATCCTCCCCACATGATTCTCAAGAAACAGCAAGGCTAAATCAAGATAGTCAACGTAGCTCTCTAGTTGATGACCGCAATTCCCCCACACCACCATCATAGGTGCTTGCTCTAACTTCGCAGTGTGATATGCGGTTGCATCTTGCATACGGTGTCTAGCTTGTAATGCGTCTAATTAGGGTAAATTGCATCTGCTTAGTTTACACATTATACCTGTGAATATGACATGCCTTCCTATTTTTGGTACACACTATATCTATGTGTTAACCTTGTTCTTACATGAAACTACCTCTCTTCTGTATCCTGCGTCAATCACTTACGATGAGTCACCTTTATTCGTTGCATATTGCATATTATTTCTAGCCTGCTGCCATGTATTGCTTCTAATTTGGTCAAATACATTTGTTAGGGCACCCTTTTAATTTGGCAGAGTGATATTGGTTTCATCTTTCATATGGTTTCTAGCTTGCATTGATTCTAACAAGTTCAAGCACCTTGTGCTTAGTTTACACTTTATACATCATACATGTCAATATGTCACGCCGTCCTGTTTTTCATACATATTCCATCCTCCTATCATGCGACTGCCTACATGAAAGTAGTGTTCGTCAGTATCATCCATCAATGAGTTCTGAAGAGCAAATTTTATTCCTTTTTCTTGTGGGTTTGACTTGACAAGGCAAAATCAAGAAAGATGAATGAAAAGAGCAAGGAATGCGATGATGGTGGTCCTCTGCAACAACGTAAACGGAGCATCTGTACCAATTCTCCTTGTAGTGATAGTGCATTACAAGGTCCAAGTCTCTGCTCCCCTACTCCACCATCCAAGGTGCTTGCTCTAACTTCGCAGTGTGATATCTGGTTGCATGTTGCATATGGTGTCTAGCTTGTATTACTCCTAATTAGTATAAACTTCATCTGCATAGCTTGCACATGATACATGTGAATATGACACGCGTTCCTGTTTTTGGTACATACTATATCTGTCTATCACACCATGTTCTAACATGAAACTACTCTTCTTGTGTATCCTGCATCAGTCACTTATGATGGAACACCTTTAAGTTGGCAGTGTGATATTGGTTTGCGTCTTGAATATGATTTCTAGTATGTATTGCTTCTAGTTTGATGAACGCCACCTATGACAAGACAGTTTTAACTTGGCAGAGTGATATTGATTGCACCTTTCATATGGTGTCTAGTTTGCAGTGCTTCTAATTTGTTGAAGTGCCTTCTGCTTAGTTACCACATCATAGGTGTGAATATGTCAAGCCGTCCATTTTTTCGTACATATTCCATCCTCGCATCATGACTTTGCCTTTCATCAGAGTAGTGTCCGTCAGTATCATGCATGAATTAGTTCTGAAGAGCGAATTATATTCCTTTTTCTTGTCGGTTTGACCTCACAATGCAAAATAAATAAAGCTGAAGGGAATTGGCAAGGCATTGGATGATGGTGGTCCTTCCGAGCAACTGAAACGGAGGTTCTCTACAGATTCTACTCCGCCATCCTCCCAACAAGATTCCCAAGACAACGCAAGGCTAGACAGTCAACGTAGCTGTGTATATGATGAGCACATCTCCCCTACTCCACCATCACAGGTGCTTGCTCTAACTTGGCACTATTATATGTGGTTGCATGTTGCGTATGATGTCTAGCTTGTACTGCTTCTAACTTTGTTGAATTGCATCTGCTTACTTTACACATAATGCCTATGAATATGACACGTGTTCCTGTTTCTAGAACATACGTGTACATGATGAGCACATCTCCCCTACTCCACCATCACAAGTGCTTGCTCTAACTTGGCACTATTATATGTGGTTGCATCTTGCGTATGATGTCTAGCGTGTATTGCTTCTAACTTTGTTGAATTGCATCTGCTTACTTTACACATAATGCCTGTGAATATGACACGTGTTCCTGTTTCTAGAACATACGTTTACATGATGAGCACAAATCCCCTACTCCACCATCACAGGTGCTTGCTCTAACTTGGAACAGTTATATGTGGTTGCATTTTCCATATGATGTCTAGTTTGTATTGCTTCTGATTATGTTGACTTGCATCTGCGTAGCTTACAACTTATACCGGCAATGATCACTTACCCATAAGACACATTTAACTTGGGACTGTGATGTAGGTCGCATCTTGCAATGCCTTCTAGCTTGTACTGCTTCTAATTTCTTGAAATGGCACTTACCACGAGACATTTTTTACCTGATAGAGTGATATTGGTTGCATGTTCATATGGTGCCTAGCTTTCATTTCTTCTATTGTTGAAATGCCTTCCGCTTACTGTTCTTTCATACATATTCCATCCTCCTATCGTACGTGTGAATATGAAATGCTATCTTTTTTTGGTATATATTCCATCCTCCTATCCTGTGCTTGCCTTACATCAAAGTAGTGTTCGTCTGTATCATGCATCAACCAGTTATGCAGAGCTAATTTTATTCATCTTCTTGTGGTTTTGACTTCATAAGTCAATACCAGAAAATAGGAAGGAAAAGAGTAAGTTAGGGGATGTTGGTGGTCCTTTGCACCAACGCAAACAGAGACTCTCTAGATTTTCCACTGCTACTGCTAATGAAGTTGAAGTCCCAAGTCTACATGATGAGTTCATCTCCTGTACTCCACCATCGCGGGTGCTTGCTCTAAGTTGACACTATGTTAATTTGTTACATGTTGCATATGTTGTCTAGCCTGTATTTCTTCTATTTTGATTAAATTGCACCTGCTGAGTTCATACGTTATACATGTGCATATGACATGGCGTTCTATGTCTAGAATACGCTGCATCTATCCATCATACCATGTTCTTACATCAAAGTACTGCTGTTGTGTATCCCGCATCAGTCACTCATGATTGGACACTTTTAACATGGCAGTTTGATAGTGGTTGCATCTTGCATTGATTTCTACGTTGTACTGCTTCTAATTTTTCGAATTGCCACTTATGAAAAGACACTTTTAACTTGGTAGAGTAATATTGGTTGCATTTTTCATATGGTGTCTAGCTTGCATTACTTCTATTTTCTTGAAAAACCTTCTACTTGGTTTACACATTGTAGCTGTGAATATGTCATGTTGTCCTGTTTTTCTTACATATTCCATCCTCATACGGTTGTCTTACATCAAAGTATTGCTTGTCTGTATCATGCATCAATGAGTTCTAAAGAGCGATTTTATTCTTTTGTGTTGTGGGTACGGCTTGACATGGCAAAGTCAAAAAGAGCAAGGAAAATAATATAGCAGGGAGTGGTGTTACTCATTGGGTGAAACGGAAAAGGATCCGCCGTCCAGATTCTGCTGGTACTTATAGTGCAATAGAAGGTCCAAGTCCATCGGCTAAATCTACAAACACAGTATCACCTGCTCCACCAGCTGTAGCATCCGCTTCAACTGTACCAGCATCTCAACGAGTTACTTGTTCATTTGCTCCGGAACTGGCCAGTTCCCAAGGTGCCTTCAGACCTAACACTACTTCCGAAGCACTGCTGACACAACAAGACTTGGTAAGATCAGATGAACCTCATGAGCATCAACACCAAGACGGTACCTGACCGAGTCAAGTTGCAGTTGCATGCTCCTTTATATGTACTCTCGCAGTTTGATGTACACTAACACTTTCCATATTCGTTGTTGAACTAGCACCAGGACGCAAGCGGAAACAGACATCAGGGATAATGCTTGACAGATTAACAAAATCTAAAGGAGGAAGAATGGAGATCCATTTTGAGGCAAGTTTAAAAAGGCCACGTGATGCTACAGAGTCAGCCAAGTTAGTATCAGAGGCAGCCGTTGCCATTAGGTGTCATGCACGTATCCTCCCAACGTGGATCCAGTACAGGAATGAGAAAGACAATACCCAGTTTAACACCTTCCTTGACCATTTATCCGTAAGTAATGTTATTCATCGCAATTAGTAATATTGTCTTGCTCTGTCCCATACTTTTTAGCTTCCTCCTAATAAGAGTCACATTCTTTTTTCAACAGATGAGGTTCAAGTTGGATCCGAAATATTATGCAACTAAACAAGCATGCACTCATGTTTTTAAGTCTGCTCTGAGACAGTATCGGTACCACCTTAGAAAATCTCACTTTGAAGGCAAGGCTAACAATGAAATCACCCAAACATCTCCAGTGGAATATATTACAGATGAAGACTGGATAGACCTCGTTAAACACTGGTCTGATCCAAAGTATCAGGTAGGCTATATGTATTTGATCGGACCACATATTGAACTTGTATTTATGTATGTGCCTTACAAGTGTATCTTCTTCTAGGCTAACTGTTTGAAGAACAAGGCCAACCGTTCTAAAGTGAAATTCCAACAGACAACAGGATCTCCTAGCTATATTGCACACAGCCATGCTCTTGTAAATAGCTGCTACTTCCTTCTTTTTTCTGTGCCATATTATCGTATCTATATTGACTTGTTCCAAATACAGAGGAAAGCCTGTGCGGACAAAAAAGAACCTAAACTGAATGCAGTGCAAATCTTCAAGGATTGCCACACCAGCAAGATGAAGGGCATGAGCACACCAGTTCAAGCCATTGTTGTAAGTCCTTACTCCTCCTGCCTTTGAACTGATTGGTACTGAGATGTGTTCATTAACTACTTGGTTTGCAGCCAATGTCAGTTACTTTGTTCACTTTTATACATAGTTGTCTTAACGCATCATTTCACCTTAAATGATTTAAAAGAGATGAAGGATATTCTTTTGGTCTTGATCTGTATTCTAGTTGTTATGTTCACGTGCGCACACAGTGATAAAATAGCCTATTTGTTTTATATATGTTTGCCCATGATATGAATGATGTCATACTATGTTCATCCTACTTTAAACCATGTCTCTTTATCCTTAGATGTCAACGAATGTGAGGAAATAGACAATACAGTAGGCATGCTAAATGGACATATGTTCCGAAAGTGATTTTATTATATAGTTGGCACTATAATACATGCTAATGTATTACATTAGTTCACCAAAATAAGTTATGTATAAACATGTAACCTACTTTGTTTGTTTTTGTCTCATTAGTAACTTATCTGGTACACTAATCTACAAGTTCAAACTTCCAGGAAGCTATTGAAAAAATGATTGAACAGCCACAACCACCTGAAGGTGACGAGGCTACCACACGCACAATGTCACCTCTTGCTGCAGTGCGTCGGTATCTCTCCACTAACAGTGCAAAAAGCACCTTCCTGCGTAATTCTGGGTTGGTTGTCAAGGTAACCTCGTCCAAATCGCCCACTGAACAAAATCTTCGTGCTAGACAGAGTGATATATCTGTGCTCCAGACACAAGTCCAATCCCTATTGGATGTCATTTTGGAAACAAGAATAGAGCTTAACAAATGTCGTTAAGATATGAATGGTTTTGAAACCAGACTATCATACATTTGCTTCGTTGTTCAAGAGCAATGGCGGAAAAAGGTGAAGATCGTGCTGCTCCATCGGATTCTACAGCCTGAAACATTAGCACTCAGGTCAAATGATCTGTGCTTCTATACATCTGATGGTGCTTTTATCTGCAAAGACTGTAAACTTTATGCCAACAGGCCTTTTGTTGTTGATACAACATTTATTGCTGCCAAAGGCTACAATAATTACGACGCTATTTTTGTATAGTGTAGGTTTATCTTCGTAATATATTCGGCCGAAAGCTTCGTAGGATCCCAACATGCCAACATTCGTCGGGCCCATTCCAATTGGACTAAAAACGATTATGGGCCGAAATTTGCATGTAGCCCACTAAAAATATTTGTGCCTAAATCAGCATAAGATTTCATATTTTTCTGGTAGTCTTGTGCCCATAGTGGGCCTTTAACATGCCTAAACATAATTTGGGCCCTCAGTAACAATAGGCCGTTTACATGTGTAAATATCTCGAGCCCATAAAAAACATGGGCCTTTAAAAGACCGATTGGGCCCATTTACGATGCGGATCTTTCACAGGCCAAAATTCGGACGAGCCGTAAATGCGCCTACCTAATACACGGGCCTTTAACAGGCCATAAGTTCGGTTGGGCTAGATTATCATCATTTTTATATGGGCCCTTAATGGTCCCGATGTGACGTTGGGCCACATATGGCCCTTGGATTTCGTCCGACGTTAACAGGCCGAAAATCAGAACAGGTCGAAAGTGGACCAAATCTATAGTGGGGCTCTAACAGGCTGAATGTCAGACATGGCCGAATATGACCCAAATCCTTCACGGTCGTTTATGGGCCGAAAGTTTCAATGGCCTGTAAATGGGCCCAAATGAAGCAGGTCCTTTAACAGGTCGGAATTACACCGGGCCGTAATTCGGCCCATATACTTAGCGGACTGTTAAGGGGCCAGAAGTGACCATGGGCCGCGATGATGACAAGTTTAGGACAGGCCGTTGACGGGCCGCTTTAACACTAGTCATACGGGCCTTAACTGAGAATGTTGGGCCTTTAGCTGGGCCAGCCCATTATGGCCCGCAAAATCTCGTGGGCCTTTAGCTGGGCTGGCCCATTATGATACGCAAAATCTCGTGGGCCTTTTGCTGGGCCGGCCTATTATGGACCGCAAAATCTTGTGGGCCTCGAGCTGGGCTGGCCCATTATGATACGCAAAATCTCATGGGCCTTCTGCTAGGCCGGCCCATTATGGACCGCAAAATCTTGTGGGCCTTTTGCTGGGCTGGCCCATTATGGACCGCAAAATCTTGTGGGCCTTTAGTTGGGTCGGCCCATTTAAACTTTATTGGCCACTTTTGGGCCTATCCACGTGTCAACATATCACAGGCACATCTCGCCCATTGGATGAGTGACACCTGTGCCAACGTGGAGCTAACACGTGTTTTCGTCAGCCAATCAGAATTTTACACGTGGAAAATCCCCATTGGTCAGGGCTGTTAACGGGTTATCGGATCCAAAACCGGACCCGATAGCTTAATTGCGTTTTGTTACGGTGGATCCCACGTGTCGGTCACCCTTGACGAAAGTACTTCTGTGACACGCGATTTATTGTCATGGAAGTGGACACTTTCGTGGTGATAATTTTCGTAATGTCATGGAACACTTCTACGACGGCACAGGTATGACTATCTTCATTCTGTCATAAATTTGTCATGGATGTACATGCATGACAGAAAACGCGACCTACTGTGACAAACCCGTATCATCACAGAAGTGTATTTTTTGTAGTGTGTGCTAGTTGATTATCGTTCTCATAAGTTGTTTGCTCACAAAATCCCTATGCATAGGAAGTGGGTTAGACTTAAATGTGCTAGTCATATTCTTCATGATGCTCTCTTTATGTTTCAATTCTTATCTTTTATGTGAGCATCATTGAAATCATCATGCCTAGCTAGGGGCGTTAAACGATAGCGCTTGTTGGGAGGCAACCCAACTTTATTTTTGTTCTTTGTTTTTTGCTTCTGTTTAGGAATAAATATTGCATCTAGCTTCTGTTTAGATGTGGTTTTGTATTTTAATTAGTGTTTGTGCCAAGTAGAACCTTTGGGAAGACTTGTGTGAAGTTTATATGATCTTGCTGAAAAAAACAGAAACGTTAGCGCTCACGAGAATAGTCACCAGATTTTACTAGAGAGTGATATTTAGTTGATTCTTTTTGCAGACGATTAATAGACAAATTCCTCGGGTTTACCAATTTATTTGAGAATTTTTAGAGTTACAGAAGTATTCGAAAGTTACAGATTGCTACAGACTATTCTGTTTTTTGACAGATTCTATTTTCTATGTGTTATTTGCTTATTTGGATGAATCTATGAGTAGTATCGGAGGGTATGAACCATAGAGAAGTTGGAATACAGTAGACATTACACCAATATGAATTTAGAATGAGTTCATAACAGTACCTAAGTGGTGGTTTTATTTTCTTATACTAACGGAGCTCACGAGTTTTCTGTTAAGTTTTGTGTTGTGAAGTTATCAAGTTTTGGGTAAAGATTCGATGGACTATGGAACAAAGAGTGGCAAGAGCCTAAGCTTGGGGGTGCCCAAGGCACCCCAAGGTAAAATTCAATGACAATCAAAAGCCTAAGCTTGGGGATGCCCCGGGAAGGCATCCCCTCTTTCGTCTTAATCTATCGGTAACTATACTCGGGACTATATTTTTATTCACCACATGATATGTGTTTTGCTTGGAGCGTCATTTTTGTTTTATTTTGTTTTGCTTGCTGTTTGAATAATATCCCAAGTTCTAAAATTCTTAAATGTTAGAGAGTATTCACATAGTTACATAATTATTCAACTACTCATTGATCTTCACTTATATCGTTTGGAGTAGTTTGTCCTTTGCTCTAGTGCTTCACTTATATCTTTTAGAGCACGGCGATGGTTTTATTTTGAAGAAATAGATGATCTCTCATGCTTCACTTATATCCTTTTGAGAGTCTATTAGAACAGCATGGTAATGTACTTTGGCTATAAAACTAGCCTTAACATGATAGGCATCCAAGATGAATGTAGTAAAAACTTTCATATAAAGTGCATTGAATATGATGAGAAGTTGGATGCTCGATAATTGTTTTGAGATATGAGGATAGTGATATTAGAGTCATGCTAGTGGAGTAATTGTGAAATTGAGAAATACTTGTGTTAAAGTTTGTGATTCCCGTAGCATGCACGTATGGTGAACCGCTATGTGGCGAAGTTAGAGCATGAGGTATTTGTAGAGTGTCATCCTTTGTGTGGAGGTCGGGGGCGCGCGATGGTTAACTCCTACCAACCTCCCCCCTAAGAGCATGCGTTGATTTCTTTGTTTTGATGACTCATAATTTTTTTCAATAAGTATATGAGTTCTTTATGACTAATGTTGAGTCCATGGATTATACGAACTCTCACCCTTCCACCATTGCTAGCCTCTCTTGTACCGCGCAACTTTCGCCGGTACCATACACCCACAATATACCTTCCTCAAAACAGCCACCATATACCTTCCTCAAAATGGCCATTCTGAGATATATTGCCATGCAACTTTCCACCGTTCCGTTCATATGACACGCTTCATATTGTCATATTGCCATGCATGATTATATAGTTGACATCGTATTTTTGGCAAAGCCACCATGCATAATTTTTCATACATGTGACTCTTGATTCATTGCATATCCCGGTACACCGCCGGAGGCATTCATATAGAGTCATACTTTGTTCTAGTATCGAGTTGTAATATCGAGCTGTAAATCAATATAAGTGTGATGATCATCATTATTAGAGCATTGTCCCATGTGACGAAAGGCTAAATAAAGAAAGCCCCTCCAAAAAAAGGAAAGGCCAAAGAAAAAAGAAAGGCCCAAAAAAGAAAAAAAGAAATAGAAAGAAAAAATAAAAGAAAAGGGACAATGCTACTATCTTTTTCCACACTTGTGCTTCAAAGTAGCACCATGTTCTTCATGATAGAGTCTCTCATGTTTAGTCACTTTCATATACTAGTGGGAATTTGCATTATAGAACTTGGCTTGTATATTCCAACGATGGGCTTCCTCAAATGCCCTAGGTCTTCATGAGCAAGCAAGTTGGATGCACACCCACTTAGTTTCTTTTGATGAGCTTTCATACATTTATAGCTCTAGTGCATCTGTTGCATGGCAATCCCACCTCACTCACATTGATATCTATTAATGGGCATCTCCATAGCCCGTTGATACGCCTAGTCGATGTGAGACTATCTTCTTCCTTTTTGTCTTCTCCACAACCACCACTCTATTCCACATAGTGCTTTATCCATGGCTCACGCTCATGTATTGCGTGAAAGTTGAAAGGTTTGAAAGAATATAGTATGAAAACAAGTGCTTGGCTGAAACCGGGGTTGTGCATGATATGAATATTTTGTGTGATGAAGAGGGAGCATAGCCAGACTATATGATTTTGTAGGGATAACTTTCTTTAGCCATAGTATTTTGAGAAGACATGATTGCTTTGTTAGTATGCTTGAAGTATTATTATTTCTTATGTCAATATAGACTTTTTTCTTGAATCTTTCGGATCTAAACATTAATTCCAAAATAAATAGAATTACATTGAGAATTATGTTAGGTAGCATTCCACATCAAAAAATCTGTTTTTATCATTTACCTACTCGAGGATGAGCAGGAATTAAGCTTGGGGATGCTTGATACGTCTCCAACGTATCTATAATTTTTTATTGTTCCATGCTATTATATTATCCTTCTAGGATGTTTTATGGGCTTTTATATACACTTTTATATGATTTTTGGGACTAACCTATTAACCCAGAGCCTAGTGCCAGTTTCAGTTTTTTCCTTGTTTTTGAGTTTTACTGAAAAGGAATACCAAACGGAGTCCAATTGACAAGCCAATTTTTTATGATTTTTTCTGGACCAAAAGAAGCCCCCGAAGTAAAAGAGTTGGGCCAGGAGAGTCACGAGCTGCCCACAAGGGTGGGGGGCGCGCCCACCCCAAGTGGGAGCGCCCCCCTATCTCGTGGACAACCCGGAGACCCCTGACTTGAGACCTACGCCAAAAATTCCTATAAATACTGAAACTTCCAAAAATAACCTAGATCGGGAGTTACGCCGCCGAAAGCCTCTATTGCCACCGAAAAAAATCTAGACATGTTCTGGCACCCTGCCGGAGGGGGGAATCCCTCTCCGGTGGCCATATTCATCATCCCGGCGCTCTCCATGACGAGGAGGGAGTAGTCCACCCTCGGGGCTGAGGGTATGTATCAGTAGCTATGTGTTTGATCTCTCTCTCTCTCGTGTTCTTGAGATGGCACGATCTTGATGTATCGCGAGCTTTGCTATTATAGTTGGATCTTATGATGTTTCTCCCCCTCTACTCTCTTGTGATGAATTGAGTTTTCCCTTTGAAGTTATCTTATCGGATTGAGTCTTTAAGGATTTGAGAACACTTGATGTATGTCTTGCGTGGGATACCCGTGGTGATAATGGGGTATTCTATTGATTCACTTGATGTATGTTTTGGTGATCAACTTGCGGGTTCCGTGACCTTGGGAATCTATGCATAGGCGTTGGCACACGTTTTCGTCTTGACTCTACGGTAGAAACTTTGGGGCACTCTTTGAAGTTCTATGTGTTGGTCGCATAGATGTTTCTGAGATTGTGTGATGCATATCGTATAATCATGCCCACCGATACTTGAGGTGACAATGGAGTATCTAGGTGACATTAGGGTTTTGGTTGATTTGTATCTTAAGGTGTTATTCTAGTACGAACTCTAGGATAGATTGAACGGAAAGAATAGCTTCGTGCTATTTTACTACGGACTCTTGAATAGATCGATCCGAAAGAATAACTTTGAGGTGGTTTCGTACCCTACCATAATCTCTTTGTTTGTTCTCCGCTATTAGTTACTTTGGAGTGACTCTTTGTTGCATGTTGAGGGATAGTTATATGATCCAGTTATGTTATTATTGTTGAGAGAACTTGCACTAGTGAAAGTATGAACCCTAGGCCTTGTTTCCTATCATTGCAACATTGTTTATGCTCACGTTTACCACTTGCTACCTTGTTGTTTTTATATTTCCAGTTTACAAAAACCTATATCTACCATCCATATTGCACTTGTATCACCATCTCTTCATGGAACTAGTGCACCTATACAATTTACCATTGTATTGGGTGTGTTGGGGACACAAGAGACTCTTTGTTATTTGGTTGCAGGGTTGTTTGAGAGATACCATCTTCATCCTACGCCTCCCACGGATTGATAAGCCTTAGGTCATCCACTTGAGGGAAATTTGCTACTGTCCTACAAACCTCTGCACTTGGAGGCCCAACAACGTCTACAAGAAGAAGGTTGCGTAGTAGACATCATCAAGCAGGAAAACAAGTTGGAGGAAGTCATCCCGTGAAGAACATCATGACTACTAGAAGACCACTTGAGCTACTTCAATATGAATCTTTTTGGTCCCAAAGCTTACAAAGGCCTCAGTGGTAACTCTTTTGGATTAGTCATTGTTGATGATTTTTCAAGATTTGCATGGGTGTTCTTTCTTGATGATAAATCGCATGTCCAGAAGATCTTCAAAAACTTTGCTAGGAAGGCCCAAAATCAATTTGAACTGAAGATCAAGAAGGTTCACATCGACAACGGAACGGAGTTCAAGAACGCAAATGTGGATACCTTTCTTGACGAAGAAGGGATTTCACATGAGTTCTCGGCTACGTACACGCCTCAACAAAATGGAGTTGTTGAGAGGAAGAACCAGACCCTAATCGAGATGGCAAGAACAATGCTTGATGAGTACAAGATGCCAAGACACTTTTCGGTGGAAGCGGTTGAGACAGCTTGTCAGGCCACAAATCGCTTGTATCTTCACAAGCTTCTCGGCAAGACGGCATACAAGCTTCTCACCGGTAACAAACCCCAAGTTGGATACTTTCGAGTATTCAGCTCAAAGTGCTACATTCTTGATAAGCATCGTCGTTCTAAATTTGCTCCTAAATCTCATGAAGGTTTCCTACTTGGTTACGGCTCGAACTCTCACACTTACCGTGTCTACAACAATTTCACCCGAAAGGTTGAAGAGACGGTAGATGTGAAGTTTGATGAATCTAACGGCTCGCAAGTAGAGCAATTGCCAATTGATGTAGGAGATAAATATCCCTCGGAAACAATCCATGACTTGTCTATTGGCAAGATCCGTCCAACGGAGGTGAAGGAGAGTACTTCATCTGTCAATGTGGAAGCTCCTACCTCACAACAAGGTGAACCTCAAGTTGACTTGGAGGCATCCACAAGTGGGACACACCATGTCGAAGGAAACGAGGATGTGCATCAAGATGAACCTCATAGACCTCCTTCTCCACCTCCACAAGGGAACAACAACACTAACAACAATGAAGAAGGACAAGAAGAGGAAGAAGACAATGAAGAGGATGTTCCACCCCGACCCAAGCAAAAGCTTTCACGAGTTAGAGCAAGAATTGCTATAGATAATCCCGTAGAGCAAATCTACAATGAAATCCAAACCGGGAGAATCACTCACTCTAAATCTCGTTTAGCTAACTTTTGTGAACATTACTCTTTCATATCTAACCTTGAACCTATGAAGGTTGAAGATGCTCTTGATGATCCAGACTCGGTGAACGCCATGCACGAAGAGCTACACAACTTCAAGGGAAATCAAGTGTGGACATAGGTCGAGAAGCCCGATAACAACCACAACATCATTGGTACCAAATGGGTGTTTCACAACAAGCAAGACAAAGATGGTCAAGTCGTCCGGAATAAGGCACGTCTTGTCGCCCAAGGCTACACTCAAGTCGAAGGTATGGACTACGGTGAGACATACGCCCCCGTTGCTAGACTTGAATCCATTCGCATCTTGCTTGCCTATACCAATCACCATGACATCACCTTGTACCACATGGACATTAAAAGTCCTTTTGTCAATGGTGAAATTGAGGAGGAGGTTTATGTTAAACAACCTCCCGGCTTTGTTAATCCCAAGAAACCTGATCATGTTTACAAACTACACAAAGCCCTATATGGCCTTAAACAAGCTCTGGTATAAATGTTTGACTAAGTTCCTAATTGAAAAAGTCTTTGAAATTGGAAAAATAGAGTCCACTCTTTTTACTTTTTTTTGGAACGAAGACGCTAGAAGCGTCCGGCTTTAAATTAATAAAGCCATCAAGGCAACGTCCATACACACACATAGTTTGATATTACAGACCATATAAGTTCGCGTGAATAAGAAACTTAATGCCCAACCAACAAGTATCATAACATAGTGGCACGAAAGGAGCATAAAACCCAAAAACCGCAGGATCTAAGTGGCAGGAGGGGCTCCCTCATTTTGGCGAGTGAGCCTCGACACCGTCTTGATCTTCTCCATCACTGCATGCATGTCCTGCTCGTCACGCGCTTTCCCCAACGGCATCCACACCTGAAGAAAGAGATGGCATTTGAAGAAGATGTCAGCTGGATGGGTTGGGAACTTGTGTTCGATGGTAATTTTATTCCGAACCGTCCAGAGAGACCATAATAGCGCCCCAGCGCAACGCCACAGGATACGCGCGTTCGACCCTTTCTGAGCGTTAAGAATAGTTACGAGGTCCGAAGAAGATTGGGGGTTCCAATTTTTGGCAAAGGTCTCACGAACCGCACTCCACGCAAACTTAGCCAGCACGCATTGAAAAAAGACGTGGTTTGCATTCTCGCCCAACCCGCAGATAGAGCAAGATCCGTCAGCGGGCCCATTGCGTTTCGCCACATTATCGGACGTTGGCAGCTGGTTCCGCATCGTTTGCCACAAGAAGATCTTGATTTTAAGCGGCAGGCCCGCCTTCCATAGTCCCCTGACCATGGCTAACACAGGTCCGTCGGTCAACTTGGAATATATGGACTTGACCGAAAATTGTTTAGAGGCCGTAAGTTTCCAGGATATGCTATTTGTCTCATTAGACAGGTTAATATCCCTCCAAGCTACCACAAGACCATCCCAGCTAGAGGCCTCGTCTTGCCCTAATGTGCGGATAAAAGAGATCGCCGGAGGATGCACTCTAAGGGCGTCGGCAACCGTAATAGTAGTGTTAGTGGCAAGATGGTATAGATCAGGGTGAGATTGCCACAACGGAGCATTTTTCCCACCAGTGATCTAGCCAGAAGCGTGTAGATTCGCCGATCTTGACTCCAAAACGTGCCCCCAGGGCGAAAGCCGGTCTTACTGCTTGGATCCCTTTCCAAAAGGCCGACCCGGAAGGCTGCGCCTTGAAGACGTTTCCGTCCGAGAAGTACTTAGCCCGAAGAATTCTAGCCCAGAGACCCGACTCGTTGTGTGCCAGACGCCACCACCATTTGGTTAGGAGGGCCACATTCATAAGTTTGGAATTTGTGACTCCGAGGCCTCCGAGCTTTTTAGGACGGCATACTGCCGCCCATTTAACCAAGTGATATTTCCGTTTGGTCCCAGCTCCTTCCCAAAAGAACCGGGACCGCGGGGTGTCCAATTTGACATGCACGCCGTCGGCCAATAGGTACATACCCATAGTAAAAATGGGCAGAGAGGATAGGCTCGAGTTGGTCAGGATCAGTCTAGCCGCCGAGGACATAAATCTACCCCTCCAAGGACTAACCCTGTTTAACACTTTCCCGTAGAGGGGCTCCCATTCCGCGATGGTAAGGCCTCTGGTAGAGATGGGCAGCCCCAGGTATTTGATCGGGAAAGAACCACGCTTACAATTCAGGGAGTTCACCACCCTAGCGCTCGCGTGATCGTCCATCCCTATGGTGATCACTTCGCTCTTAAGGAAATTTATCTTGAGCCCCGACATGAGTTCGAAGGCGAGGAGCAACAGTTTGACGGATGCCACGCTACTATCGTTGGGTTCAAATAGTAGCATCGTGTCATCCGCATATTGTAGGTGAGAGACTCCTCCAGGGATGAGGTGAGGTACTAAGCCGGAGATGTGACCAGCAGCCCTAGCACGGTTAATTAATGCTGCTAGGGCATAGGCCACAAAATTTCAGATCAGGGGGGAGCTCGGATCACTCTGTCTGAGGCCCCTTTTATTACGAAAGAACCTTCCCATCACACCGTTAATGGTAACGGCCGTATGTCCGCTGGAAACTAGGTGCATAAGACGATGCACAAAACCTGCCTCAAAACCCTTTTTGAGGAAGACTTCTTGAACAAAGGCCCAATTCACTCGATCGTAAGCCTTCTCGAAATCGAGCTTAAGGAGCACACCCTTAGCTTTAGTCCTTTTGAGTTCGTGTACGATTTCCAAGAGAACAATCGGTCCCTCTAGGATGTTTCTATTTTTAAGGAAACCCGTTTTGCTATGATTAATGATCCTTTGGGCAATTGGGGCGAGGCGAGAGGTGTATGCCTTTGCACAAATCTTAAAGGGAACATTAATGAGAGTGATCGGTCGAAAAAGCCTGATATTGTCTGCCCCTTTAACCTTTGGGATAAGACTAATGGCCCCGTAGTTAAGACGCGAGAGGTCAGTCCTCCCTAAGGCAAAACCGTTCACAATCGCATAGAACAAGTGTTTAAGGTTGGGCCAAAAGCGCTTGAAGAACTCCACGGGCCAGCCGTCCGGGCCGGGCACCGTGTCGTTCTTCATATCCATTAATGCCTGATCAATCTCCTCGGGGAGGAAGGAGAGGGCCAGACGATCATTTTCCTCCTGAGACACCTTTTCCGCGGGATCCCACAGGTCCCTGCGCAGGCAAAGAAGTTTGTCATTCGCCGTCCCCAGAAGGCCAATGAAAAACTCATAAATGTGAGCCGAGATTTGTGTGCCAAATTTATGTGGATGATATCATATTTGGTTCTACTAATCCCCATTTTAGTGAAAGGTTTGGAAAGCTAATGTCGGAAAAGTTTGAGATGTCTATGACGAGTGAACTCAAGTTCTTTCTTGGTTTGCAAATCAAGCAAACTAAGGAGGGCACCTTTGTTTCTCAAACAAAATATACCAAGGACTTGTTCAAGACGTTCAACATGCAAGAATGCAAAGGTATGACTACACCCATGCCTACTAGTGGACATCTTGACTTAACTAAGGATGGCAAACCGGTTGATCAAAAGGTTTACCACTCTATGATTGGTTCATTGTTGTATCTATGTGCCTCCCATCCCGATATTATTCTAAGTGTGTACATGTGTGCGCGATACCAAGAGGCTCTTAAAGAAAGTCATCTTAAGGCCGTGAAAAGGATAGTGAGATACCTAATACATACACCAAATTTTGGCATTTGGTATCCTAAGAGGTCCTCTTTTGATCTTGTTGGCTACACCGACTCGGACTATGCCGGTGACAAGGTTGATCGAAAGTCCACTTCGGGTACTTGTCAATTTCTTGGTAGATCTCTTGTGTCTTGGTCCTCCAAGAAACAAAACTCGGTATACTTATCCACCGCCGAAGCGGAATACATTGCCGCTGGTTCATGTTGTGCTCAATTGCTTTGGATCACTCAAACTCTTGAAGATTATGGGATATATGTGAAACATGTACCATTGCTTTGCGACAATGAAAGTGCTATTAAGATTGCTCATAATCCTGTGCAACACTCTCGAACTAAACATATTGAAGTTCGTCATCATTTCATTCGAGATCATGTTGCTAAGGGTGACATTAATCTTAAACATGTTCGCACGGATAAGAAATTAGCGGATATATTCACTAAACCACTTGATGAGAAAGTGTTTTGCAGGTTGAGAGGTGAATTGAACATTATTGATGCCTCAAACTTGGAGTAGGAACTCCTTTTGGATACATGCAAGGCATAAGCCTTTGACTAATCCTTGACTTTTCCCTTATGATCTTATGTCTTGGATATATTTGTACCCTTGCATGCTATCAAACTCTTGTAGGCACCCGGATGAATCTAAATCCATGAGATTGCAACTCACTCATATATTGAGCAACCTCGACATCACCAAGCCCCTACACCGTGGTGGTTGAAGACAAGGAAGCATGAAACCCTTCAACATATCCTTTAACAATTTCTATATATCAAATTTCTTTTGGTATCAAGTGCTCATGATTGTCATTTTGGATACACAAGTGCTCTTCCTTGCAAGACAAACTCATTTAGGTAGATGAACTCAAACTACAAGTGGTTCTCCCAATCCCTGATGAGCTTCATCAACCTTGAGCAACCCACACAAGTTCAACTACATGATCAAGACCAACACCACTACCCAAGATATGTTATTCCATCTTAGAGAAGCTTTACCACAAGCCATGGGTCAAAGCATCTCAACAAGATGTGAATACATCAAAATGCTTAAACGAAAAATGGCAACCCCATTTTGAGCTTAAACAATGAGTATGACCTATGATCAAGTGTCTTCACTTGACTCCCAAGTCAATATACTCCAACATAGGTGACTTTGTCGCCGACCAATTCTAGATGAAGTTCTCTAAGTATTTTTGTGTGTTCCTTCCATTTGATACTTGCATTTTGTTCCCCTTCTCTTATTTCAAAAAAAAACTTCATCTAGACCTTCTTTTCTCTATTTTGTTCCGCATTTTCTGCATTAAATTCATTGCAAATCCTTCAGTTAATTCCTTGCAAACCCTTGTGAGATCTTATTTGCCTAGAGAGCTGAGATGAAAAATTGTTCTCTTAGTGTTGAACTCGAACCAACCGATTTACCTCTTTCGGTTGAACCAAACCATCTCGGTGCCACCGAAAAAGACTACTTGGTTCTACCGGTTTCAATACTGAGGAGACAATTTGTCATTTGCATCCTGCATATATGTTCCAGCTCCACTCAATGATACTTGTTCTCTACCAGCATTTCATGTGTATACAGCTCTGCTCTGTGACTCAAGGACCAAACCTATTTTGACTCCCACTCCAGAAGTTCCCTTCTTGGAAATTGATGTCAAAGGGACAGAGAGAGCTCACATAAAAGCTTCAGGGAGAGAGAGAGCTCAAAGCTTCAGAGAGAGAGCTCAAAGCTTAAGCATATGCATCATACTCATGAACATGAAGATTTCTTGCTATTGCACATATTGTTTGCAAAAGGGAATCATGAACATGGGGACACACTTCATATCATTTACTCTGATGCATATAGCCAAGATACATGTAACTCATTGCTTGCTCTGTCATGCCTATGCTTTCATATGTTCTTATATTCCACATTCACATGATTGCATACATGTAGGGGGAGCCTATGCATGTTACATGTTCTTCCAAAGCTTTAACTACTATTATTCATATCTTTGTCTAAAGCTTTAACTACAAGTGCTCCCTGGGTGGTTTTGGTAATTAATGTCAACATATCTCTTGTTGTACTAATATTTCCATCTAGTATATTTCCGACAAGTTCAACAGATGGAGTGGCATGAACCAGAGGATGTGGAACCCCTTTAAGATGTTAAGGACACAGGATTGGGTCAAGCTCAAAGCTAAGGACTCTACATTTTCTATTTCAGTGATTCAAGATCACATTGAGTCCATAGGAAAGCCAATACTATTAAAAGGGGATGAGGTGTTGCTTAATGGGTTGCTTGCTCAAGATGCTTAGTGATATGCTCCAAACCCTCAACCACTCTCTCACGTCCACATATGTCCCAAACCAAAAGTCAAACTCGGTCCCACCGAAAATATCTATCCGGCGCCACCGAGTTCATTTGACATAGGCACTGCCAGAAAACCTAATCATTTCGTTCTCACCGAAAGGGATCTCGGTCTCACCGAGATGGGATTGCAAACTCTCCGTTGCCTGTTGCAATATTTTTGGTATAACCGAGATGTGCAATCGGTCCCACCGAGTCTGCAATGCAAACCCTCTGTTTCCCTTCATAACATTTCGGTCTCACCGAAATGAGCGAATCAGTCCCACCGAGTTTGTCTGATCAACTCTCTATGTGCTCATTACCAAAATCGGTCTCACAGAGTTTGTGTAATCGGTCCCACCGAGATTACGTTATGTCCTTACACTAATGAAATCGGTCCCACCAATTTGATTATATTGGTCCCACCAAAATACCTAACGGTCACATTATGAACTAAATCGGTCTGACCGAGTTCTTTGAATCGGTCCCACCGAGTTTGATAAATTATGTTTGACGGTTAGATTTTGTGTCGAGGCTATATATACCCCTTCACCCACTCTTCACTCGTGGAGAGAGCCATCAGAACATATCTACACTTCCATCATTCATGTTCTGAGAGAGAACCACCTACATAAGTGTTGAGATCAAGATATTCCATTCCTACCATATGAATCTTGTTCTCTAGCCTTCCCAAGTTGCTTTCCACTCAAATCCTTCTTCCATCATATCCAAATCCGTGAGGAGCTGTTTGAGTTTTGGGGAGACTATCACTGGAAGCATTTGAACAAGGAGTTCATCATCAACACACCGTTTATTACCTTTTGGAGAGTGGTGTCTCCTAGATTGGTTAGGTGTCACTTGGGAGCCTCCGACAAGATTGTGGAGTTGAACCAAGGAGTTTGTAAGGGCAAGGAGATCGCCTACTTCGTGAAGATCTACCGCTAGTGAGGCAAGTCTTTCGTGGGTGATGGCCATGGTGGGATAGACAAGGTTGCTTCTTCGTGGACCCTGCGTGGGTGGAGCCCTCCGTGGATTCGCGCAGTCGTTACCCTTCGTGGGTTGAAGTCTCCATCAACTTGGATGTACGATAGCATCACCTATCGGAACCAAGACAAAAAACATCGTTGTCTTCACTTGCGTTTGCTCCCTCCAAACTCCTCCCTTTACCTTCATATGCAATTGTTTTACTTTCCACTGCTATACTCTTAGAAATTGCATGTGTAGGTTCATTGCTTGACTTGTGCTAAGTTGCTAAAATCTGCCAAGAACTAAAATTGAGAAAAAGGCTAGATTTCGTTTTACTCAAGTGGTCAAAGTTGCATGCTTTACTTCAAAATACCTATATACTCTTGTCATGCATGCTTGTTGTGTATTGTGAAAGTTAAACATGTGCTAAATCTCCATTCAAACTTTAAGCATGTTAAAAGGTGCCACTTTTCT
>LR738712.1:420631223-420664850 GCA_902687465.1 Secale cereale
CTCCCTTCTAGACACATACTCTTCTCGATCCTTTCATATTGCCTCTTCGAGGATTTTCGATGTAATAAAGTGTGATTGAACCTCTGTTATAAATCCTCGAGTACTGTGTGTGTCAGCATACCGATCCAGGGATGACACTGAGCACAAAGACTTCGGTTCATTGGAACCATGGTTGCTACGCTTTGAAACTTTTTCACAAGCATAGCTAGTTCTCTGCCAATGTCTTCAGGGTCGTCAGAACTGTAGTCAGAGTCTTCTTCAGATGAGGACACAACTTTTGCCTTCAAGGCTCTGGATCGACCATAGTTGGGGCAATACATATCTCTCTTCTCAAATAGCTGGAACTCATGTGTGTTGAGCCTCTCAAGTATGTCAGCCCGATCAAGAATTTTGAAGTCAGGTTGTTCTTGAATCATCAATGCCAAGGTGTCAAACATATTGTCAAGACACCTCAATAGCTTATTCACAACTTCATGCTTGGTGATTTCAGTCATGCCAAGAGCGTGAAGCTCATTGGTGATATTAGTGAGCCGATCAAATGTGAGTTGGACATTTTCGTTGTCATTTCTCTTGAAGCGATTGAAGAGATTGCGAAGAACGTCAATCCATGAGTCTCTCTAAGTTGAGACGCCTTCATTGACCTTGGACAGCAGTCCCATACCATCTTGGCTGAATCTAGTGCACTCACACATCTGTAATGTCCTTTGGTCAGATGACCACAGATGATGTTCTTGGCGGTTGAGTCCAATTGAGCGAACTTCTTGACATCAGCAGGGGTGACACCTTCACCAGCCTTGGGAACACCAGTCTTGACGATATACCAGAGATCATTGTCAATAGCTTCAATATGCATGCGCATCTTATTCTTCCAGTAGGGGTAATCAGTCCCATCAACGAGACGGCACGCAACGGAGACTTTGATTATCCCTACAGTCGACATAGCTAAAACTCCAGGTGGTTAAACTGAATCACATAGAACAAGGGAGCACCTTGCTCTGATACCAATTGAAAGTGCTAGTTATCGACTAGACGGGGTGAATAGGTGATTTTTATGAAAGTCTTCAAAACACGCTATCTTTTGAAGACAAGCAGATGAAATGAACCTATTCAATATGAAGCAGGAGATAAATGACACTAGACAAGCAATAGTCAAGTAAGCAGTATAGTAAAAGTACGAAGACTATTGATAGCTAGGAAACATGGATCAAGGTGGAAGACATAGTGAAGCTAAATAGGGAACAGTCTTCACACAGTGAAGTCACACAGATCAGACAGGTAAGAAATGACTTCACGAAGACAACTGGAATGTAAATGGGTTGGAAGATAGAACCAGTAGCTTGGTGTAACACCCAGGATGCGGCTATAGCTCCTACGTGTCGAGGCACGACTTAAAGTCATAACCGCATTCTGAAATGGTCTCAAGCATGGTATCTTTACACAACCCATGTAATGAACAGGATGAAAGAGAGTTTAATAGTTGGCTTACACTCGCCACATCACAAAATTAATACAATAAACATGCATTCATCCAGAGAACACGGAGTCCGACTACGAACGAAATCAAACGAAGAAAAAGATACCACACATGCTAATCCCGATCGGCCCTAGTAGGAACCACTATTGATCATCGGGCTACGTCACATGCATACGCCCACGCTCTTCATCGAACCCCCACTGAAGCTCTTGCACATCTCCTATGTCAAACTCTAAGGTACCTGCATCTGTTTGTGTAGTAAACTGTGAGTCACGAGGACTGATAACCCACAAGTGTAGGGGATCACAACAGTTTTCGAGGGTAAAGTATTCAACCCAAATTTATTGATTCGACACAAGGGGAGCCAAAGAATACTCTTAAGTATTAGTAATTGAGTTGTCAATTCAACCACACCTGGAAACTTAGTATATGCAGCAAGGTAATTTAGTAGCAAGGTAATATGGAAGTAACGGTAACAGCAATAAAAGTAACGATAGTGTTTTTGTGGTTTTTGTAACAGTAGCAGTGGAAAAGTAAATAAGCAACAAGCAATATGTGAAAAGCTCGTAGGCATTGGATCGGTGATGGGGAATTATGTCAGATTCGATTCCACATGTAAAAGTTATAACCTAGGGTGACACAGAACTAGCTCCAGTTCATCAATGTAATGTAGGCATGTATTCCGAATATAGTCATACGTGCTTATGGAAAAGTACTTGCAAGACATCTTTTGTCCTACCCTCCCATGGCAGCGAGGTCCTAATGGAAACTAAGGGATATTAAGGCCTCCTTTTAATAGAGTATCGGACCAAAGCATTAACACATATAGAATACATGAACTCCTCAAACTACGGTCATCACCGGGAGTGGTCCCGATTATTGTCACTTCGGGGTTGCCGGATCATAACACATAGTAGGTGACTATTGACTTGCAAGATAGGATCAAGAACACACATATATTCATGAAAACATAATAGGTTCAGATCTGAAATCATGGCACTCGGGCCCTAGTGACAAGCATTAAGCATAGCAAAGTCATAGCAACATCAGTCTTAGAACATAATGGATACTAGGGATCAAACCCTAACAAAACTAACTCGATTACATGGTAAATCCCATCCAACCCATCACCGTCCAGCAAGCCTATGATGGGATTACTGATAACCCTCAACCGTAAGGGATCGAGATAGTCTTCGCGGGTAAGAATAACCCAATTTATAGATTCGACACACGGGGAGCCAAAGAGTATTTATAAGCTTTGACAGTTGAGTTGTCAATTCAACCGCACCTGAAATATACTTACTTGCAACAAAAGATAAGTGGTAACGGTGATATGATAGTGATGGTGGTGACAGCAAAAGTGAACAGCATAAGTAACAACTAATAACCAGCAGGATTGAAACACTGTAGGCTAGGGAGATGGATGGTTGGGCGCTGCATGGATGAGATACATTATGAATCTAACTTGGGGTAAGGCACACAGAAAAGTAATGATCATCTAGGCAAATATCAAACATTAGGCATGTATCCCACACATAGTTGTACGTGCTTGCAATAAGAACTTGCACAACATCTTTTGTCCTACCATCCCGCTACGAACGGGGCCAAAAGGAACTTATGGAGATTAAGGTGCTCCTGTCAAAGAGCACCGGAACAAAGCAATAAACTCAATGGATACATGGAATCCTCAAATTATGTACCATCCCCTTTGGTGTCCCAAGCTGTCACCTTTGGGATCGCCGGTTCCGGACTATAATAGGTGCAAACAACTCATAGATAGGATCAAGAACACAAATATATTCATGCAAACACATAGGGTTCAGATCTGAAAACATGGCACTCGGGCCCAAAGTGACAAGCATTAAGAGCAACAAGTTGAAGCAAAGATGATAAACACCAAAGTAGATGATAGGCAACATGCCCCCAATAATCTAATAAACTATTACATGATCTAACTCATCCAATCCCTACCATCCCCTTTGCCTACAGCAGGGAATTACTCACACATGGAAGGAGAAGTCATGGAGGGAGGATGGAGTGGTGATGATGATGACGATGGCGACGATCTCCCCTCTCCGGAGGCCAAATCAGCCTCCAGATTAGCCCTCCCGAAGAAGAACAGAGGGTGGCGGCGGCTCCGCGACGGAAACTGGAAAAACGACTTCTGTTCTGGGGTTTCCTCGCCACGGGAATAAATAGGAGCCAAGGTAGGGCACCAGAGGGGGGAGGATCCTCCCAGGCGGTCTCCTGGCGTGGCCAGGGGTGGGGCCGCGCCAGCAGGGCGCCTGGGCCCCCCTGGCTGCCCTCTGGCCCCACTTCTGGCACAATGGCCCTTCGGGTGCGTGGATTTTCTGTGATTTTTCTTGGAATTTTCTAAGACACCTAAAAATCCATTTTCCTGCACACAATAAAACCATACAGGCAGCTCTGCTGAAAACAGCGTCAGTCCGGGTTGGTTTAGTTCAAATCATGCAAGAATGAGGGCAAAACAATAGCAAAAGTGTTTGGAAAAGTAGATACGTTTGAGACGTATCAACTCCCCCAAGCTTAGCATATTGCTTGTCCTCAAGCAATTCAGTTCAACGAACTGGACGCGACAAAGAAAACTTTGACAAACTCTTTTGCTTCATTAGATGTATATAAGCATGTACTACGAAAAGAGTCTAGCAAGTATTGAAACAATTCTATGAGGACAATGCACGAAGCAATCCTTCTTTCAAGTGACCAATCACAAATAACTAAAAGTAAATAATATGCTACTGAAAATCAAGACAAGATTACATTGCACGTAGCTTGAACATACTAGAGTGGTATCTCGCTAGCCTCCATGAGTGAAGCAAAACATAAATGCAGAAACTCCTCCAGAGTTTTAAAGGAGACTAGAACTAAGAATAAATAATACCACAAGCATGCAGAAGACAATGTAATACTTTGGGACAATGCACATTACACTCAGAATGACAATTATGCTCTCCTAGTTGGTGCTTTGAAGAAAGAAGGTGGAGACTCTCGAACCGTTGAATTTGATGGCGAGGTTGAAAACCCGTGGTTGGAAGCAAAGACTAAACATGTACCAGAGCTCTTGGTTTTGAAAACAGAGGTAAAAATGATTTTGGGAGGTGCATATTTCGTCAACGAATGCTAGTAGACAACCCAATCACTTCTTATGCTAGACATGTTTCAAGGAACGGCTCCCAAGATGGGGACGATCACATCCCCTTAATCTCCTTTGTTTATCACTACCAAAGTTTTCTGATTTCTCATAAACAAAGCGTGAAGGAGGGTTTGTTGGTTGTGATTATCTTTTGTGAGCTGGGCGCACTCATGCCAGCCCTCCTCGTATTAGGGGTTTGCAGATTAGACATGCAATCCCGGGATAAAACATGTCCAACATAAGAAGATCATGAATTACCTACTACTTCCTCATGAGCTAAAACAGAGGCACAAAACATGAGTAAATTTGAATAATTTCGAGATGGTACAAGAAAGTCTTCGTTAGGATGGCCGGTAAATACCACATAGGAAGGTATGGTGGACTCATATGGAATAACTGGTTTGAAAGGATTTGGATGCACAAGCAGAATTCCGCTTAGTGCGAGCGAAGGCTAGCAAGAGACTGGGAAGCGACCAACTAGAGAGCAATAACGGTCATAATCATGCAGAGCGACAAAGCAACATTGAATTGGGCATGAAAGTGATATAACTATTCTGAAACTCAAAGATCATCAAGGCGAAGCAGACTTTTTAGTCTTAAACATGTGTAAACATGTGCCAAGTCAATCCAAGAATTCTCCAAAGGGAAATACCACCTTAGTATACCAAACTATGAACAATGCAATGCATGTAAAACATTTCAATAACACATTATATACTCTAGCTATTTGAGATTAGCCACAAGGAAAGCATGAACCACTGGGAAAGCATTGTAAACATAGCACTATGTCGCTACAAGCTGGTCTCTAGATCATAAGTACAGGCATATGTACAAAAGTAGAAACAAGAAGAGTTCATACCGGTTTTCCTTGTTGTTTCCCTTCCGTCGATCTTCGTCATTACTGCCTTGTCACTTGCACGATCGAACGTAGGAAATATAATTTAATGCCATCACGGACTCGAGCTGAACTCTGAAAACAAAGCAAACTAAAGAGAGAAAGGAAATCTTTTTGGGGTTTTTCAAAGGTTGAACGAAAGCAAAAGAAAGAGAAAATCTTTTTGTTGTTTTTGCAAAGAAAGAACAAAGAAGAACAGGCAAAAACTTCGAAAAGATCAAAGCAAACAAAAATAAAACGGATAATACAATGGAAAAGTGAGAAGGGCACGTACTCCCCCAAGCTTAGGCTTTTGGCCTAAGTTGGTAGTAGCTACTGCCCCCAGGAGCCTCTTGCTCCGGGGTGGTACTGGTGAGTCCAAGGGTCGTATAAGGAGTCCGGCGCGTACACCGAAGTCCTCGGATCCTCCCACGAAGAAGGGTCCGCACTCCAAGCAGAGGAAGACCCTTCACCAAACTGGGTGACGGTCTCCCCCTGAAAAGGTGGTAACTCACCGTGCTCCTCCTCGTCGGGCACAACCCCCTCCATGGGGTTATGAAACTGATGCTGGACCATGAACTCATCGAACTACATAACATCAAAGGACCATCCGTTCCTGCGAGAAAAATCAAACAAAAGAGGTGCAGGTAGACGGATCTTGCGTTCCACGGTAGTTCCGAAACGCAAGATATAAACAAGGTTACCAAACTCAGAAGTCATGGTAAAAAACTTATGCCTTTTCATAGCAGCAAGATCAAAACTTAAATAAGTAAAAGGCTTATCATCAGGGTGTGGGGTGCCTTTAAGATACTCTAAGATAAGTGTGGCATAAACGCCACCAAATAATTTTCCCTTGTGACCGTTCATAGCAAGGCGTCGAGCAATTAAGGCACCCACATTATAATCAAACCTCCCTGAGAGGGCGGTTGCCAGGATAGCAATATCCGGCGCAGAAATGATGCTCGTGTTGTCACGAGCTAGCACCCCTCTAGCAACATAATACGCAAAATACCTGAGGTGAGGGAATAAGATGCTGGAGATTTTTGACCGATGAATATCCCTCGTATCCATTGCTGCAGAGAGAGTTGAAGACGGTTCTCAGCTCGGAGGGCTGAGAGGTCATCTTCGCCGTCCGCCCAACGTTTGGCACACCTATTATTTCACAAAACGTTTCCAAGGGCATGGTCAAAAGATTATTGTAAATTTTAAACTCAATAGAACCAGTATCAAGGTTATATCTAAAACTGTTAAGGAAACCGGAGGTGAGTTTTTGATACTGAGCAACACGGCACGTGACGAGCCATGTCAGACCTGCATTAGCACAAAGATTATAAGACTTATCCTTAATTCCAGCAGCTTCAAGGAATTCATCACATGGGAACATCATCGCACGTGCTGGATTTGTGTCTTCCAACAACTCTAGGGGCACATGATCTTCATTGTAGCTCACCCTAGCAGTCGAGGGTGAAGCTGCGGCTCTAGTAACTCGATCGGAGCGCGCGGGCTTCTTCTTCTCAAGCCACCCCTTTGCCCTTCCTAACAAACTCATTTATGAAATTTTTGGCAAATTACAAAAACAAGGATTTAAACAAAGTGGAGTAAGGCAAACTACTCAACTCACTTACCTAAGTCATAAACTTGCATCAAAACTTGGAAAATAAATTTCTACACATGCATGCAAGCTCATCTACACAGCACCAAGAACTACTAAATACTCACAAATGAAGCCACCAACAAAAAATCTAATTGGAGGGGTGGAGGAGTTACATACCAGGGAGTATTTGTTCAAAATCTCAGCTCGAATGATAGGCTGTAGAGAGAGATCGAAAATTGCCTCCAAGAACAGCAAGAACGCAAGAACAGGTGCAGAACTCGTGTTTTCGGAGAGAAAGAGAGAGAGAGAGGAAGAAGACTCACCTGGAGGCGGGACCTGTGGGCCCCAGGCGCCCTATGGGCACGGCCAGGGGGCAGGCCGCGCCAGCTGGCCGCCTGGGCCACTGGTGGCCCCCCTGGTCAGCCCCAGGTGCCTCTGGGTCACTCCCGGCATGGAAATTTTTATTTTTATTTTTCTGGAATTTTTCTGAAAACTTCACTGTTGAAATTTTTTCAAAGTTCAAAAAGCTGCAAAACTTTCTGAAAACTTAAAGCAGTGATTAGAATTGTGAAGCTTCAAAAACACAAACACTTGGTACAGCAAGGAGAACAAAAGCTAAAACAAATGAAAACATAACAAGCTTAACTTTTTACCTATATAAAACATGCTCACTAGTAAGGTTGATCAAGTCTTACCAACAAACCGGCGATATATAGAGCAAAAAGTCCCACCTCTTACGAAGTGATCATTGCACCTTTACTTTAATGGACATTGTCCCCGCCATAATATTTTTGTATTTGTGGTGCACATGTAGTGGACAGTCTCATTCTCCAATCTTCACAGTCTCGATATTTTCTATAGAGTTGAGGCCATGCCTCTTGTCGGTCTTCTTTGGAAAATACACCGTGTGTTCTTTATCGTTCACATTGAAGGTAACCTTTCCTTTATTGCAATCAATAATAGCACCTGCGGTGTTAAGAAAAGGTCTACCAAGAATAATGGAGATGCTCCCATCCTCGGTCATGTCAAGCACGACAAAATTAGTAAGGATCAAACAATTAGCAACTTCTATGGGAACATCCTCACAAATACCTATCGGGACGGCTGTTGACTTGTCAGCCAGCTGAAGAGAGATATCTGTAGGAATTAGTTTCTCTAAACAAAGCCTCTTGTAAAGAGAGAAAGGCATAACACTTACTCCTGCTCCAAGATGACATAAAGCAGTTTTGACATAATTATTCTTTATGGAGCAAGGAATGGTGGGTATACCTGGATCACCAAGCTTCTCAGGAATCTTGCCACTGAAAGAGTAGTTAGCAAGCATAGTAGATATTGCTTCATTAGGAACTTTTCTTTTATTAGTAACAATATCTTTCATATATTTTGAATAGGGAGGTAACTTAATAGCATCAGTCAAAGGGATTTGAAGAAAAAGAGGTTTCATCCACTCACAAAACTTATTGTAATGCTCTTCTTCTTTAGATTTGAGAGACTTACCTGCAAAGGGCATGGGTTTCTGTATCCATGGTTCTCTTTCCTTCCCATGTCTTCTTGCGACGAAGTCTTCTCTAGTGTACTTCTTGCGTTTGTCAGGTGCTTCTTCTTCTCGAACTTCAGGCGGATCATTCTTCTCCTTATCCTTATCTTCAGGTTCGGCACCGTCTTCAGTCTCAGCATCGGAGGTAGATATACTGTTGGGATCAACAGCTGGCTCTTCACTTGTAATAGGATCATTGGAATTGTCAGCCTCCTTGTGTTTCTTCTTCTTCTTCTTTGGAGAGCCAACAATTTCTTCTTCCTGCATTTGAGAATCTTGCTCGATTCTCCTCGGATGCCCCTCTGGATAGAGAGGATCTTGAGTGCTAGTTCCTCCTCGGGTCTTAATCCCGAAGGCCTGTAAATCATCTTGTTTGGTATTGTTAGCAAGCAAATCTTTTTGCACATTAGAAATTTGTTCAAGTTGAGTTTGAACCATATGAAAATGCTTCACAAGACATTTAACATCATTAACTGTTCTACCTAGAACATCAAGCAAACTTTTGATAGCAAGGGAATTATCATGCAATTGACTTTGTATCCTCTCATTAAAATGACTTTGCTTCATAATAAAATTATCAAGCTCATCTAAACATTGATCAGGAGGCTTACCATGAGGGATGTGACTTGCGTTGAAATCTAAAAGAGAGTGTACCTCTACCATAGGAGGGTGAGTGGTAGGCTCACACAACTTCTCAATAGGGGGTAGATTCTTCACGTCTTCAGTTTTAATACCCTTCTCTTTAATAGACTTCTTTGCTTCTTGCATATCTTCGGGGCTTAGAACAAGCATGCCCCTCTTCTTTGGTAGTGGAGGTGGTTCAGGGACGGACCAATCTTCATGGTTTTTGGCAATCCTGCCCATCAATTCTTCTGCATAGTCCGGTGTTCTTTTCCTGAAAACACAACCAGCACAACTATCCAAATAGGACCTGGATTCATCAGTTAGACCAGCATAAAATATATCGATTAATTCATTCTTAGGGACTCCATGTCCTGGTCTAGCCTGGATCAGACTACAGTACCTCCCCCAAGCTTTAGGGAGGTGCTCATCCTGCAACTGTTTAAAGTTATAAATTCTTTGTAAAGCAGCATGTTGCATATGAGCAGGAAAGTACTTATCAACAAAAGAGTGAGCTAAGTCTTGAGGACTCTTAATGGAACCACATGGTAGTGCATCATACCATGTTTTAGCACCTTCCTTCAAAGAGAAAGGAAGAAGCTTAGTCACATAAAAGTTTCGTATCTTTTCATTCGTGGTAAACAAGCCACCCAACTCAGTGAGTTTGGTCAGGTGTGCAATAGCATCATCATTTTCTCTGCCATAAAAGGGGTCAGCTTCAACCATGGATATAAGTGAAAGATCAACAGAGAAATCATAATCAGGATCATTGATGCATATAGGAGATGTAGCAAATTCAGGATCAGGAACAGTCTTGTTCATCAAGGAGTGTTTTTCAAGCAGCTTCTTAATAGCTTCAGGGTTAGAGTCGGCAAACTCTGTCAGTTCCCTGCATAAATCATCATCAAGCATAATGTAATCATCATCAAGGAGTCTCTCCTTGATTTTACTCAAATCAGGATAATCATAAGTTCCACCAATAGGGTAGCGAGTAACAGGAATTTCAATTCCGGATTTTTTTTTGCAGCAGCGATCTGTTTCTCAAGAGCATAACCAAGTGAACCAATATCATCAAGAGTAGTAGAAACATCATCAAAAGTATCGGACATAGTAACAGATTCAGTAGAAGCATCATGTGGTGGTGGTGAGGCAAACTTACCCATAACAGAAGGTGAATCAAGTGTAGCACTAGTGTTCAGAACAGTACCTCTTCTTGTAGTGGATAGTAAGATCGGAACCTTGGGGTCTCCTTTCTTACCCATAGCGGATGAAGTGCAGCAGGTAGGATACTTCAAGTAGACTTGTAAATATTGCTATGCTCCCCGGCAACGGCGCCAGAAAACGGTACTTGATAACCCTCAACCGTAAGGGATCGAGATAGTCTTCGCGGGTAAGAATAACCCAATTTATAGATTCGACACACGGGGAGCCAAAGAGTATTTATAAGCTTTAACAGTTGAGTTGTCAATTCAACCGCACCTGAAATATACTTATTTGCAACAAAAGATAAGTGGTAACGGTGATATGATAGTGATGGTGGTGACAGCAAAAGTGAACAACAAAAGTAACAACTAATAACCAGCAGGATTGAAACACTGTAGGCTAGGGAGATGGATGGTTGGGCGCTGCATGGATGAGATACATCATGAATCTAACTTGGGGCAAGGCACACATAAAAGTAATGATCATCTAGGCAAATATCAAACATTAGGCATGTATCCCACAGGTAGCTGTACGTGCTTGCAATAAGAACTTGCACAACATCTTTTGTCCTACCATCCCGCTACGAACGGGGCCAAAAGGAACTTATGGAGATTAAGGTGCTCCTGTCAAAGAGCGCCGGAACAAAGCAATAAACTCAATGGATACATGGAATCCTCAAATTATGGACCATCCCCTTTGGTGTCCCAAGCTGTCACCTTTGGGATCGCCGGTTCCGGACCATAATAGGTGCAAACAACTCATAGATAGGATCAAGAACACAAATATATTCATGCAAACACATAGGGTTCAGATCTGAAAACATGGCACTCGGGCCCAAAGTGACAAGCATTAAGAGCAACAAGTTGAAGCAAAGATGATAAACACCAAAGTAGATGATATGCAACATGCCCCCAATAATCTGATAAACTATTACATGATCTAACTCATCCAATCCCTACCATCCCCTTTGCCTACAGCACGGAATTACTCACACATGGAAGGAGAAGTCATGGAGGGAGGATGGAGTGGTGATGATGATGACGATGGCGACGATCTCCCCTCTCCGGAGGCCAAATCAGCCTCCAGATTAGCCCTCCCGAAGAAGAACAGAGGGTGGCGGCGGCTCCACGACGGAAACTGGAAAAACGACTTCTGTTCTGGGGTTTCCTCGCCACGGGAATAAATAGGAGCCAAGGTAGGGCACCAGAGGGGGGAGGACCCTCCCAGGCGGCCTCCTGGCGCGGCCAGGGGTGGGGCCGCGCCAACAGGGCGCCTGGGGCCCCCCTGGCTGCCCTTTGGCCCCACTTCTGGCACAATGGCCCTTCGGGTGCGTGGATTTTCTGTGATTTTTCTTGGAATTTTCTGAGACACCTAAAAATCCATTTTCCTGCACACAATAAAACCATACAGGCAGCTCTGCTGAAAACAGCGTCAGTCTGGGTTAGTTTAGTTCAAATCATGCAAGAATGAGGGCAAAACAATAGCAAAAGTGTTTGGAAAAGTAGATACGTTTGAGACGTATCAATTACTCATGCACGGCGGTGAGCATCATGGAATTGGTGATGGAGGAAGGTTGATGATGACGATGGCGAAGATCTCCACTCTCCGGAGCCCCGAACGGACTCCATATCAACCCTCCCGAGAGAGATTAGAGCTTGGCGGCGGCTCCGTATCGTAAAACGCGATAATTCTTCCTTTCTGATTTTTTTTCTCCCCGAAAGTGAATATATGGAGTCCAGGGGTACGTCGGTGGAGCAACAGGGGGCCCACGAGGCAGGGAGGCGTGCCCAGGGGGAGGGGCGAGCCCCCCACCCTCGTGGACAAGGTGTGGCCCCCTGGCATGGATCTTTCCGCGGATATTTTTTTATATTTTCCAAAATAATTCTCCGTTGATTTTCAGGTCATTCCAAGAACTTTTATTTCTGCACAAAAATAACACCATGGCAATTTTGCTGAAAACAGCGTCAGATCGGGTTAGTTCCATTCAAATAATGCAAGTTAGAGTCCAAAACAAGGGCAAAAGTGTTTGGAAGTTGATACGTTGGAGACGTATCAACTGCCCCAAGCTTAAACCTTTGCTTGTCCTCAAGCAATTCAGTTGATAAACTGAAAGTGATAAAGAAAAACTTTGACAAACTCTGTTTGCTCTTGTTGTTGAAAATGCGTAAATCCAGCATTCAAGTTTTCAGAAAATATTATGAACTAACCACATTCACAATAACTTTCAGGTCTCATGTCTACTCATATCAATGGCATAATCAACTAGGGAGCAATAATAATAAACCTCGGATGACAACACTTTCTCAAAACAATCATAATATGATATAACAAGATGGTATCTCGCTAGCCCTTTCTGAGACCGCAAAACATAAATGCAGAGCACCTTTAAAGATCAAGGACTGACTAGACATTGTAATTCATGGTAAAAGAGATCCAGTCACAATCATAGTCAATGCAAATTAATAGCAATACATGGAAATGACAGAGGTGCTCTCCAACTGGTGGTCTTTAATAAGAGGATGATGACTCATCATAAAAGTAAATAGATAGGCCCTTCACAGAGGGAAGCAGGGATTTGTATAGGTGCCAGAGCTCGATTTTTAAATAGAGATGAATAATATTTTGAGCGGTATACTCTCATTGTCAACATAACAACCAAGAATCTCGATATCTTCCGTGCTACACACATTATAGGCGGTTCCCAAACAGAATGGTAAAGTTTATACTCCCCCAACCACCAACAAGCACACTCCACGGCAAGCCCGAAACAACGAGTACCATCCAAACAAGCTACAACCCTGGGGACGTTTTGTTTAATTATTATGATTTGAGCATGGGACTGGGCATCCCGGTTACTAGCCATTTCTCATGAATGATGAGCAGAGTCCACTCATCGTGAGAATAACCCACCTAGCATGGAAGATTTAGACAGCCCTAGTTGATACATGAGTTGTTCGAGCGTACAAAACAGAATTTCATTTGAAGGTTTAGAGTTTGGCACATACAAATTTACTTGGAACGACATGTAAATACCGCATACAGGAAAGTATGGTGGACTCATGTGGAATAACTTGGTTTATGGAAGTGGATGCACAAGCAGTATTCCCACTTAGTACAGGTGAAGGCTAGAAAGAGACTGGGAAGCGACCAGCTAGAGAGCAACAACAGTCATGAACATGCATTAAAATTAATCGACAATGAATGCAAGCATGAGTAGGATATAATTCACCATGAACATAAATATCGTGGAGGCTATGTTGATTTTGTTTCAACTACATGCGTGAACATGTGCCAAGTCAGACCACTTGAATCGTTCAAAGGAGGATACCACCCTATCATACCACATCACAACCATTTTAATATCATGTTGGCATGCAAGATAGACCATTATAAACTCCTAGCTAATTAAGCATGTCATGGGCAGCTATGATCTCTAATTGTCATTGCAAGCATGTTTCATTCATAATAGGCTGAATCAAGAACGATGAACTATCATATTTACAAAAATAAGAGAGGTAGAGTTCATGCCAGCTTTTCTCATCTTAGTTAGTTCATCATATATCATCATTATTGCCTTTCACTCGCACGACCGAATGGTTTGGATAATAATAATAGTGCACGTGCATTGGACTAAGCTGGAATCTGCAAGCATTTAATACAAGAGAGAAGACAAGGTAATATGGCTCAAGGTTAAATCAACAATAAAGCATATGAGAGCCACCAAACATTTGTATTACGGTCTTCTACTCTTGACCCCCATAGAAAAGAAAAGAAACTATTTACACAGGAAAGCTCCCAACAAGCAAAAGAAGAGCGAGAAATCTTTTTGGGTTTTCTTTTAATTACTACTACTACAAGAAAGGAAAGTAGACTAGCTAAAAGCTACAACTATTTTTTTTGTTTTTTGCTTAAGGTTTTTCTAACACACAAGAAAAAGACTAAGAAAAGAAATGTAACTAAGCATGGATAGTACAATGAAAGAGTGTGAGCATCGATGACTAGAATAAGTGTGTGAACATGAATGTAATGTCGGTGAGAAACACGTACTCCCCCAAGCTTGGGCTTTTGGCCTAAGTTGGTCTTATGGCCACGGATCGAAGCTACTCTCTCCGGTGTACTGAGAAATGTCCTTTGGGTGCCACTGGTTGGCAAGCTCATCCGGATCCCACCCATAAATAGACTGCCGGTAAGGGTTGAGTGGTGGCTCCGGCTCAGGCTTTGAAGCTTGTGCCTGGCTCTCGTACTTGTAGAAGGCATCTGACAAAACAAGGTATATGCCTGAAAACAGATCAAACAGAGATGGTGCAGGCAAGGTAATAATCTCACAATATTTTTCATCCAACCTCAATTTATAATTAAGTAACTTCTCCTTGTCTTTAACAATAAAATCATGTGCTATCATACTCTTATAAGCTAGATAAACACGGGCAAGCAATTTTTCTTCCTTCTCATGATGCCTAATAGGTATTCTAAAATGTTCAGCAAGGCGAGAAGCAAAGATGCCTCCAAAGACGGGACCTTTTGTGTGGTTCAAACTTAATCGTTTAGCAATGACAACACCCAAGCTAAAACTTGTGTCTCGAAACAAAGCAATGCGCTAAATGACAATATCAGGGCCACTAAGGTTCGCACTGTTCCAGCGACCAATTAAACATCTACTAGCAAATATAGCAGAGTAGCGTAGAACAGGAAAATGTATACTAGTAATTATCGCCCCTGAAACTTGCCTAGTTTTCCCTACAGCTATCATGTCAATAATCCCTTCAACATCTTCACGACGTGGTTCATCAAGACTACCAGCAAAGGGTATCTTGCATACTTCACAAAATTCAAAGAATGACATCTCCTTAACCTCATCATATAAACAAAACTCCACTGAAGGTGGTGATTTCCTAGCATGAAAATGAAAGTTTTGCGTGAAAATATTAGTGAGTAAGAGATACTGTTCACGCTGGTCGTGGAGGAAGTCGGTGAGGCCTGCATTTTTCGCCAAATAATAAAAGTCTTCGTAAATCCCGGCGGCTTCCAAGAACTCATTACAAGGCCATTCGCACGGCCGAACCTCCGCAGTGCGGGGAAGATTATATTTGGGCTTCTTATTTTCTTCTTTCTTCTTATCCTCTGAACTTTTACTGGAGGAGCCCCTCAACAATCTCTTTATCATTTTCCTCTGAAATTTTTAGTAACTCAAAATAAAAGTGAACCAGACTCAACAAGATTGATAGCAACAACTCCTACAAGTGTCTAGAGACTATATCATGCATTAGAACTACTTGGGACAAAAGAAAATTGACATGCAAGCTCAAGAACAAGGTCACCACAGCATCAAAAATTTGCAATAAATAAAGCATTAGAACAAAAACTAATTGGACCAATGGAGGAGTCATATACCAAGGAACAATCTCCCCAAACAGTTTTGTGAATGGAGCTTTGAGCAAGGAGATCAAAAATGGCAGCAAGATGAGCTAGAACTCGTGCTTGAGATGGATGGTGATTTTTTGGGGGGAAGAAGGAGTGTGTGGGTGCAGTGATAAGTGGAGGGGGGCCACGTGGGGCCCACGAGGTAGGGGGCGCGCCCTGGACCCTCGTGGCCAGGTGCTGGCTCCCCTCGCTGTGTTTTTTGTGCCATATATTCTCAAATATTCTAGAAAAAATCATATTTCATTTTCAGGGCATTTGGAGAACTTTTATTTTCAGGTATTTTTTATTGCACGGATAAGTCTGGAAACAGACAGAAAATACTATTTTTGCTTTATTTAATCTAATTAACAGAGAGTAAAAGGAGGGTACAGAAGGTTGTGCTACCTAGATTCACCGATCTCATGTTCGTCAAAAGGAACCCATTAACAAGGTTGATCAAGTCTTGTTAATAAACTCTTTCTGAATAACATGAAACCAGAGAATTTTCGAATAACACTAGGTTACCTCAATGGGGATAATTATGTCCCCAACAATAAGAATATCATATGTCTTCTTGACAGTAGGAAGAGAAAATTCAAAACCTCTAATAGTAATAGTTGAAATTTTTCCAATAGAATTGATACTATGGACCTAAGGTTGTTTCCTCGGAAAGTGTACCGTATGCTCATTACCATTGACATGAAAAGTGACATTGCCTTTGTTGCAATCAATAACAGCCCCTGCAGTGTTCAAAAATGGTCTACCAAGGATAATAGACATACTATCGTCCTCGGGAATATCAAGGATAACAAAGTCTGTTAGAATAGTAACATTTGCAACTACAACACGCACATCCTCACAAATACCGACAGGTATAGCAGTTGATTTATCGGCCATTTGCAAAGATATTTCAGTAGGTGTAAACTTACTCAAGTCAAGTCTACGATATAAATAAAGAGGCATAACACTAATACCGGCTCCAAGATCACATAAAGCAGTTTTAACATAGTTTCCTTGAATGGAGCAAGGTATAGTAGGTACTCCCGGATCTCCTAGTTTCTTAGGTATTCCACCTTTAAAAGTGTACGTGGGAACGAGAAGATCACCTTCGTTCCGAGTACCCTTCCTTCTTCCAGTCCTAGATCTCGGGACGATATCTTTTCGTAGTAGAGGAGAGTTTGTAATGCCCCATATGTAAGACTTTCCAATTATGGCAATATATGAAACTTTGACTTCATCAATTCCATTTCGGGTTTTCTTTCATTTCGGGTTTCTTTGTTTTGTCGTGTGCGTGTGTGCATTTCATTCATGTCATGTTGTCATGTGCATTGCATTGCATTCGTGTTGCCACTTGTACCCGGTCCCACTCGCTTCTTCCCATTGTCCGTTTCGAGTTCCGACACTCACACACGTGCTTGTGGCACCCCCGAGTCCTTCTGTCATGTGTGGCCGTGTAACGTTTCCGAAATGAGGTGAGACTTGTCGTGCGATGTTGTTTTGGTACGTGTACGCCGCCTGTCAAGTTTCATCGCGTTTGGAGTTCGTTTGGTACTCCAACGACTAACCTAGTGGGCTAAAAGCACCTCTGCCTTTTGGCCCAAGACCCCCTCCACAACAGCCCACTAACCCAGCACAACCACTCCCATCCTCTCGGTCGTCGGATCGTGATCGCGTGGCCAAAAACTGCACCCCATTTGGAGTCTCCTAGCTCCCTATGCCTATAAAAACGTCCACACCCCTCCATTTTCGGGCGAAACCCTAGTCCATCCTTTTTTTTTCTTCTTCTTTTTCCCGTGCCCCGCAGATCCACCGCGCGCCGGACGTGTCCGCCCCCGCGCGCGGACAAACCGGAAGCCACCGCGTGGCACTCTGCCACCGCGCCGCCGCACGGGCCCGCGAGGCCCGCCTCCGGCCCTCCGCCGCCCGCCTCTCGGGCCGATTCACTCCGCCGCCCCGCGCCTTCAACCCTTCTCCTGCCGGCCTCACCGCGTCCCGACGCCGCCGCCATCGAGGCCTCCACCACCGCCGGAGCTCCTCCCGCCGGCGACCCGTGCTGCTGTCGCCAGATCCGGCCGCCCAAGGCCAGATCCGCCCTGCGCCGTCCACCTCGCCACCTCCGCCGCCTCCCCGGTGCGGCGCCGCCCCGCCGCCGACATCAGTCGCCGCCAACAACCCCGCACCGCCGTCGCCTTCAGATCGATCGGGGAGGAGCCCCGATCCGGTCGCACCGCCGCTGCCTCTCTGGGATGGCCTCAGCCCCGCGCGGCCTCGTGGGCCTGGCTCAGCCGAGTCGGCCCAGACCCTCCAGGCCCAGCCGGGCCAGCCTCTTCCCCTCTACTCTACTTGGGCCGAGGCCCGTAGGTGAGCCTCCCCCTATTCCTCGCCCCGGGCGACTTATACTAACTTGCGCTCGTGGTTTTCTGAGAATTTGGCTAAGTCTGTGAAATTCATACTTTCTGATGCATACTTTGACTCCTGGTATCTTTTAGTGTGTTTGTCCAAATTGTGCATATGATATATCAAAATGATCGTGGTGACGTGCTCTACGTTTTGTTCCATTGTGGCATGCTTGTTTGAGTTCATCTTGATGCTCTAATCATCGTGACAAGAGTGCTACTTGTTATAAACTGCTGTTACTTGTTAACTTGATGCCATGTTTGAGATGTGATAACTTGGTGCATGTTTATCCAAATGGAGCATATGATATGTCAAAATGTTCATTGACAAATGCTCTACATGATGGTTGTTGTAGCATTCATGTTAAGTGTCATATTGCCATGTTAATCTCTGTTGCAAAAGTGCATGTGGCTGTGAAGTGCTGAAACCTGTTATGAGATGCTGTTTTGACATGCCCTTTGCTATTGATGTGTTTGTCCCCATGTCACATGTCAATATGTTTTAAAAGCACCATCATATGGTCTTTGCTGTGGTGCAAACCACTTTCCATGATATGCCTTGAGGTGACTTAAACAAGCTTGTAAACATGCCATGTCAACATAACTGTTTTATACTTAGTGAAAAAACCGCCAAGTCTGGAATCTGTTTTAACTTGATGATATGCTTGCTTGATGCCCCACTCAAACCCATTTTTATTTTGGAGTGGCCAATGATAATTCCTTGTTGTCCATGTTATTGTCTATCCATTAATGCCCTTACTTGCACATATGGCTTGATGTAGCTTATTTATTTCTTGCTCTCAAGTTGCTATAAATTATATCTGTCAGGTTTTTAACAGCATGATCAATTTGGTGTAGCTTGTTGCTATTGATCCATGCCTCCTATGGAGTTGATCCAATGGAGTTGTTTGCTGTAGAACATGTATGCTTCATGTCCATGCTTCTTGTCATCATGTTTGGGTGCTGTAGAGTATATATCTCTTGCTCCAAAGTTCCTATCTGGTTGTTAACTTTAGCTTTGCATTGTATCTTGTTTCGTGTGTATGTGTTGAGCCGTTGCTCCGTTTTGAGCGTGTCCTATATGACACTTGTGTGATTTTGCATGTAGAATCATGATATCATGTTGTTTACATGTTTGGAGTGAGTTTGCTTGATGTTTGGGTGCATCTTGCACCGTTGCCTTGCTTGTTTTTGTTTTGCTCATATCTTCTAGACCGTAGCTCCGAATTAAACAAACTTTATATGAAAGTTGACTAGAATTTTGTGTAGATCATCATGGTGCATGTTAACTTGCTGTTTAACAACTTTAACTTAAGGTTTTTTCAGATCTGGACCAATTTCAAAATATGCATATGAGGACTTACCGGATTTGCTATATGTTGATTCCGACCTCATTTAAACTTGTGGTTTTGTGTGGTTCTTGTGTGCTTCATCCCTTGCCATGAAATGCATCATACTTGCATCATGTTGATTGTGCATTGCACCTTGTTTGATATCGTGCAATGTTGTGTTCTCGTGTTGAGTAGAGCCGGAAGCCGAGACCGAGTGCGAGGTTCCTATCGAGGTTGAGTACGAGGAGCAGTCTTACGATCCCATCGACGACTCGACAGGCAAGATGACCTGACCCAGATATCATTACTATCTTTGCATATTGCTAGATGTCTCGCTCTTTAGCTTATTGCCTCGATGCCCATGTTTGTTTGTCAGCCTCCTATTGTAGCCATGAATCTCTCTAACCACCCAACCTAGCAAACCTTTGTTTGGCTACGAAAGCTTGGCTCAGCCCCTCTTATAGCATTGCTAGTTGCAGGAGAAGATTTGAAGATTCTTGCTTCATGTTGAACTATTGTTGGGATATCACACTATATAAACTCTTAAACTAAATCATCTATATACTTGGCAATGGGTGGAAGGCTAAGCTTCTTGCTTGGTGTTTTGTTCCACTCATGCCACCCTAGGAACCGTATAAACCGGTGCTATGTTCCTTGATATTGCGTTGCTCACACGGTTGGGGTTATGGGACCCCCTCGATAACCCCCTTAGCGCTAAAGCTTTTCCAGCAAGGCCCAACATTGGTTTTACATTTGCCTGACAACTAAAACTTGCATAGGGTGTTATAAACCCTTTTCTTAATCAACAACCCCGGGCCAGTGCTCCACATGAGTGTTGGTCCAAATTGGGGAGCCTGCGGGGCGACCTTGGGGAAACCCGAGGGCTGGTAAAAACATGTAGCATCACCCATCCGGTCGTGGCCTGAGACTAGATATGCGCGGCTACTGTCAGGGTGTCGGCACGCCTGGAGGTCTTGCTGGATTAGTTTTACCTAAGTCGGAATATCTTGAGCACGGGATTCTAAGAATACTCGGGCCTTCCCACCTTGGAGTTGCGACTCTGCAGATCGTGAGCTTGTGATGGGCTAAGTTGGGACACCCCTGCAGGGTTTCATCTTTCGAAAGCCGTGCCCGCGGTTATGTGGCAGATGGGAATTTGTTAATACCCGGTTGTAGAAAACTTGACACCATGTTCAGAACACACTACCAGCATGAGTAACCATGATGGTCATTTTCCGAAAGAGGTTCGGGAAGTGAACATGGTGGGGTTATGATTGACGTGCTTAGATAGGATCACTTCGTGATCACTTTGACGCTCGTGGCACTTCTCTTCTCGCTCTAAACACGTTAGCTAGTGCTAGTACAACTGCAACCTTTTATTCTTCAGCCTTGGTCCACACCCAAGGCTTAGATAGTTTTGCTACCCGGGAACGGGATTGCTGAGTCCTCTGTGGCTCACAGATTCTACACAACACCAGATTCAGGTACTATGGTGAACTACACAGGTGACGGCACAGAGCTGTACTGGGAGTTCGATGAAGAACGTGGGCTATACTATGTGTACTATCCCGATGATCAGTAGTGGCTTCTACTAGGGGCGATTCGGACCTTGTGGCTTTATGTATTTGGTATCTTTCATTTGGATCTTCGTCCGTAGTCGGACTGTGATGTTATTTGGATGGTGTTTGCTTATGTAATGAATTGTGTGACGTGGTGAGTGTAAGCCAACTACTCTTTTGCAATTTCATCCCTCTTTTACATGAGTCGTGCAAAGATACCATACTTGAGATCATTCTAGTATGAGCTTATACCTTTAAGTCGTGCCTCGACACGTAGGAGGTATAGTATCATACTGGGCATAACAAGTTGGTAATCAGAGCCTTCTCCGACCTAGAAGCCCCTAGTGATTGATCGAATCATTGACGGTTGAGTCTAGGCACACACTTGAAAATGTTTTGAGTCCTATATATATATATCGGAGAGTAGGATTTCTTTTGCTCCTCATCCCTTTTCACTCTCGTGAGGACTCCTGACGATTACTTATCTCTTCTACTCTCAAAAATCCACTAATTTTTTTTTAGGATCACGCGAGTATTGTTTGGATTGTTCCGATGTCTTTGTGACGAGAACATTGTTCTCGATGCCTCTTGTCATTTAGAGGTTGTGGCAATGTCCCGGGGAGTTGAGCTCCGAGGTGTTGTCATCACAAATATATCGCAGTAGTTCTGGAATACTTAAGACGGCCGACATTGAAAATTCTCCTATCCGTTTATGTGGCAAGATAACCCCGACATCACCCAATACAGGGGAGGTAGTTCGGGAGTATTACCATAGCTTGTATAGCAGATGCGTTTCGAAGGTCCGAGGTAAACGGTTTCCGGAAATAACTGGTTATGTGTTGAAGGATGGATACAGCTGGATGTAGGATTAGAGTTGAGTGCGCGATGCTTCCCCTATATCCCCAACACCTGATTGCATAACTGGAAACTTTCGGAAATTAATAGGTGGGTTTATCTAGTAGCTCGTAGGCATTCTTCCAACGAATGCATGATATTGAGTTTGGGGTTCTACATTGAGTGAAGTAGTTTTATGGGCGTTGTTCCGATCGGGAGTTGCATCTTAAAGGGTCATTGGCTATGTTGATCCGGGGATTGCAAAACCCTTTTGTAACACGTTCCATAAGCTTTCAGCACGAATATGTCGAACGAAGCTTCTATCTTGTATTTGTTCTATCTGCTCCTTGTTGTTTTTATTTACCTTTTGTTCTCCCAAGTGGCTTCTCGAGAAGATTGTTGTACCATTAAACTGTGGATTACATTCGTTCATTTTTTTCGAATGATTCTAGTGAAGACTTATGGTGCAATTTCTAGCCGTTGATTCAGCTTATATATTTTCTCAATCAATGGCTAATAGTTGTCATCTCATTCAGGATGGCTCCTAAAAGGGTTGCCAACGCTAACCCAGAGGGTGAAGAAGTTCCTGATCGTCGTCCTTCCCATCCTCCTCCGTCTGAGGCCTAGAGAGCAATTATGCAAGCGACGAACCAGAACACCCAGATGCTTATGCAAATGATGCAGAACATTCAAGCAAATCAAGGTAGTCATGGGAACCAAGGCCAAGGCAATTTGTTCAACCAACCTCACTTTGCAACTCTCAATCAATTCTTGGCAAACCAACCAAAGGCATTCAGTTACTGTGTGGATCCGCTAGATGCTGAAGACTGGATAACAGACATCAAGAAGCACTTTGAATGCAGAACGTGAGACCTGAGGATTATGTCAAGTTTGCCACCTTCCAACTCAAGGACCAAGCCACTGATTGGTGGCAGTAGTACAAAGATTCCAGAGAAGGACGTGAAATCTCGTGGACTGACTTCTGCAAGGATTTCCGCTCTCACCACATTCCAACTAGTGTCATCGAAGGTATGCGTGAGTAATTCTGCAACCTGAAGCAAGGCTCCATGTATGTTTATCAATACAATGTCAAGTTCCAGAACCTTGCCCGCTATGCCAAGCAAAACATCCCAGATTCCAAGAGCAAGATTTATCAGTTCAGTGGTGGTCTAAAGGATGAACTCCAACTAGCTCTCACCTTGTTCGAGCCAGATGAATTTGATCAATTCTATAACATGACACTTAAGCAAGAGGCAGCCCAGCTCAAGATGGAAGCTTCCAAAAATCGAATCATAGATGCTGTCAACTCCTCCTCTTCTTCCCAAGTGGTTGCAAAGCAGTAGAAGTTTTGGCTTCCACCTCCTCCAGTGATCCGACCTTCCAACAACAACAACAAGCATTCTGGTGGCCGTGGTTTCTCCCACCCACCCAACCCAAGCAATCAGTCCAAGAATCACTTTCAAGCTTCAAAGTCAAGTGCTCCTTATCACCGTCCTCTCTCAGGAGTGGTTTGCAACAAGTGCACTCAGACGGGTCATTATGCTAACAAGTGTCCCAACTCAAGGCGCCTTCTGCCTCCTCCACCTGTCAGCACTGCTATTGTCAAGCATAATCCAAAGCAAGCAAGAGTGAATCTGATGAATGCAGCTCAAGCAGACAATTCTTCAGATGTGATACTTGGTAACCTTCCAGTTAACTCTATTCCTGCAAAAGTGTTGTTTGATTCGGGTGCATCATGTTCTTTCATGTCTCAACATTTTGCATCCAAGCACAATGTTGACATCAAAAGCTTACCTCAAAAGTTGCAAGTTACTTCTCCGGGGAAACGAATGACTTCTAATATATTTGCTCCGGATATATCTATTTACATGGGTGATTACCGCTTTCTTGTTTCTCCGGTTATTCTCGACAACTCCGACATTGATCTTATTCTTGGGATGGATTGGCTCTCCAAGCATGATGCAAACATTGATTGTGCAAATAAGGAAGTCAAGCTTAATCATCCTGACGAAGACGTGATTATCTTCGCCTCTCGAGATAACACAATCAGGCTATTCTCTCTCAATGACAAGGGCGAGATTAATGCCATCTCTCAAATTCCGGTGGTCAGTGAATATGAAGATGTTTTCCCTGAAGAGCTTCCAGGAATGCCTCCGCATCGCCAAGTTGAATTCGTCATTAAACTCGAGCCCGGTACCGAGCCAGCATGTCGGCGTCCGTACAAGCTTTCCCCCGAAGAGTTGAAGGAGCTGAAGAGACAACTCGATGAGCAAGAGCGTATGGGTCTAATTAGGCCTAGCACTTCTCCTTGGGGTTGTGGTGTTCTATTTGTCAAGAAGAAGGATGGCACGGAGTGCCTTTGCATTGATTACCGGCCATTGAACAAGAAGACAATAAAGAACATGTATCTGCTCCCCAACATCAATGAATTGTTCGAGCAGCTCAAAGGAGCAAAAGTGTTCTCAAAGCCCGATCTCCGGATGGGTTATCACCAGATCCGTATCCGTGAAGAAGATATTCACAAGACTGCATTCAGAACAAGCTACGGCTCCTATGAATACACAGTCATGTCTTTTGGCCTCGCAAATGCTCCACCCACCTTCTCGAGGATGATGCACTACATATTCAACCCCTACACCAATGAATTTGTTCTTGTCTATCTGGATGACATCTTGGTATTCTCCAAGAATGAAGAAGACCACGTCAAGCACCTCCGTTTGGTTCTGGATAGGCTCCGTGAACATAAGTTCTATGCGAAGTTCTCCAAATGCGAATTCTGGCTGGATAAGGTCTTATATCTTGACCATATCATCTCTGCTGAGGGTATTTTTGTCAACCCCGAGAAAGTTGAAGCGATTGTCAACTGGGAACCCCCGCGGAACATCAAGCAACTCCGAAGCTTCCTTGGTCTCGCTAGCTATTGCAGAAGGTTCATTGAGAACTTCTCCAATATTGCCAAGCCTCTCTCCAACTTGCTGCAGAAGAATGTCAAGTACAACTGGTCTCCTGATTGTGATGTGGCATTCAAAACACTCAAAGAAAAGCTCATCTCTGCTCCGGTTCTTACTCCTCCGGATGAGTCCAAGCCCTATGAAGTATTCTGTGATGCTTCTCTTCAAGGACTTGGTGGTGTTCTAATGCAAGACAAGAAGATTGTGGCATACACTTCTCGTCAATTGAAGCCAAATGAGAAGAACTACCCCACACATGATCTCGAGCTAGCAGCAGTGGTACATGCCTTGATCACGTGGAAACACCTTCTGTTGGGCAGAAAAGTGGACATCTTCACCGATCACAAGAGCTTGAAGTACATCTTCAAAGAGCCGAACCTGAACCTTCGCCAGACTCGTTGGGTTGAGATGATCCAAGAGTATGATCCAAGCATTGATTACACAACTGGCAAGGCCAATGTCATTGCAGATGCCTTGAGCAGAAAGGCATATTGCAACAGTCTCCTTATCAAGCCGTTCCAGCCTGAGCTTTGTGAATCATTCAGGAAGCTCAACCTCCAAGTTGTTTCGCAAGGTTTTCATGCAAATCTTCAAGTGGCTCCTACCTTGGAAGATCAGATCCGTGAGGCCCAGCTCAGTGATGCTATGGTGCAGAAAGTGAAACATGGTATTGCTAAGGGTACTCCCAAATACAAGTGCTATCGTGTTGATGAGAAAGACACCTTGTTCTTTGAGGACAAACTTGTGGTTCCCAAGGGTGATCTCAGGAAGCTCATAATGAATGAAGCACATGACTCCCTCCTCTCGATTCATCCCGGAAGTTCCAAGATGTACAAAGACCTCAAGCAATCTTACTGGTGGACTTGCATGAAAAGGGAGATTGCCCAATTCGTGAATGAATGTGATGTCTGCAGAAGAGTGAAGGCAGAGCATCAACGTCCAGCCGGTCTCCTCCAACCTCTTCCTATTCCCGAGTGGAAATTTGACCACGTTGAAATGGATTTCATCACTGGGTTTCCCAAGTCCAAGAAGGGGAACGATGCTATCTTTGTTGTGATTGACAAGCTAACTAAAGTAGCTCACTTCCTTCCAGTCAAAGAATCCATCAATGCAGCTCAGCTGGCAGAGTTGTACACTTCCAGAATTGTGTCATTACATGGCATTCCTCAAGTTATCTCCTCAGACCGTGGAAGTTTGTTCACATCCAAGTTCTGGGACTCCTTCCAGTCAGCCATGGGCACTAAGATCTGTTTCAGCACTGCGTTTCACCCCCAGACTAGTGGTCAAGTCGAAAGAGTGAACCAGATCCTCAAAGACATGCTCAGAGCTTGTGTCATCTCTTTTGGCATGAAGTGGGAAGATTGTCTTCCGTTTGCCGAGTTCTCTTACAACAACAGTTTCCAAGCAAGTGCCGGCGAAGCTCCGTTTGAAATCCTCTATGGCAGAAAGTGTCGTACCCCTCTCAACTGGTCCGAGACTGGTGAACGTCAACTTCTTGGCAATGACTTGATCTCAGAAGCCGAAGAAATGTGCAAAGTCATACGTGAGAATCTCAAGGCTGCTCAGTCGTGTCAAAAGAGCTACTATGACGGCAAGCATCGTGATTTGGCTTTCGACATTTGGGATCATGTCTATCTCCGTGTTTCGTCTATGAAAGGCACCCAAAGATTCGGTATCAAAGGAAAGCTTGCTCCTAGATACGTGGGCCCTTTCAAGATTCTTGGCAAAAGAGGCGATCTAGCCTATCAACTCGAGCTTCCATCCAACTTTGCAAATGTTCATGATGTGTTTCACGTCTCTCAACTCCACAAGTGCTTCAAGACACCTGAACGCACCATTCCGTTCGAGGAGATTGATCTTCAACAAGACTTGTCTTACTGTGAGCACCCTGTTGCTATTCTTGAAGAAACTAAGCGCAAGACCCGCAACAAGTCAATCAAGTTCTTGAAAGTTAAGTGGTCACACCATACCGACCGAGAAGCTACGTGGGAACGAGAAGATCACCTTCGTTACGAGTACCCTTCCTTCTTCCAGTCCTAGATCTCGAGACGAGATCTCGGGACGAGATCTTTTCGTAGTAGAGGAGAGTTTGTAATGCCCCAGATGTAAGACTTTCAAATTATGGCAATATATGAAACTTTGACTTCATCAATTCCATTCCGAGTTTTTCTTTCATTTCGGGTTTCTTCGTTTTATCGTGTGTGTGTGTGCATTTCATTCATGTCATGTTGTCATGTGCATTGCATTGCATTCGTGTTGCCACTTGTACCCGGTCCCACTCACTTCTTCCCGTTGTCCGTTTCGAGTTCCGACACTCACACACGTGCCCGTGGCACCCCCGAGTCCTTCTGTCGTGTGTGGCCGTGTAACGTTTCCGAAATGAGGTGAGACTTGTCGTGCGATGTTGTTTTGGTACGTGTAGGCCGCCTGTCAAGTTTCATCGCGTTTGGAGTTCGTTTGGTACTCCAACGGTTGGGCTAAAAGCACCTCTTCCTTTTGGCCCAAGACCCCCTCCACAACAGCCCACTAACCCAGCACAACCACTCCCATCCTCTCAGTCGTCAGATCATGATCGCGTGGCCGAAAACCGCACCCCATTTGGAGACTCCTAGCTCCCTATGCCTATAAAAACGTCCACACCCCTCCATTTTCGGGCGAAACCCTAGTCCATCCTTTTTTTCTTCTTTTTTCCTGTGCCTCGCAGATCCACCGCGCGCCGGACGTGTCCGCCGCCGTGCGTGGACGAACCGGAAGCCGCCGCATGGCACTCCGCCACCGCGCCGCCGCGCGGGCCCGCGAGGCCTGCCTCCGGCCCTCCGCCGCCCGCCTCCCGGGCCGATCCACTCCGCCGCCCCGCGCCTTCGACCCTTCTCCCGCCGGCCTCACCGCGTCCCGACGCCACCGCCATCGAGGCCTCCACCGCCGCCGGAGCTCCTCCCGCCGACGACCCGTGCTGCTGTCGCCAGATCGGGCCGCCCAAGGCCAGATCCGCCCTGCGCCGTCCACCTCGCCACCTCCGCCGCCTTCCCGGTGCGGCGCCGCCACGTCGCCGGCATCAGTCGCCGCCAACAACCCCGCGCCGCCGCCGCCTTCAGATCAATCTGGGAGGAGCCCCGATCCGATCGCACCGTCGCTTCCTCTCTGGGCTGGCCTCAGCCCCGCGCGGCCTCGTGGGCCTGGCCCAGCCCAGCCGGCCCAGACCCAGCCGGGCCAGCCTCTTCCCCTCTACTCTACTTGGTCCGAGGCCCGTAGGTGAGCCTCCCCCCTATTCCTCGCCCCGGGCGACTTATACTAACTTGCGCTCGTGGTTTTCTGAGAATTTGGCTAAGTCTATGAAATTCATACTTTCTGATGCATACTTTGACTACTGGTATCTTTTAGTGTGTTTGTCCAAATTGTGCATATGATATATCAAAATGATCGTGGTGATGTGCTCTACAATTTGTTCCATTGTGGCATGCTTGTTTGAGTTCATCTTGATGCTCTAATCATCGTGACAAGAGTGATATTTGTTATAAACTGTTGTTACTTGTTAACTTGATGTCATGTTTGAGATGTGATAACTTGGTGCATGTTTATCCAAATGGAGCATATGATATGTCAAAATGTTCATTGTGAAATGTTCTACATGATGGTTGGTGTAGCATTCATGTTAGGTGTCATATTGCCATGTTAATCTCTGTTGCAAAAGTGCATGTGGCTGTTAAGTGCTGAAACTTGTTATGAGATGTTGTTTTGACATGTCCTTTGCTATTGATGTGTTTGTCCCCATGTCACATGTCAATATGTTTTAGAAGCACCATCATATGTTCTTTTCTGTGGTGCAAACCACTTTCCATGATATGCCTTGAGGTGACTTAAACAAGATTGTAAACATGCCATGTCAACATAACTGTTTTATACTTAGTGAAAAAACCGCTAAGTCTGGAATGTGTTTTAACTTGATGCTATGTTTGCTTGATGCCCCACTCAAACCCATGCTTGTTTTGGAGTGGCCAATGATCATTCCTTGGTGTCCATGTTATTGTCTATCCATTAATGCCCTTACTTGCACATATGGCTCGCTGTAGCTTATTTATTTCTCACTCTCAAGTTGCTATAAATTATATCTGTCAGGTTTTTAACAGCATGATCAATTTGGTGTAGCTTGTTGCTATTGATCCATGCCTCCTATGGAGTTGCTCCAATGGAGTTGTTTGCTGTAGAACATGTCTACTTCATGTCTATTCTTCTCTTGCTCCAAAGTTGCTATGTGCCTGGTAACTTCAGCTTTGCATTGTATCTTGTTTCGTGTGTATGTGTTGAACCGTTGCTCCGTCTTGAGCGTGTCGTATATGAAACTTGTGTGATTTTGCATGTAGAATCATAATATCATGTTGTTTACATGTTTGGAGTGAGTTTGCTTGATGTTTAGGTGCATCTTGCACCGTTGCCTTGCTTGTCTTGTTTTGCTCATATCTTCTAGACCGTAGCTCCGAATTAAACAAACTTTATATGAAACTTGACTAGAATTTCGTGTAGATCATCATGGTGCATGTTAACTTCATGTTTAACAACTTTAACTTAAGGTTTGTTCAGATCTGTACCAATTTCAAAATATGCATATGAGGACTTACCGGATTTGCTATATGTTGATTCCGGCCTCATTTAAACTTGTGGTTTTGTGTTGTTCTTGTGTGCTTCATCCCTTGCCATGAAATGCATCATACTTGCATCATGTTGGTTGTGCATTGCACCTTGTTTGATATCGTGCCATGTTGTGTTCTCGTGTTGAGTAGAGCCGGAAGCCGAGACCGAGTGTGAGGTTCCTACCGAGGTTGACTACGAGGAGCCGTCTTATGATCCCATCGACGACTCGACAGGCAAGATGACCTGACCCAGCTATCATTACTATCTTTGCATATTGCTAGATGGCTCGCTCTTTAGCTTATTGCCTCGATGCCCATGTTTGTTTGTCAGCCTCCTATTGTAGCCATGAATCTCTCTAACCACCCAACCTAGCAAACCTTTGTTTGGCTACGTAAGCTTCGCTCAGCCCCTCTTATAGCATTGCTAGTTGCAAGAGAAGATTTGAAGATTCTTGCTTCATGTTGAAGTATTGTTGGGATATCACACTATATAAACTCTTAAACTAAATCATCTATATACTTGGCAATGGGTGGAAGGCTAAGCCTCTTGCTTGGTGTTTTGTTCCACTCATGCCACCCTAGGAACCGTATAAACCGGTGTTATGTTCCTTGATATTGCGTTCCTCACACGGTTGGGGTTATGGGACCCCCTCGATAACCCGCTTAGCGCTAAAGCTTTTCCAGCAAGGCCCAACATTGGTTTTACATTTGCCTAATAACTAAAACTTGCATAGGGAGTTATAAACCCTTTTCTTAATCAACAACCTCGGGCCAGTGCTCCACATGAGTGTTGGTCCGAAATGGGGAGCCTGCGGGGCCACCTTGGGGAAACCCGAGGGCTGGTAAAAACCTGTAGCATCACCCATCCGGTCGTGGCCTGAGACTAGATACGCGCGGCTACTGTCAGGGTGTCGGCACGTCGGGAGGTCTTGCTGGATTAGTTTTACCTTAGTCGGAATATCTTGAGCACGGGATTCCGAGAATACTCAGGCCTTCCCACCTTGGAGTTGCGACTCTCCAGATCGTGAGCTTGTGATGGGCTAAGTTGGGACACCCCTGCAGGGTTTGATCTTTCAAAAGCCGTGCCCGCGGTTATGTGGCAGATGGGAATTTGTTAATATCCGGTTGTAGAAAACTTGACACCATGTTCAGAACACACTACCAGCATGAGTAACCATGACGGTCATTTTCCGAAAGAGGTTCGGGAAGTGAACACGGTGGGGTTATGATTGACGTGCTTAGATAGGATCACTTCGTGATCACTTTGACGCTCGTGGCACTTCTCTTCTTGCTCTAAACACGTAAGCTAGTGCTAGTGCAGCTGCAACCCTTGTTCTTCAGCCTTGTTCCACACCCAAGGCTTAGATAGTTTTGCTACCCGGGAACGGGATTGCTGAGTCCTCCGTGGCTCACAGATTCTACACAACACCACATGTAGGTACTATGGTGAACTACACAGGTGACGGCACAGAGCTGTACTTGGAGTTCGATGAAGAACGTGGGCGATACTATGTGTACTATCCCGATGATTAGTAGTGGCTTCTACTAGGGGCGATTCGGACCTTGTGGCTTTATGTATTTGGTATCTTTCATTTGGATCTTCGTCCGTTGTCGGACTGTGATGTTATTTAGATGGTGTTTGCTTATGTAATGAATTGTGTGACGTGGCGAGTGTAAGCCAACTACTCGTTTGCAATTTCATCCCTCTTTTACATGAGTCGTGCAAAGATACCATACTTGAGATCATTCTAGTATGATCTTATACCTTTAAGTCGTGCCTCGACACGTAGGAGGTATAATGTCATACTGGGCATAACATTCATGGCAACATGGGAGGCTGACAAAACAAGAATGGGTAGCGTGACATAGCTATAGAGCGAGACAACTAGCAAAGCAAAGATAGAGGTGATATCGAGGAACAGTCATCTTGCCTGAGATCCCGCTAGGAAGAAGAACGAGTCGATGAAGAAGACAACCAGACCTAGTCGAACGAATCCTCACAACTCTGGAACGAACCCAAAGCTAACAAGGGAAGCAAACAACATGGTAAACACACAAGCATAAGCATGGAATGATGCACAATCAAGTATGATGCATGTCCGGTTTAAATATGCATGGCATGCAAAGTGCACAAACAATGCTACAAGTTAAGTGGAGCTCAATATGCAACGAGTTGCATATTTCAAAACACCACATTCACATATTTAGTTTGATCCCGGTTATGTAGACAACAAGTTTAAAAGATGGTTAACATGGCAAGAGGTGCAACACAATTAAAGTACACTATCTAAGCAATTTAAATGGGGTCGGAAACAACAAACAACAATTCAGAAAAATCGCCACATGCATATCTCCAATTTACACCTACTTTGCTTAAACCATATTTTAGAGTTGTTAAACAGAGAAATAAAGTGTGCCATATTATTCTATACATTTTTCTACCCCAAACCATATAAAGTTGGATCGATGGGGATCGGCGCTGATTCGAACGAAGGGGAAGGTGGTTGGCCGCGGGTTGGCTCGGGATGGATCCCGAGAAGGAGAAGATTGTGGCGGCGGGGAGGGGACATACTGCCTAGGATCTAGGGTTTGACCTGATTTCAAATAAGGTAGCTTAAATATAGGGAAAGGGGGTGGTTTGGAGCTCTCCGATTTAGATTGGACAGCTCTGGAATAAATAGGTTAGATGGTTCAAATGCGAAACCGAAGATATTCTAGGGATGTTTGGGGACGATCCAGACCCATCGGTAACGACAGCCTGGTTCGGGTTCGGGGATGCTTTCGGACGCACACGAGGGGTCGATGCAGCGTGCAAAGAAGGGTTAGGCGGACACGATCAAGTGGGACTCAAAAAACCCGGTTGGTCTGAGAAAAGACATCAAAGACAAAAGGAGAAGTGGCAACTACGAATGGCTACGCGTTTTATGAAAACATGCAGATGCAATGCAAATGATGACATGATGAATGCAGCAAACAAATAAATCACATGACGACAACGAAAAATATGGAAGTCTGCTGGAGCGTCGGTCTTGGGGCATCACAACTCTCCCACACTAACAGAAGATCTCGACCCGAGATCCTAGAGAAGGCACCGGATAGAAGCGGAAAAGGAAGAGGTAAAACAAAGTTGCTTATTCGACAAATGAGTGAAACCATGAACCTTGGAAGGTTAAGCAACTTGAAAGAAATAATACAATGGAGATGAATGAGATTGCAAACAGTCTGTTGGACAAGAGGAACAAGCAATACGACGAGAAACAAAAGCTTAGGTGACAAAGATAGGCATTCAAACCACTCCGATTAAAACAAGATAGAGAAGGAATAAGAATGAAATAATTCGGACAGCACACCGACTGAAAATAGAAGGAATTAACATGAATTTGAGAAGATGGGATGATACTTGATGTAATCAACAACACACTGCCTCCAGGACTATTGAAAGAATGGCACAAGGGGTAAGAAAGATTTCAGAGAGCACCCCGGTAGAAACAAGATGCAAAACATGAAAATATGGGAGAACTTGAATGGAGGACACGACACCCTGTTAAATGGACTAGAAAGGAAAAGAACATGATCTTGATGTGACAAGATGATGGTTCGAATATAGCAATATCAGAAAGCCACCGGAACGAATAATGGAGTGAAAAAGAACGAAGAAGAACAACATCTTCTACTAGAAATGAATTTGAAAACATCCTTACGAAGAAGGGTTGAGCGGAGTTGTTGGAACATCAATGATACGCCCATTTTGCATCATGCTTATATGTTGATATTTATTGCATTATGGGCTATTATTATATGTTTTGTCAGAATACTTATGCCTTTTTCTCTCTTATTTTACAAGGTTTACATGAAGAGGGAGAATGCCGGCAGTTGGAATTCTGGGCTGGAAAAGGAGCAAACTCTGGAAACCTATTCTGCACAACTCCAAAAGCCCCGAAACTTCACAGAACTACGTTTCAGAAAATATAAAAAATATCTGGCGAAAGAAGATCACGAGGGGGCCACCTGCTGTCCACGAGGGTGGGGGGCGCCCCCCCCCCTCTCTGGGCGTGCCCCCTGTCTCATGGG
>LR738712.1:420664900-420785713 GCA_902687465.1 Secale cereale
CGATGCCCATCTTCTCCTATATGAGGTGTTTTGACCTGAAAAAAATCCTAAGGAGGCTTTCGGGACCAGACGCCGCCGTCACGAGGCGGAACCGAGGCGGAAACCAATCTAGGGCTCCGGCAGAGCTGTTCTGCCGAGGATACTTCCCTCCGGGAGGGGGAAATCGTCACCGCCGTCATCACCAACAACTCTCCCATCTTGGGGAGGGCTATCTTCATCAACATCTTCACCAGCACCATCTCCTCTCAAACCCTAGTTCATCTCTTGTATCCAATCTTTGTAGCCAAACCTGAGATTGGTACATGTGGGTTGCTAGTAGTGTTGATTACTCCTTGTAGTTGATGCTAGTTGGTTTATTTGGTGGAAGATCATACATTTAGATCCATTATACATATTAATACCCCTCTGATCATGAACAATATTATGTCTTGTGAGTAGTTACTTTTGTTCCTGAGGACATGGGAGAAGTCTTGCTATAAGTAGTCAAGTGAATTTGGTCTTCGTTCGATATTTTGATGAGATGTATGTTGTCTCTCCTCTAGTGGTGTCATGTGAATGTCGACTACATGATACTTCACCATTATTTGGGCCTAGAGGAAGGCATTGGGAAGTAATAAGTAGATGATGGGTTGCTAGAGTGACAGAAGCTTAAACCCTAGTTTATGTGTTGCTTCATAAGGGGCTGATTTGGATCCATATGTTTCATGCTATGCTTAGGTTTACCTTAATACTTCTTTTGTAGTTGTGGATGCTTGCATTAGAGGTTAATCATAAGTGGGAGGCTTGTCCAAGTAAGGACAGCACCCAAGCACCGGTCCACCCACATACCAAATTATCAAAGTACTGAACGTGAATCAGATGATCGTGATGAAAACTAGCTTGACGATAATTCCCATGTCTCCTCGGGAGCGCTTACCTTTATATAAGAGTTTGTCCAGGCTTGTCCTTTGCTACAAATAGGATTGGGCCACCTTGTTGCACCTTATTTTCTTTTACCTTTTGTTATTGGCTACCAATTACCTGATCACAAAACTATCTGTTACCTATAATTTTAGTGCTTGCAGAAAATACCTTACCGAAAACTGCCTATCATTTCTTTCTGCTCCTCGTTGAGTTCGACACTCTTTCTTATCGAAAGGACTATGATAGATCCCCTACACTTGTGGGTCATCAAGACTATTTCCTGGCGCCATTGCCGAGGAGTGAAACGCCTTTGGTAAGTGGAATTTGGTAAGGAAAAATTTATAAAGTGTGCTTAAATTTATTGTCACTTGTTACTATGGCTCATAATCCTTTGAGGGGCTTGTTCGGGGTATCTTCACCCTGATCAGAAGAGCAAAGAGTTTCTCCTGAACCTACTACACCTACTGAAAATGTTTGCTTTGAAGTTCCTTCGGGTATGATAGAGAAACTGCTAGATAATCCCTTTACAGGAGATGGAACACTGCATCCGATTTACACCTAATCTATGTGGATGAAGTTTGTGGATTATTTAAGCTTGCAGGTATGCCCGAGGATGTTATCAAGAAGAAGGTCTTCCCTTTATATTTGAAGGGAGATACATTGACATGGTTTAGTCGATGTGATGATATTGGATCATGGAACTATAATCATCTGAAGTTGGAATTTCATCAGAAGTTCTACCCTATGCACCAGGTTCATCGTTATCGTAATTATATTTATAATTTTTGGCATCGAGAAGGAGAAAGCATCGCTCAAGCTTGGGGGAGGCTTAAGTCAATGTTATATTCATGTCCCAATCATGAGCTCTCAAGAGAAATGATCATTCAAAACTTTTATGCTCGGCTTTCTCTCAATAATCGCTCCATGCTCGATACTTCTTGTTCTGGTTCTTTTATGATGAAGACTGTTGAATTCAAATGGGATTTATTGGAAAGAATTAAACGCAACTCTGAGGATTGGGATCTCGGCGAAGGTAAGGAGTCAGGTATGACCCCTAAGTTTGATTGTGTTAAAGCTTTTATGGATACCGATGTTTTCCGTGAGTTTAGCACTAAATATGGACTTGACTCTGAGATAGTAGCTCCTTTCTGTGAATCATTCGCTACTCATGTTGATCTCCCCAAGGAGAAGTGGTTTAAATATCATCCCCCTATTGAAGGAAAAGTAGTTGAACCTGTTAAAGTTGAAGAAAAGACTATCACTTATAATGTTGGTCCTATTATTCCTACTACTTATATTGAGAAACCACATTTCCCGGTTAGGATAAAGGATCATGCTAAAGGTTCAACTGTAGTTCGTAAGAGTAATACTAGAACACCTACACCCCCTGAGCAAATTAAAGTTGAACCTAGTGTTGCTATGGTTAAAGATCTCTTGGTAGAAGATTTAGATGGACATGTTATTTACCTCCAAGAAGAGTCTGCTAGAATAGCCAAACCCAATGCTAGGAATAAAAATAGACCTATTGTAGGCTTGCTTTTTATCTCTGTTAAGATAGGAGATCCTTGTTATCATGGTTTGTGTAACGTAGGTGCTAGTGCGAGTATTATCCCTCTTACCTTATATCAAGAAATTATGCATGACATTGCACCTGTTGAGTTAGAAGGGATTGATGTTACTATTAAGCTTGCTAATAGAGACACTATTTCACCAGTTGGGATTGTTAGAGATGTTGAAGTCTTGTGTGGGGAGGTTAAATACCCTGCTGATTTTCTTATTCTTAGTTCCCCACAAGATGAATTTTGTCCCATTATATTTGGTAGACCCTTCATGAACGTTGTTAATGCTAAGATAGATTGCGTGAAAGATATTGTTATTGTTGGATTAGGGGATATGTCTCATGATTTTAACTTTGCTAAATTCCGTAGACAACCCCTTGATAAAGAATTACCTAGTAAGTATGAACTTATTGGTCTTGCTTCTATTGTCGTGCCTCCTAATGAACCTTTAGAACAATACTTGCTAGACCATGAAAATGATATGCATATGAATGAGAGAAGGGAAATAGATGAAATATTCTTTAATCAGGGACCCGTATTGAAAAACAACTTGCATGTTGAAATCCTAGGGGATCCTCCCTCACCCAAGGGTGATCCCGTGTTTGAACTTAAACCTTTACCTAATAATCTTAAGTATGTTTACCTTAATGAAAAGAAGATATATCATGTTATTATTAGTGCTAACCTTTTAGAGAAGTAAGAAGAAAAACTATTGAAAACTCTGAAGAAGCACCGTGCTGCTATTGGATATACTCTGGATGATCTTAAGGGCATTAGTCCCACTTTATGCCAACATAAGATAAAATTGGAAGAAAAGGCTAAACCGGTTATTGATCATCAGCGACGGTTAAATCCTAAGATGAAAGAAGTGGTAAGGAAGTAAATACTAAAGCTTCTAGAGGCAGGTATTATCTATCCAGTTGCTGATAGCCAGTGGGTAAGTCATGTCCACTGTGTCCCTAAGAAGGGAGGTATGGCTGTTGTTCCTAATGATAAAGATGAATTGATCCCGCAAAGAATAGTTACAGGCTATATGATGGTAATTGATTTCCGTAAGTTAAATAAAGCTACTAAGAAAGATCATTACCCGCAAAGAATAGTTACAGGTTATAGGATGGAGCTTCATGACAAGATAACGAGAAAACTTGAACTCCGAAGAAGAAAGATGAACAACTTGAAACCAAGAATTTCTTCATCAAGAACAAACTCTAGGAGAAGGAATTAATCACTTGGATGAAACAAGAATAAGAATTATGTTACGCGTATCCTTCACCAATTTAAATTGATGAGAAGTATTGGATTTGGCATACTACTTATTCGCGTTGAAAATGATTAAAGAGAGATATAGCACAATTAAACGGACCACTGATAGGATTGAAAGGAATGAATAAATGAGAACGAATCGCCGGAAAGAATTAGAAAAGCAACAAAGGCACTTGAGGAAACTTATATACAAAAGAACGAAGGGATCACGAGTCGATTAAAGAATACTTGAACGATGCACCGGAAGAATTAGAGGGCGGGAGCAAAACTGAAAATGAATTATTCTTCTGAAAAGGATGGTCTCTGGAGCATCACAATGGAAGAATTCATGAAATACTTTGGATGTGTAACAAAAGAATTTGTCATGATCCGAACCATTTGAGGGGATAGCATTAAGCTTGAACGACGAATAGTTGAGAGAACGGACAAGATTTAGAGGAAAAACTCTTCTTCGGTCTTCAAAATCCGAGAATGACGAGGAGATACACCACTATGAATTGTTGAGGCACTCCAGAATGAAGAATTAAAAGGTTGAACCACCGATGAAAGAATTTTAAAGCGATCTTAGAGAATCCATGTGGCTGATGGAAATCATTCTTACGTCACACTTTGAAAAGAATTTGGCAATACCTCCGGAAAAATAGAAGAGTCAGGTAAGATCCTGGGAAAAGACAAGTGGGTTAGGGCCCACTCAAAAGACACACCTTTGAAATGATTGCTTGAGAGATTGCACCAGTTGAATTAAATGGCTTGAATGAGATAACAACCTCGAAATTGCTTGAACGGATTAAGAATGGAAACGTGAATCTTCTAAGATATCTTCAACACTAACAAATGAATAGCGAGAGGTGAATGATTAATTGGTGGACCGGTATGAGAAAGCATTGTGAAATGAGTAAAGGGATAAGATCAACACGGAAATCATGAATTAAGTCCATCGGAGAAGAAAATGAGAATGGAACAACGATGAAGTTGAAGCTTCTTTAGCGTCTTCATGATAATCACCGGATAAGAATATTGAAGGAAAAGAATGAAGAGACTTCACATGAATATAATGTATACTTTAATAGAGGTATGTGGCTCCGAGAAGAATAAGGGTGGGAGGGTGGAAAAAAACAAAGACAACTTGAGATGAATGAAACACACATCATTAATAAAAAAACTGAGAATTGGTCTTGCACATATTGAAAGGATCGGGTTAACTTGAAGGGAAGCACACCGGTGGAGAAGAATTTACATGACAAACTCGATGATCAAGAAGGACTAGCACTCCCATAGAAATATGAGAACACGGATTAGGGAAGGTATGGAATCAACACTTGACATTGAAGCAACTCGAATACCACAATCAAAACAAAACAAATGATTTGGCTTGCAGAATAAGCTGGAACAAACTGTAGGATCGAAAGTATGTCTAGAGGGGGGGGTGATTAGACTACTTGTAAATATAAAAATTCTGCCTTTTGACAAAGAACAGTTTTTGGCAGATTCACAATTATGATCAAGTCAAGCATCACCCTACACATGCAATTCTAGAGTATAGGCAGCGGAAAGTAAATTGCACATGTAGTAAAGAGAGGTGGAGAAGAGCAAACGCAATTTTGGAGACGCGGTGATTTTTCCCGTGGTTCCGATAGGTGGTGCTATCGTACATCCACGTTAATGGAGACTTTAACCCACGGAGGGTAACGGCTGCGCGAGTCCACGGAGGGCTCCACCCACGAAGGGTCCACGAAGAAGCAACCTTGTCTATTCCATCATGGCCTACGCCCACGGAGGGCTAGCCTTACTCGGGGTAGATCTTCACGAAGTAGGCGATCTCCTTGCCCTTACAAACTTCTTGGTTCAACTCCACATCTCGATGAAGGAGGCTCCCAAGCGACACCTAACCAATCTAGGAGGCACCACCCTCCAAAAGGTAATAGATGTTGTAGATGATGATGAACTCCTTGCTCTTGTGCTTCAAATGATAATATCCCCAACACTCAACTCTCCTCACTGATTTGGCTGTGGTGGAAGAAAGGATTGAGTGGAAAGCAACTTGGGAAGGTTAGAGATCAAGCTTCATATGGTGGGAGTGGAGCAACTTGATCTCAACACAAGGGTAGGTAGTTCTCTTCTCAGAAATGTAAGGTAGGAGTGGTAGTTCTTTCTGATGGCTCTCTCCACGAATGAAGAGGGGGTGGAGGGGTATAAATAGCCTCCACACAAAATCCAACCGTTACACACATATTTGAGCAATCTCGGTGGGACCGAAGTGGACAACTCGGTGAGACCGAAAGTTCAAATAATGTGAACGTTGGGGTTTTCGGTGGGACCAAAAATACAATCTCGGTTAGTCCGATTCGTGCAATAACAAGAGCATGCCAGTTTCGGTGAGACCGACTTCATCATCTCGGTGACACTGATTTGATGACAGAAGGTTACAGAAGCTTGGCAACTCATGTTTCAGTGAAACCGAGTTCAGAATCGGAATATCCGAAATTACTAGGGTTTGGCTTATGGCTGAGGTGGTTCATCTCGGTGTGACTGAGTTTGGATTATCGGTGGGACCGAGATTACTTATGAGTGTATATGGCAGTGAAAGTTGCTGATAGTTTAGGAGATGTATCACTAAGCACTTGAGCAACCAGACCATCATCATAACCTCATCCCCTTTTAATAGTATTGGCTTTTCCTATGGACTCAATGTGATCTTGGATCACTAAACCAAAAATGGAGTCTTGAGCTTTTGCCAATGCTTGCCTTAGCATTTTGAGGGGTCCACTTCTTCAGTCCTTGCCATACCCATATCACTGAACTTCTCTGAAATGATTCTCAAGTAACTATTAGTTCAATGATATATATGTTGTTATTAATTGCCAAAACCACCCGGGGATTAGTTGCACTTTCAATCTCCCCCTTTTTGGTAATTGATGACAACATATAGATCAAAGCTTCGACAAGGGATATAATCAATGAATAATATCGTCGCTTTGAGAAGTATGTGATAAGCAAGAGCTCCCCCTAAATTTGTGCATTATTTAAGATTTGCGTTTGAATGCAAATGCACAATCGATTAGGATCATGGGTCACTCTTCCATGTCACATACATCTTGGTGGAGCGCACAAAATGATAAGAATGAACATCATGCACCCAATCACCAAGACATGAGTAAATAGTCATACAAGATAGGAATGGCATATGATAAGCATTAAGCACACATTAAAGCATAGTACGACCAAGCACTCATTAAGGTAGCATCAAACGGAGTATCAAGCACACTGAATGTCTCGAAAACCAAAAGTATCTCAAAGAAACCGCAAAAGAACGAAAGAGCAAAAGCGCAAAGACAACAGCACTCTCTCTCTCGAAGCCCTATGATCTATACAATTTCTCCCCCTTTGGCAACAAGTTACCAAAAAGTTCGAAAAAGCATAGAGCTAAACGTCACTGTGGACTTTGCTGGCGGCTCCCGTCTGGGTTGATGTCGGAGTGGATATGACAGCATCGGCGAAGACTTCAGCTGATGTCTGTGCTGGAGGAGTGGACACTGGAGCTGGATCTGGAGTAACTGCTGGAACTGTGGGAGGTGCTGAAGCTGTAGTCCTGGTGTCAGTCACTGGAATAGCAGCTGATCGGGATCCTTTGGGAACCGGAGCAGTCTGTCGATGAGAATCCTGGACTAAGTCATCCTGCAACTCTGCCTTGTCCTGCTTTGCTTCCTCAATGTCTGCCTCAAGCTTGTTGACGGTCACTTGTATTTCAGTCAGCTTCACATCTAGAGCGTGGATCTTCTCGTCAACAATCCTCTCTAAGCTCTCCTGAGACTGTTCAATGCTGGCCAGGCGTTGTTCAATCCTTTGAGTAGCTTCAAGAATCTGCTCTCCGAAACTCTTTGGTTTAGCTGTTGCTGCTGCTGCTTCTTTGTCAGCTTTGGCTTTCTTAGCAGCTTCGATCTTGGCTTGACCTTCAACAGATGTTGGATCCTCCTCATCCATCACAACAACATTGTCTTCATGCTCTGGCTGCAGCGGTAAATGTTTCCTATCCAACAAGAATTTGCTCGTGCCAAACTTGGCATTGATAAGCATCTGAATCTGTGGGGCAAATCCACATGACCTTTTCTGGTCAGCTGCAGTCCTCTTAATGGTCTCTACCATTAAGTCCATCACCTTGAAAGGTGCTTTCTCATCAAGTATATGCAGCATGTTGATAGAATATCCTCTGATCATGCGATGATCTCCAGACTTGGGCATCAAGGTATGCCTCAAAATAGTATTAGTGGTAGGTAAGCCTGCCTGGAGATGGTAAACTGAGCCGAGCTTCCAAACTTCCAAATCTTCTGCTGGAATCTCTTTGTACATATTCTTCATGGATTCATGATTCTTCTTTGGAATCCCATAGACATCAATATCATCTTCTCGCTGCACTGCATGAGAATCTGACACATGCACTACCCTCTTTCTCTTGGTGGTTTTCTTCACTTTGCTTGGAGCTGCCTCTCCCAAATTCAGCTTCTTAGCAACAGTTGACTGCTTGACTTTGCTGGTGCCCTTCTTAGATTGCTGACCTTGTTGCTCTTTGGCAACAACCTTCCTCTTAGGCTTGGAGGTCACCTCTTCCTCAACAACGAAATCTAAATCCTCATCATCGGAATTCTTCTCCTTTCTAGCTCTGGTGGCTGCAGGAGGCATGCCACTTGGTGTACTCCTCTCACCATCATCAAATGGGCTACTAGGATCAGGACTAGTGTCTACCTCTGGAATGTCTGCAATGGGTGTCTCTGACCTGTTCTGACTGTCACTGGTATCTGACATGGCTGACAACCTGTGAATAGATAAGGTATAGGCAGAGAAGAAGAGTTATCACAAACTGCAGAAGTTTTTGCAAAAAAAATGAGTTCAAATTCTAGTTTTAAGTTTTCACAGAAGACATTTCGGTCAGACCGAGTTTGAGTTTCGGTGAATCCGAAGTGTTAAACAGGAGCTTGGCACACCACTTTCGGTTTGACCGAAGTGGGTTTCGGTCCTGCCGAAAACACTAGGGTTTCACAAAAACTACATTTCGGTCACACCGATTTGCACAACTCGGTTGGACCGAAGGGTGCAGTGCAATGGCCAGAGGCCAAATCGGTCACACTGAAATTATAAAATCGGTTTTACCGAGATGTGTTCCGTGGAAACCTAACCCTAAAAATTTTACTCGAATCTAGTTCAAACGAACCAATCTGGTGTACAGGAAGATTTCAATCGTGGCAAGATACTAGGCAATCCAAACGTGCATTGAATCGGAGATGGGAGCATGAGTGGGATCAAAACTCACCCTAACTTGGTGGAGTTTCTCTACGGCGGCAACGGCGCGGAGGAGATGGACGTTGACGGCGATGGAGACCTGCGGCGAGGGCGCACAGGCGACGACGGCGACGATCTGGAGATCAAGGCGACGGCAGCAAGGGATGTGGGGGCGAAACGTTTGAAGGAGGAATCAACGCGCGCGACCCTTGGAATATATACCCCTTTGCTGTCGGTGGGACCGAGTTGTAAAACTCGGTGGCACCGAGATGGATAACTGCTAGGCAGTTATGCACTTCGGTCACGCCGAAAATCACAACTCGGTTTCACCGAGATGAAAACCTAGATCAGTCTAAATGCTTTCGGTTTGACCGAGTTTGAGTGAGTTGGTCTGACCGAAATCAATTAGAGGGTTTTGGAGATTAGCCCTTGACGGATCTGTGGCTCCGAGTGCTCCTCACCCGGAGGGTCCGAAAATGACTTGTTCAAAGTTTGTGATTTAAGCATGAATAGAATTTGAGACAAGAAAGCATAGATAGCTAGGGGAGGTACTTAGGCATTCTTGTCCATCCATTTGGTCAGAAAAATCAAAACAACCAAAACAACAAATGGATGTCCTCGAATGGATAAAATCATGCATCCAACATGCTCACACAATAAGATAGCAAATGAAAAATGTGTCAAACATGCACAACCAAAACTTTAGCAACTAACACACAATTTGTCGATGACTAGGTCATCTTTATATGAGTATTTTGACTTAGGAGCCAAATGAGAACATTTGATCATAGGTCATACTCATCGTTTAAGCACAAGTGGGGTTACGACTTTTACATAAAGCATTGATGTGTTCACATCATTTGAAGATGCTTTAGCTCAATTTTTAGAGCAAAGCTCCCCCTAGATGTGAGGACCCCTTTTAAAGGGTCAAACTAGCCTTGGGTTGTCGTAGAAGACTTCATGTAGATGTTGAAGATGTGGATGCTCAATGTTGATGGAGATCATCAAGAGTTGGGAGCTATCCTTTGGATTCGGGCACTTTCAATACCTACATGGGTTAGTCCCACAAGGAACAAACAAGGATATCCATGGACATAGATTGAAGTTCACAATAGATGATGTCCATGAAAGCAATGATTACCTTGTCCCTTGACTTACCAACAAGAGGGTTTGTGACTCCATGAACTAGTGCACGATATGAAAGTTGATTGCACAAGTTCTTTGCCAAAATGAATGTGAGTGAAGTATGTTGGCGGAGTCACCCTCAAGAACTTTCTAGTTCTTCTTCTTCGGGATCCACATCATCTTGATGGGAATCCTTGGGGTTGTAGTTGAGCTTGACGAAGTAGAACTTGACGTTTCCTTGGGAACCCACTTGACCATGGCTTGAGGTGCTTCAACGAATGCATCAATCTCCTCTTGAAGCTTGTCCTTGGCTTTTAGCTTGTGGTCTTGTGGTGGAAGGTCATCTTGAGCTTGTTCCACATTGGAAGAAGTAGGATCATACTTCTCCTTTTGAGAAACAAACTGTGGAGTAGGATATTGACCTTCTTCCCACTCAACACCTTCGGCGTTGAACTTTCGCTCAAAACCAATTCCTTGATTCTTCCGGTGCCTTCCTTGCTTGCGAACAATTTCCTCAAAGTTCTTGCTTCTGGCAAGGCTCTTGTAGACACCTTTCTCTATAATCCCTTTCAATAAACTATTCTCTTGCTCAAGTGTAACTTGGCTTGAAACATTGTTAGTGGAATCAAGAGAACTACTAGAAGCAACAATATTGGATTTAGCATGGTTATTGTTACTGCTAGAGGAAGAATTTTTCTTATGCTTGTCATGCTTAGTCTTAATGGGTGGCAAGAAATTAGACAAGAGAAGTCGTTTGGCAAGATATGAAGAACTCTTCTTTCGAAGATCGTCATTGATCGCTTTTAGAAACTCATGTTCTTGCTCTAGAGTGAGCTTCTCGAAGCGTAGCTTCTCATGAGATCTTAGGAGCTCTCTATGATCTTCTTGAGTTGTTTCATGAGCTAACTTAAGAGTGTTTAGTTCTTTAGTTAGACGCTCAATCTCCTTCATAGCATTGTCATTCGACTCTTCTCGACTATAAAGACTACTAGCATTTTCATCGTTACTAGGCTCACTGGATTTATCATACAAGAGCTCATCTTCACCAAGCAAGTCATCCTCGTCACTATTGAAGTCAAAGAATTCAGGGTGTGATACCTTGGGGCCTTTAGCCATGAAGCATCTTCCAATTCCCTCATTTGGTGAATCAAATAAGTCGTAGGAGTTGGAGTTGGAGGATACGAGAGCGAGACCGGCAACACCTTCATCTTGACTGTAGTCGGAGTCGGAGTGATAGCTTCCATCGGATTGATTGTCGGAGTCGGAGCCGGAGACCCATTAACCTACATGAGCTTGATGTCTTCTTCTTGTGTAGCTCCTTGATGACTTGTCTTTCCTCTCCGAATCCTTGCTTCTCCGAGAGGGTCTTCGTTCATAACGATCATCTCTACTCCTTCTCTCTTTCCGAGGTGACTCATCTCTTGAACTTCTTCTTCTTGGAGATTCTTCTCTTCTCTTGTGGGGAGCCGTACACTCATTTGAGTCATGTCCGGGTCTTCCACAATTGTAGCAGTTTCGATCACGACTAGAAGATCTCTTTTCATCATATGATCTAGACTTTGAGCTTCTCTCTTTGCCTCTATACTTGTAGAATTTGTTGAAGTTCTTAACCATTAGGCTTATCTCTTCATTGGAAACTAACTTGTCACTTGAGGTTGTGGGAGCATCACTTGAAGCTTTGTAAGCACCACTCGATTTGTTGTGAAGCTCTTCCTTATCCTTAAGTGTCATCTCATGAGCAACAATTCTTCCAATGACTTCGGTTGGCTTGAGAGTCTTGTAGTTTGGCATCATTTGGATCAAAGTGCACACGGTGTCATACTTTCCATCCAAAGCTCTGAGAATCTTCTTGATGATGAATCGGTCGGTCATTTCTTCGCTTCCTAAGCCGGCAATCTCATTTGTGATGAGAGCAAGCCTAGAGTACATTTCAGCGACTCCTTCACCATCCTTCATCTTGAACTTATCAAGTTGACCTTGAAGAATATCTAGCTTTAATTCCTTCACAGACTCGGTACCTTCGTGCATTTCAACCAAAGTATCCCAAATCTGTTTTGCATTTTCAAGACGGCTGATTTTGTTGAACTCCTCGGGACACAAGGCATTGAAGAGAATGTCACAAGCTTGAGCATTGTTTTGCAACATCCGCAATTCTTCCGGTGTAGCTTCGCGATCCGGAACTTTTCCTTCCTCGAAGAATTCACCTTGCATACCAACACAAATAATGCCCCATGCGGCTGGGTTATGACCAAGAATATGCATTTTCATTTTATGCTTCCAACTAGCAAAATTTGTACCATCAAAGTAAGGACCTCTACGAAAATTACCCTCACTAGACGCCATACTCTCCTAGGTTGTGAAACCAAGCTTATGGAGTCCAATGCAATGGAAACCAATACAATGGAAACCAAAGCTCTGATACCACTTGTAGGATCGAAAGTATGTCTAGAGGGGGGGTGATTAGACTACTTGTAAATATAAAAATTCTGCCTTTTGACAAAGAACAGTTTTTGGCATATTCACAATTATGATCAAGTCAAGCATCACCCTACACATGCAATTCTAGAGTATAGGCAGCGGAAAGTAAATTGCACATGTAGTAAAGAGAGGTGGAGAAGAGCAAACACAATTTTGGAGACGCGGTGATTTTTCCCATGGTTCCGATAGGTGGTGCTATCGTACATCCACGTTGATGGAGACTTCAACCCACGGAGGGTAACGGCTGCGCGAGTCCACGGAGGGCTCCACCCACGAAGGGTCCACGAAGAAGCAACCTTGTCTATTCCATCATGGCCTACGCCCACGGAGGGCTAGCCTTACTCGGGGTAGATCTTCACGAAGTAGGCGATCTCCTTGCCCTTACAAACTTCTTGGTTCAACTCCACATCTCGATGAAGGAGGCTCCCAAGCGACACCTAACCAATCTAGGAGGCACCACCCTCCAAAAGGTAATAGATGTTGTAGATGATGATGAACTCCTTGCTCTTGTGCTTCAAATGATAATCTCCCCAACACTCAACTCTCCTCACTGATTTGGCTGTGGTGGAAGAAAGGATTGAGTGGAAAGCAACTTGGGAAGGTTAGAGATCAAGCTTCATATGGTGGGAGTGGAGCAACTTGATCTCAACACAAGGGTAGGTAGTTCTCTTCTCAGAAATGTAAGGTAGGAGTGGTAGTTCTTTCTGATGGCTCTCTCCACGAATGAAGAGGGGGTGGAGGGGTATAAATAGCCTCCACACAAAATCCAACCGTTACACACATATTTGAGCAATCTCGGTGGGACCGAAGTGGACAACTCGGTGAGACCGAAAGTTCAAATAATGTGAACGTTGGGGTTTTCGGTGGGACCGAAAATACAATCTCGGTTAGTCCGATTCGTGCAATGACAAGAGCATGCCAGTTTCGGTGAGACCGACTTCATCATCTCGGTGACACCGATTTGATGACAGAAGGTTACAGAAGCTTGGCAACTCATGTTTCGGTGAAACCGAGTTCAGAATCGGAATATCCGAAATTACTTGGGTTTGGCTTATGGCTGAGGTGGTTCATCTCGGTGTGACTGAGTTTGGATTATCGGTGGGACCGAGATTACTTATGAGTGTATATGGCAGTGAAAGTTGCTGATAGTTTAGGAGATGTATCACTAAGCACTTGAGCAACCAGACCATCATCATAACCTCATCCCCTTTTAATAGTATTGGCTTTTCCTATGGACTAAATGTGATCTTGGATCACTAAACCAAAAATGGAGTCTTGAGCTTTTGCCAATGCTTGCCTTAGCATTTTGAGGGGTCCACTTCTTCAGTCCTTGCCATACCCATATCACTGAACTTCTCTGAAATGATTCTCAAGTAACTATTAGTTCAATGATAGATATGTTGTTATTAATTGCCAAAACCACCCGGGGATTAGTTGCACTTTCACAAACATATGATAGAGATTTCGCCGAAAGTTTTCGTGATTGCCCCCCCCCCCGGGCACGATGTTACAAAGGACATTGCATCCCCGAATCAGCATAGCCGAGGATTCACTAAGACGCAACGTAACCAATGTAAAATCAACTGTGACAAGCGAATAACTAGACGTTGAACCCGAACCTCATATCATGTATTCCTTGGAAGATTACCTAAGAGCTACTTGAATTCCCGCCTATTAATTCCCGAAACTTTCTGGTTATGCAATCTGGTGTTGGGGATACAGGGGAAGAACAATATCTCACACAACTAACAAGTCCTACATCCAGTTGTATCCCTCCTTCAACACATAACCAGGCACCTTCGAAAACCGTGTACCTCACACCTTCTAAAAGCATCAGCTATACTAGATGTGGAAATACTCCAGAACTATCCCCCCAGTACTGGGTGACGTCGGGGTTATCTCACCACCAACACACATAGAAGAGTTTTCAATGTCGGCCACCTCTGGTATTTCGAAACTGTAACGATACACAATGTGACGACAAGACCTCGGAGCTCAACTCCCCGGGTCCAATCCAAACATACGGGAGGCACCAAGATAGAATTCTTGTCACAAAGATATCGGAACGATCCCAACAATACCTGCGTGATCCTAAAAAATTAGTGAAAAGTGGATAGGGAAGTCAAAACTTCTACATCAGGAGTCCTCACCAGAGCAACGAGGGGATAAGAAGTAAAATAATTCCTACTCTCCGATATATATATATTCCTTAGACTCAAAACAGTTTTGGTTCTAGACTCAATATCGGCAGCGGTTCGATCAAGCAGGGGCTCCTAGGTCGGGGAAGGCTCTGATTACCAACTTGTAACGCCCAGGATTCGGCTATAGCTCCTACGTGTTGAGGCATGACTTAGAGTCATAACCGCATTCTGGAATGGTCTCAAGCATGGTATCTTTACACAACCCATGTAATGAGCAGTATGAAAGAGAGTTTGATAGTTGGCTTACACTCGCCACATCACACAATTAATACAATAAATATACATTCATCCAGAGAACACAGATTCTGAATACGGACGAAATCAAATGAAGAAAAAGATACCACACATGCTAATCCCGATCGGCCCTAGTAGGAACCACTACTGGTCGTTGGGCTACGTCACATACATACGCCCACGCTCTCCATCGAACTCCCACTGAAGCTCTTGCACATCTCCTACGTCAAACTCTGCGGTACATGCATCTGTTTGTGTAGTAAACTATGAGTCACGAGGACTCAGCAATCTTGTTCTCGGGTATCAAAACTATCAAGGCTTTTAGGAGTGGAGAGGTTATAAAGTGGTTGCAGCAGCACTAAGCATTGTATGAGGCTAGCTTACGAAGTCAGAGCGAGATGTGAATATATGCCAACGGTCGCAACTAGCAGTGATCAAGAAGTGATCCTATCACTTATGTTCATACATAACCCCCACCGTGTTCACTTTTCGAACCCTTCGAAAAGAGACCATCACGGTTACTCACACAGGTAGTGTATTCTTATTGAGCTATGGTGTCAAGTTATCTACAACCGGATATAAACAACTCCAATCTGCCACATAACCGTGGGCACGGCTTTCAAAAGATCATAACCCTGCAGGGGTGTCCCAACTTAGCCCATCACAAGCTCTCACAATCAGCACAGGTAAACATATTATCTTAGGGAAGACCCGAGCGTCCTCAGAATCCCGGTGCACATGTTCTTTGAAGAAAGGAAAACTAGCCCAAGGAGAACTCCCAGTGAGTCAGACCCGTGTCTAGAGCCGCGCGCTCTCTATCTACGGACTCATCTGTCTATGCGAAGTGGATGATAGCCAGAATACCTCGAGTTGCCCTGAGGCGGCACCGCCGACTGCTAGGTAGGTGGGCCAACACTCAAGTCGAGCATTGGCCCGGGGGGTTGATTATTAAATCCTCGGGTTAATTTCTCCCTCGGCAAGTTTTAGTTATTAGGGAAATGGTAAAACCGAAGTTAGATCTCCTCGGGAAAGATTTACTTTAAGCGAAGAAGCAAGGGGGGGCCATAAACTCCAACCATGTTAGGAACGCAAACTCAAGGAACATAACACCGGTTTATCGGATCCTAAGGCGGCATGAGTGGAACAAAACACCAAGCAGAAGCCAAGCCTTCCACCCATTACCAAGTATATATGTGCATTAATTAAATAAGATATATCTTGTGTTATACCAAAGAATCCATGTTCCAACATGGAACATCTTCCATCTTCACCTGCAACTAACAACGCTATAAGAGGGGCTGAGCAAAATCGTAACTTAGTCAATCAACGGTTTGCAAGGAAGGTGGTTAGAGGGTTTCATGGCAACATGGGAGGCTCACAAAACAAGAATGGGTAGTGCGACATAGCTCTAGAGCGAGACAACTAGCAAATAAAAGATAGAGGTGATATCGAGGAACGGTCATCTTGCCTGAGATCCCACTAGGAAGAAGAACGAGATGATACAGAAGACAACCACACGTAGTCGAATGAATCATGTCAACTCCGAAACGAACCCGAAGCTAACGAGAGAAGCAAACCGGAAAGAAGCAAACAACATGGTAAACACACAAGCATAAGCATGGCATGATGCACAATCAAGTATGATGCATGTCCGGTTTAAATATGCATGGCATGGCAAAGTGCACAAACAATACTACAAGTTAAGTGGAGCTCAATATGCAACGAGATGCATATTGACAAAACACCACATTCACATATTTAGTTTGATCCCGGTTATGTACACAAAAAGTTTAAAAGTTGGTTAACATGGCAAGAGGTGCAACACAATTAAACTACACTATCTAAGCAATTTAAATGGGGCCGGAAACAACAAACAACAATTCCGGAAAAATCCCCATATGCATATTTCCAATTTACTCCTATTTTGCCTAAACCATATTTTAGAGTTCTTAAACAGGGAAATAAAGTGCACCATATTATTCTATGCATTTTTCTACCCCAAACCATATAAAGTTTATCAAATTTGAAGCTACGGTTAGTAAGTTATGAATTAAACTATTTTAACATATTATTTTTACAAATTTAAGCAAACAACAAGTTTAAACATTTTAAACATGCATGAAAGTTGCAAAAATATTATACTAGGTGAAATTCTAAGCATTTTACATATATGACATGCTCTAATCCGATGCACGGTTAATTAATTATTAACATTTTATGACAATCGCAGTTTTTCTGTAATTATGCATGCACATGATTAATTGTAAAATCGTCTAGAGAAGAGAAAAAACACAGGATGGGCTGGATCTGGCTGGCTCGATAGGAGCCTGGCGTTGGATGCTCACCCATAGGCCTAGGCCAGGTCGGTGAGGTGGCAAGGGGAGGCTGGCACGCTAGGACTTGGTGCGGGATGCGGCCCACGCAGTGGCCTGGCGGCTTGGTCAACCTGCGGCTGAACCGAGCGAGCTGGTGTTGCTCGTTACTGAAGAACAAATAACAGAAGCAGCAGCAGGTTCACGGCGATGCAGAAGACGACGCCAGGGGGGTTTCTGGCGACGGAGTTGGCGGGAGCCGGTCGGAACATGGCGGATTCGGCAATTAGGCGGCGAGGCAGAGGAGAACCGGTCCAGATCAGGGTCGGGCGCGAACCTGAACGTCGGCTTGACAAACTGAAGGATGTGGTGGCCCTGACTCCCATCGGGGAACAGAGGGAGAGACAAACCATGAGAAGAGAAGACATGAGATGGGGAGAAGTAAGGAGAGGGAAGGGAACGGCAGTGGCCTGGAGCTTGGGCGGCTCACCGGACAGACGAGGACGACAGGGTTCGGCGCTGCTGTCGGAGATGAGGAGGAGGAGGATTGGGTGGTGGTTGTTTGGATCGATGGGGATCGGCACTGGTTCAAACGAAGGGGAAGGTGGTTGTCTGCGGTTTGGCTCAGGATGGATCCCGAGAAGGAGAAGATTGCGGCGGCGGGGAGGGGACATACTGCCTAGGATCTAGGCTTTGACCTGATTTGGAATAAGGTAGCTTAAATATAGGGAAAGGGGATTGTTTGGAGCTCTTCGATTTAGATCGGACGGCTCCGGAATAAATAGGTTAGATGGTTCAAATGAGAAACTGAAGATATTTTAGGGATGTTTGGGGATGATCCGGACCCATCGATAACGACAGCCCGGTTCGGGTTCGGGGATGTTTTCGGACGCACGCGAGGGGTCGATGTAGTGTGCAAAGAAGGGTTAGGCGGACACGATCAAGTGGGACTTGAAAAGCCCGGTTGGTGTGAGAAAAGACATCAGAGACAAAAGGAGAAGTGGCAACTACGAACGGCTATGCGCTTTATGAAAACATGCAGACGCAATGCAAATGATGACACGATGAATGCAGCAAACAAATAAATCACACGGCGACAACGAAAAATATGGAAGTCTTCTGGAGCGGCGGTCTTGGGGCGTCACACTCAGAGACGAAGGGAATTTGGTAGACCAATTCCAGTTGTTTTGACAACTATACGTCTGGTTAGGGAGGCTGAGATTGAACTCTGAAGATCGTGTCTTCACCTTATTCCCCTTGAGCTAAGCACACCCAGTCGTTGCCCAATCACTCTGGTAAGTCTTCAAGGTAGACTTCCAAACCTTCGTAGACTTCGTTCACTTGCAATCCATAGTGACTCTTGGATGTTCAGAACGTGACGCCTAACCGGCTGGAGGATACACAGTCCTCAAGTGTAACAAGTCTTCATATCACACAGATAGAAAAACTTCTGTGATACTTAAGACTCTTTGGCTCTGGGTGTTTTGGGATTTGTCCTCGCAAGGATCTTTTCTCTCAAAGGCTTCGGAGGTGGGTAATATCTTTTATGGTCATGCACCCTTGACGAGTGGTCTATTTCTGTTGAATCTCGATCATAGTGATACACATATTCATAATATTGAATCCAAAAGATGCAAAGTTGATAATGATAGTGCAACTTATTTGTGGCACTGCCGTTTAGGTCATATTGGTGTAAATCGCATGAAGAAACTCCATGCTGATGGGCTTTTGGAATCACTTGATTATGAATGACTTGGTGCTTGAGAACCATGCCTCATGGGAAAGATGACTAAGACTCCGTTCTCCGGAACAATGGAGCGAGCAACTGACTTATTGGAAATCATACATACTGATGTATGTGGTCCAATGAGTGTTGAGGCTCGCGGCGGGTATTGTTATTTTCTGACCTTCACAGATGATTTGAGCATATATGTGTATATCTACTTGATGAAACACAAGTCTGAAACGTTTGAAAAGTTCAAAGAATTTCAGAGTGAAGTAGAGAATCATCATAATAAGAAAATAAAGTTTCTACGATCTGACCATGGAGGCGAATATTTGAGTTATGAGTTTGGTATTTGTTTGAAACAATGTGGAATAGTTTTGCAACTCACGCCACCTGGAACACCACAGCGTAATGGTGTGTCCGAACGTCGTAACCATACTTTATTAGATATGGTGGGATTTATGATGTCTCCTACCGATTTACCACTATCGTTTTGGGGTTATGCTTTAGAGACAGCTGCATTCACGTTAAATAGGGCACCATCTAAATCCGTTGAGACGACACCTTATGAACTGTGGTTTATCAAGAAACCCAAGTTGTCGTTTCTTAAAGTTTTGGGTTGCGATGCTTATGTGAAAAAGCTTCAACCTGATAAGCTCGAACCCAAGTCGGAGAAATGTGTCTTCATGGGATACCCAAAAGAAACTATTGGGTACACCTTATATCACAAATCCAAAAGCGAGATATTCATTGCTGAGAATGGATCCTTTCTAGAGAAGGAGTTTCTCTCGAAAGAAGTGAGTGGGAGGAAAGTAGATATTGATTAGGTAATTGTACCTTCTCCCATATTAGAAAGTAGTTCATCACAGAAGTCAGTTCCAGTGATTCCTACACCAATTAATGAGGAAGCTAATGATGATGATCATGAAACTTCAGATCAAGTTACTACCGAACCTCGTAAGTCGACCAGAGTGTGTTCCGCGCCAGAGTGGTACGATAACCCTGTTCTGGAAGTCATGTTACTAGACTATGACAAACCTACGAACTATGAGGAAGCGACGATGATCCTAGACAAAATGGCTTGAGGCCATGAAATCTGAGATGGGATCCATGTATGAGAACAAAGTGTGGACTTTGGTTGACATGCCCGATGATCGGCAAGCCATTGAAAATAAATGGATTTATAACAGGAAGACTGATGCTGATGGTAATGTTACTATCTACAAAGCTCGACTTGTTGCGAAAGGTTTTCGACAAGTTTAAGGAGTTGACTACGATGAGACTTTCTCACCTGTAGCGATGCTTAAGTCTGTCCGAATCATGTTAGCAATTGCCGCATTTTCTGATTATGAAATCTAGCAAATGGATGCCAAAATTGCATTCCTTAATGGATATCCCAAAGAAGAGTTGTATATGATGCAACCAGCAGGTTTTTTCGATCCTAAAGGTGCTAACAAAGTGTGCAAGCTCCAGCGATCCATCTATGGACTGGTGCAAGCATCTCGGAGTTGGAATATACGCTTTGATGAGGTGATCAAAGCATATGGTTTTATACAGACTTTTGGAGATGCTTGTATTTACAAGAAAGTGAGTGGGAGCTCTGTAGCATTTTTGATATTTTATGTAGATGACATATTGTTTATTGGAAATGATGTAGAATTTATGGATAGCATAAAAGGATACTTGAATAAGAATTTTTTAATGAAAGACCTTGGTGAAGCTACTTATATATTGGGCATCAGGATCTATAGAGATAGATCAAGACGCTTAATTGGACTTTCCCAAAGCACATACCTTGATAAAGTTTTGAAGAAGTTCAAAATGGACCAGTCAAAGAAAGGGTTCTTGCCTGTGTTACAAGGTGTGAAGTTGAGTCAGACTCAATGCCCGACCACTGTAGAAGATAGAGAGAAAATGAAAGTCATTCCCTATGTTTCAGCCATAGGTTCTATCATGTATGCAATGCTGTGTACCAGACCTGATGTGTGCCTTGCTATAAGTCTAGCAGGGAGGTACCAAAGTAATCCAGAAGTGGATCAGTAGACAGCGGTCAAGAACATCATGAAGTACCTGAAAAGGACGAAGGATATGTTTCTCGTTTATGGAGGTGACAAAGAGCTCGTCGTAAACAGTTATGTCGATGCAAGCTTTGATATTGATCCAGATGACTCGAAGTCACAAACCAGATACGTATTTTCGTTGAATGGTGGAGCTGTCAGTTGGTGCAGTTCCAAGCAGAACGTCGTGGCGGGATCTACGTGTGAAGCGGAGTACATAGCTGCTTCGGAAGCAGCAAATGAAGGAGTCTGGATGAAGGAGTTCATATGCGATCTAGGTGTAATACCTAGTGCATCGGGTCCAATGAAAATCTTTTGTGACAACACTAGAGCAATAGCCTTGGCGAAGCAATCCATGTTTCACAAGAGAACCAAGCACATCAAGAGACACTTCAACACCTTCTGCGATCAAGTCAAGGAGGGAGACATAGAGATTTGCAAAATACATAGGGATCTGAATGTTGCAGATCTGTTGACTAAGCCTCTTCCACGAGCAAAACAAGATCATCACAAAGACTCCATGGGTGTTAGAATCATTACTATGTAATCTAGATTATTGACTCTAATGCAAGTGGGAGACTGAAGGAAATATGCCCTAGAGGCAATAATAAAGTTGTTATTTATATTTCCTTATATCATGATAAATATCTTTTATTCATGCTAGAACTGTATTAACCAGAAACTTGATACATGTGTGAATATAAAGACAAAACGGAGTGTCCCTAGTATGCATCTACTTGACTAGCTCGTTGATCAAAGATGGTTGAGTTTCCTGACCATAGACATGTGTTGTCATTTGATGAACGGGATCACATCATTAGGAGAATGATGTGATGGACAAGACCCATTCGTTAGCTTAGCATAATGATTGTTTAGTTTTATTGCTATTGCTTTCTCAATGACTTTGTCACGCCCAAGATGCGATTCTATCCCGATCACTGGATAAAACTTGTGATTGAGGCACAACCACATTTCGGGCGCTTAGCAAGATGGATATCATTACATCGTACCACTACATACATAGATGGGGATACATACAAGTCATACAATTCACATGAATACAACAACATCACATACAATAAATCCGACTATGGATGCAAACATGAAAGCACAACGACATCCATCCTACTATCCCAGGCTGCCGACCAGGAACCTATCCCAAGACTGAAGAAGAAGAAAGAACTCCAACACAAGTAAACATCGCTCTCACGTCAAGTCATCGGAAAACCTGCACCTGCAACTGTTGTTGTAGTATCTGTGAGCCACGTGGACTCAGCAATCCCATAACCATGGGTATCAAGACTAACAAAGATTAATGGGTATGGAGAGGTTAAGTGGTGAGGTTGCAGCAGAGGCTAAGCATATGTATGGTGGCTAACTTATGAGTACAAGAATAAGATGAGCATCTACGCAAACGGTTGCAATCTAGTAATGATTGCTAAGTGATCCTGAACTACCTACGAGTCAAACAAAACCCCACCGTGTTCTCTTCTCAAAATGAAAAGAGACGGTCACAGTTACTCACACGGTTGGTGTGTTTTATTTCAGATCCTCTGTCAAGTTAAGTACAACCGGACATTAACCAATTCCAATCTACCACATAACCGCGGGCACAGCTTTCAAAAGATCATAACCCTGTAGGGGTGTCCCAACTTAGCCCATCACAAGCTCTCACGATCAGCAGAGGTTAAAAACCCTTATCTTAAGGACAACCCGATCATACTCGAAATCCGGTGCACAAGACATTTCGACAATGGTAAAACAAGTCCAGCAAGACCTCCCGGCGTGCCCTGATAGTAGCCACGCGTATCTCGTCTCAGGCCACGACCGGATGAGCAAAGCGTACGGGAGCCAGATACCCCAAGTTGCCAAGGGCGGCCCCGCAAGGTGCTCTATTTGGGACCAACACCATCGGCTGGCCCCTCCCTATATGTAGAAAAGAATCCTCGGGGACACGACCCCCTATGCAAATTAATTAATTAATTAAGTTTTTATTATGTTGCAAATTAAAACCAAAGTTGGGCCTTCCAGGAGGAGTTTTATTCATAGCGAACTATCAAGGGGTCCCCATATACCCAACCGCATTAGGAACACAAAATCAAGGAACATAACACTGGTTTATCGGTTCTTAAGGCGGCATGAGTGGAACAAAACACCGACAAAAGGCCAAGCCTTCCACCCATTGCCAAGTATATAGGTGCATTAATTATAGTAATAGATATTGTGATATGCCAAGAACCAAGTTCCAACATGGAGCAATCTTCATCTTGACATGCAACTAACAACGCTAAAAGAGGGGCTGAGCGAGCGGTAACATAGCCATACAACGGTGTGTTGGGATGGTGTCAAAGGTTAGAGGTTTCATGGCAACAATGAGAGGCTAACAACAAAAGATAGGTAGCGCGACATATAGCAATAGCATCGAGACGACTAGCATAGCAATGATAGTAAAGGTATCCAAGGTGACGGTCATCTTGCCTAAGATCCCGCTAGGAAGAAGAACGAGTCTGTGAAGTAGACGAAGCCACGAAGATGAACCAAGCGTAGTCAAACGAATCCTCACGATCGTAACAAAACGAGAACTATCGAGCAGGAGCACAACCGGAAATAAGCAAACAACATGGTAAACAATCATCACATAAACATGGCATGATGCACAATCAAGTATGATGCATGTCCGGTTTATATATGCAAGGCATGGCAAAGTGCTCACACAATACTACATGTTAAGTGGAGCCTCAATATGCAACGAGTTGCATATTGACAAAACACCACATTCGATTTATTTAGTTGACTCTCGTTTATGAACCCAACAAGTTTAAATGTTGTTTAACATGGCAAGAGGTGAAACATAAAATAAACTACACTAGCTAATCAATTTAAATGGGGCCGGAAACAACGAACAACAATTCTGGAAAATTCCCATGTGCATAATTAGCAAATTTTAAGCAAACAACAATTTAATCATTTTAATGTTGTTATCATGATGCGATGACAAATGCAAGTTTTTAAGAAATTTTAGTTAAAAGTTGACATGAGCATGTTATGAAGCATTTGTCACCGTGGTGGAAAGGAAGGGGTGTCATGGCGACGAATCCGAAAATGATGCTACGGCAACATGTCGGTTCCGGTAACTCGTCGAGAGACCGGTGCAAAAGAAGGAGCGAGGGCGTGTCATGCGAAAGAAGGTAGGGTGTTCCCGTTACCGGGTTCCCACGGATCGGCGACATGGAAACGGGGAACGTGCAAGCGACAACTCGAACACGATGCAACACACGGTTCAACTCATACAACATACATTCGTTCATGGGCATCGTCTTGGTGTTATACCTTCGAAGCATGTGGTTCGAGGTGGAAGTAGTCGTTCACGGATGTCGTGGAAGTAGTGGTACACGTTTCGGTAGTGGAAGTAGTCGTTCGCGCCGTGGTAGTCGAACTTGGCGCTTGTGGTACACGGGTCATCGGCGAGGGTCATCGTACACGTCCAAAGAGGAACTTGGCGTTTTTGCAACACGGGTCTTCCGCAACAGTAGTTGTACACGGATCGCCAGGGTCGTCGTTGAAGTAGGGGTACACGTTTCATAGATGTTCGTGGTCGTTGGTAGTTGTACACTTCGGAGAGGAACTTGACGGATCCGAGCTCTTCGAGGGTCGTCGTGGTACTTGGGGAATTCGTGTAGTCGTACTTGGCATCGTTGCGGAACTTGACGTCCAAGGGATCCTCGAGTATCTTCTGCAGTCGTACTCGCCTCGTAGACATTCGGTTCAGTGCTTGGCGAATCCGGACAGCCTTGGTGGTCTCCAGTCAGGTGAGGGTGATGTGGATGAACATGGCAGCTGTGAGTCTTGGCGAGGCGTTTATGACGGTCAAACATCCCAGCTACACCCAAAGGCAGTGGGGCTTGCGAACAGGGTAGTCGCAGCGGGTACAAGGCGACAAACAGCGGGAACGGATGGAGATGGTGGTGGAGCCGCACGGCTCGATTGAAACAGGGGCGGCGGAGCTCACGCATCACCATGGGAAGCGAGGCTGGGTGACGCTGGTCGCCAAAAAGGGCAGCGACGGGTCGGTTAGGAGGACGGCGCTTGGGTGCGAGCACCATGGCAGGGCGGTGGCTGACGGTGGAGCATGATCCCGGCGTCAGAGGGCGTGGAGGCGCCGGAGATGGACTGGGGAGCTCCGGCGCGGGTGGACGCGGTAGCTTCGGCCGGACAGGACCCCGCGGGGCGGCTTGGTCCGGAGGTCGGCGGGTGGAGATCATCAACGACGTCGGACTTGGCAGCGGCGGCAGGGGCGCTCGGAGGGTGCGGGACACGAGGAAGTTGGGGCGGCGATGACGCTTGGGCTCCTGGCAAGAGGCGAGGAGGAGGATCAAGCGAGCACGAGGAGAGGGTCGGGCGATGCGTGCGTGTGTGTAGGTGTGGCGGCGACGTGGGAGGACGAGGGAGAGGGAGAGATCGAGAGGAGGGAGTGGCGGCGCAAGAGGGAGAGCGATGGGGAGAGAAGAGATCGATCAGGGCTGGCTAGTGTTAGGAATTAGGTGGGCTGTGAAGGGGAATGGTTGGGCCGGCTTGCGGCTAGGCCTGGCTGCAGATGGACCTAGCTGGGTGCTCTCTCTTTCTAAATATTAAGAGAGAGAAAACACGGAGAATTAAAAGAAAAGAAAGAGTGGGTTAGGAGTAGAGTTTGGGCATGAGGCAATTTTCTTGGACTCGCAAAAATGAGGGTGACCCAAGAAAATAAAAGAAGGCAAGATTGAACGATGAAAATTTAAACTCATTTGAATTTTATTCAAATGGGTTTGAACTAGGACTTGGTTTTTGAAGTGTCCAAAAATGTTGAAATAAGTGTGTTTTGGTGATTCCAAAAGAATGGAATATTTATTATACCTCCATAATTCTTAGGAGGATATGTTTTAAAGAGAAGTCATCCTTCCCTCAATTTAAATGTATCAAAGATCCACACAATTTATTTCGTTGAGTTTAAAAATAATTAAAAGACATGATGGCATGATGACATGATGCAATGCAAAAAAAAAGAGCAAGCACAAATGCAACACACGGTGATCACAAAAAATATGGAAGTCTTCTTGAGCGTCGGTCTTGGGGTGTCAGAACACTCCCCTACTAACAAGAGATCTCGTCCCAATATCTTAGGAACGAGACGGGAGGGAAAAGAGTGAAACAAAAGAATCTTGGGAGGTTGAAAAAAACTTGACAGAAAGAATACAATGGAGATGAACGAGATTGAGAAGCTCCATTACAAAATAGGAACAAGGAACACAACGAGAACCAAAAGGTTGAAATGCATGAAACAAGAGCTTAACAAACCAAAAGAAAATGAAACTTCACCGATATAACGAGATAGCCAAGGGACAAGAATGAAAGAATTTGGAAAGAACTCCGGTTGAACATGGAAGTAATAGAACATGAATTGAGAAGATGGAATGATCCATGACTAGATGAACATGACAGTGCCTCCGGACGAAATAAAGAGTGGAATGAAAGAACGGATAAGAGAACAATAACTTCCAGAACGAATGAATTCAAGAGAGCATCTTTAGAAGCAAGGATTGAAGGGAGTAGTTGAGAAAATCAACAACAAAAGAATTGATTTTTGTGGTCTTAGGTAACCTTCTCAAAATTTGAGGTGAATTTCCGCCACTACCAAAAGATTGAATAGCTGAGAATGAAGAAATGCAAAACTCCACTTCAAAAGAATACGGAGAATTAATTACACTCCGAGATGCAAGAAGAAGAATACTTGAGTTGCTCCACAAGTATTGCTCAATATTTGAAGAATGAATTAAATCATGATGAACCACCATGAAGAACTCCGGTAACAAAAAGGATGATTATATAGAATTGAAGGATGAAAAGAATAAGATTAAAGCCTTGCGACGATTTAGAAGGAGGTTCCAATGAGAAGAACAAGGAAAACTTGAACTTCGGAAAGAAAAGATAACACGCTTGGATTAGAATTTATTCCTCGTGAACAAACTCTGAAGTACGGAATTAATCGACTTGACGAGAAGGAATAAGAATTATGTTATGCCCATCCTCCATCAATTGAATTGATGAAAACAATGGATTTGCATACAACTTACTCGCGTTGAAAAAGATTAAGGGGAGATATAGGACAAAACTCGAGAAAGTCTTTATCAACCACCGATATGATTGGAAAGAACTAAAGAATTGATATGATCACCCATGAAAAGAACTCTTGAGCGAACCACCGTAAGAATTGAAACCGAGTGATGAAGGAGAACAAACCACCGAAAAAATTGATATTGAACGAAGAAAGAGAATGAATCGATGGGAAGAATTAGAATACGAACAAAGAAAAGAATGAAGAGACGGCGAACTGATTAAAGAAAACTTGAACGAAGCATCGGCAGAATAAGGAGACGAACAAAGTGGCATCAATGAAGAATATTTGGAGGATGAAGTTAAAAACCGAGAATGAAGAAATCTTCTAAAATGATGGCCTTCGGAGGAACACAGTGGAAAGAATTCATGAAATACTTCGGATGGGTAAGGAAAGAATTTATGACAAATGGAATCATTCGAGAGGATAACATGACGCTAGAATCACGAATCTTCGAGAGAACGGGCAAGATTTAGAGGGAAACTCTTCTTTGTCTTCAAATGTCGATGAGGAACACCACCAAAATTGTTGAGATACTCCGGAAAAATGAAAAGAGGGAAGGTTGAACCAACGATGAAAGAATTGAAAGCGATTTTTGGAAGGCATGTGACTGATGGAATCCATTCTTACATCACACTTCAAAAGAATTTGGAAATCACTCCGGAAGAATTAGAAGAGTCGGGTAAGATCCTAGGAAAAGACATGTGGATTATGAGCCCACCGAAGAGAAAACACCGTTGAAAAGGATCGAAAAGGTGATGATGCACCAGAACGATTAAAAGACTCAAAGGAGGTGACAACCTCAAATTAATTGGAACACGGACAAATCTCCTGAGATGTCTTCAGAACTCCAGAACAATTAATGGCGATAGGAAAATGAGCAAGGGGAAATATTTGAGCTGAGGGAAAGAATATGAACAACACCGAATACTTGAATTGAATCCACCGGAAAAGAAAAAAAAAGGTGAAGAATATCGATCAAGAGGAGAATTCATCGGAAAAGAAAAGAGAAGAAGGATGACAAACTAGACGAGAATTCACTAGTTGAAATAATTGAGGAAAGAAAGCATAGCATTCACACGATTAGGATGGATACTCGATTAAGGTCTCTTACTCCAAGAAGAAAAAGGGTGGGTGGGTGGAAAAAAGAAGGACCACTTCGGATGCGGAAATGACGCTGGTTGGAAAGAACTGAGGATTGAACAAGCAAAAGACAAGGACGGTCGAATCAACTTGACAAGAAATGCACCGGATGAAAAGAGCTGACATCGGAATGAACGAAAACTAACCACGTGATCCTAAAAAAATCAAGGGGAAGAGGAGTAATTCAAAACTCCTACGTCAAGATTTCTCACCAGAGCGACGAAGGGACTGAGGAGTAAAAAGAATTCCTACTCTCTGATATAACTAGACTTCGAAAAATGTTTTCTTCTAGACTCGACAATGGCCAAGCCACGATAAATCAAGGGGGCTCCTATGGGATGTGATTCTATCTCGATCACTGGATAAAACTTGTGATTGAGGCACAACCGCATTTCGGGCGCTTAACAAGATGGATATCATTATATCGTACCATTACATACATAGATGGCGGATACATACAAGCCATACAATTCACATGAATACAACAACATCACATACAAGACATCCGACTACAGATGCAAACATGAAAGCACATCACATCCATCCTGCTATCCCAGGCCACCAACCAGGAATCTATCCCAAGACTGAAGAAGAAGAAGAAGAAGAAGAAGAAGAAGAAGAAAGAACTCCAACACAAGTAAACATCGCTCTCACGTCAAGTCATCGGAAACCTGCACCTGCAACTGTTGTTGTAGTATCTGTGAGCCACGAGGACTCAGCAATCCCATAACCATGGGTATCAAGACTAGCAAAGCTTAATGGGTATGGAGAGGTTAAGTGGTGAGGTTGCAGCAGCGGCTAAGCATATGTATGCTGGCTAACATACGAGTACAAGAATAAGATGGGCATCTACGCAAATGGTCGCAATCTAGTAATGATCACTAAGTGATCCTGAACTACCTACGAGTCAAACAAAACCCCACCGTGTTCTCTTCTCAAAATGAAAAGAGACGGTCACGGTTACTCACACGGTTGGTGTGTTTTATTTCGGATCCTCTGTCAAGTTAACTACAACCGGACATTAACAAATTCCAATCTGCCACATAACCGCGGGCATGGCTTTCGAAAGATCATAACCGTGCAGGGGTGTCCCAACTTAGCCCATCACAAGCTCTCACGATCGGCAGAGGTAAAAAACTCTTATCTTAGGGACAACCCGATCAGACTCGGAATCCCGGTGCACAAGACATTTCGACAATGGTAAAACAAGTCCAGCAAGACCTCCCGGCGTGCTGACACCCTGATAGTAGCTGCGCGTATCTCATCTCTGGCCACGACCGGATGAGCGAAGCGTACGGGAGCCAGATATCCCAAGTTGCCAAGGGGCGGCCCCGCAAGGTGCTCTATTTGGGACCAACACCATCGGCACTGTCCCCTCCCTGTATGTAGAAAAGAATCCTCGGGGACGCAACCCCCTATGCAAATTAATTAATTAATTAAGTTTTTATTATGTTGTAAATTAAAACCAAAGTTGGGCCTTCCTGGAGGAGTTTTATTCAAATCGAACTGTCAAGGGGTCCCCATATACCCAACCGTGTTAGGAACGCAAAATCAAGGAACATAACACCGGTTTATCGGTTCTTAAGGCGGCATGAGTGGAACAAAACACTGAGCAAAAGGCCAAGCCTTCCACCCATTGCCAAGTATATAGGTGCATTAATTATAGTAATAGATATTGTGATATGCCAACACCCAAGTTCAAACCTGGAGCAATCTTCATCTTCATATGCAACTAACAACGCTATAAGAGGGGTTGAGCGAGTGGTAACATAGTGTAATGCCCAGTATGCGGCTATGTCCCCCACGTGTCGAGGCACAACTTAAGGACATAAACGCATACTAGAATGATCTCGAGTATGGTATCTTTGCACAACTCATGTAAAATTCAGGGATGAAACTGTAAAATGATAGTTGGCTTACACTCGCCACGTCACACAAATGAATACAATAGCATACATCATCCAAAGAACATCAGGGTCTGACTACGGACGAAATCCAAACGAAAAGATGCCATAAAACACATGCCCGGATCCTCCTAGTAAGAACCACTACTGATCGTTGGGATAAGACACATAGTAACGTCCACGCTCTTCATCGAACTCCTAGTAAAGCTCTGAACCATCTCCCGCATAGTTCTCAACGGTACCTGCATCTGGTGTGTGTTGAATCTGTGAGCCACAGAGGACTCAGCAATCCCGTTCCCGGGTATCAAAACTACCAAAGCCTTAGGTGTGGAAAGGCTATAAACAAGGGTTGCAGCAAGCACTAAGCACTAGCTTACGAGTTTAGAGCGAGAAGAGAACGAGTGCCAACGTTCGCCAAGTTGATGAAGAAGTGATCCTAGCTACTCACGATCAAACATAACCCCATCGTGTTCACTTCCTGAAGCCCTTCAGAAAGAGACCATCACATTTACTCACGCAGGTAGTGTATTCATGAATAAGGTGTCAAGTTATCTACAACCGGATATTTACAAATTCCCATATGCCACATAACGGCGGGCACGGCTTTCGAAAGATCAAACCCTGCAGGGGTGTCCCAACTTAGCCCATCACAAGCTCACGATCTGCGGAGTCGCAACTCCAAAGTGGGAAGACCCGAGTATCCTCGGAATCCCGTGCTCAAGATATTTCGACAAAGGTAAAACTAATCGAGCAAGGCCTCCCGGCATGCCGACACCCTGATAGTAGCCGCGTGTATCTCGTCTCAGGCCACGTCCGGATGGGACATCCTGCAGGTGTATACCAGACCTCGGGTTTCCCCGTGGTGGCCCCGCAGTCTGCCCAGTTTGGACCAACACTCATGAGGAGCACTGGCCCGGGTTGTTAATTAAGAACTCGGGTTTGCAACGCCCTATGCAAGTTTTAGTTATTAGGAAAATGTAAAACCAATGTTGGGCCTTGCTGGAAAAGCTTTAAACAAAGCAAATTATCAAGGGGGGCCCATAAACCCCAACCGTGTTAGGAACGCAAAAATCAAGGAACATAACACTGGTTTATCTGTTCCTAGGGTGGCATGAGTGGAACAAAACACCAAGCAGAAAGGCTTAGCCTTCCAGCCATTGCCAATATATAGGTGGATTAGTTTAATAGGTATTATATATAGTGTTATCCCAACAACAACTTCATCACGGGGCAAAATCTTCAAAACTTCACATGTAACTAACAACGCTATAAGAGGGGCAGAGCGATGCGTACTTAGCCCAACAACGGTTTGCTAGGAAGGTGGTTAGAGGGTTTCATGGCAACAATAGGACGGCTGACAAACAGGAATAGGCATCAAGGCAATGTCTAAAGAGCGAGACATCTAGCATAGGCAAAGATAGTAGTGATATCTGGGAATGGTCATCTTGCCTATTGATTCCATGGAGGGATCGTAACCTTGCTCCTCAAACTCAGCCTCGACAGGAACCTCGAACTCCGAATCGTCACTGGGCTCTAACCAACACAACAATGCAACACCAGAACAACAATCAATCACCATGCAATGCTCAAACACATGATGCATGAATATGATGCATATGGACATGGATAAGACATGATGCAACTCCTAGGGACACAAAGAGTGCACAAGCATCGTGGCCTTAACAAGATCACACACATGTAAATCACAAGCAAAGGAATAAAACTAACATGGCCACAAGGTTATGTAGATTATTTGAACAAGCACCCAACAAGTTTAAAAGAGGTTATTAACATGGCAAGGCTGCATCTAGGACTACAGCAACATGCTAGCATTTTTGAATGGGCCGAAAGAACAAGCATCAATTTTCAGAAACTCCCATATTCATTTAAATGCATTTGGGACAGAACTGAGAAACTCATATTTTAAAGTTGGTAAACATGCAAAACAACAGCACCACATTAATCTACACATTTTTCCACCCCAAATGCATATAAAGTTTGTTAAATTTGGAGTTGTAGATATTTAGTTATGATTTTTAAAAGTTTAAGCACATCTTAAACACAATTAATTCAAACAGCATTTTAAATGTTTTAAACATGGCAACAAACAGCATATAAATATTCTACATGAAAAACTAAGCAGTTTTCATATATATAACTTATTTTCATCAGATGCATATTTTAAAAGTTATTAATTATGCAAAGTTAAAGCAGAAAAAGAAAAAGAAAAACAGACGAAAAAGGTCAGACTGACCCAGGCTAAACTAGCCGCAGCCACTCACTTGTGGGGTCAGGGGCGATGATGTGGCAGCGGTGTGTGCGCGTGTGGGTGGAACTGCACAAAGAGGCCGACAGGTGGGGCCTGCCTGTCAGCGTCTCTAAAATTGCAAAAAGGGGGGAAATCCACTACCCCCGTGGTGAATCGAACCCAGGACCTCCTGCATATCTGACGAAGAGCCAAGCCACTAGGCTAGGTGAGCGTTACTGATAGAATACAGGTGTTGCGCCTTAAGATGTAGCTGAAGACGCAGGCAGCAAGGGAAAATAGGGGCACGTCGGAGCTGCTCCGGCAACCTAAACTGGCGGTGGAGGGGTGTGGTATGTTCCTGAGGGAACTAGGCATCCATGCCACACACTAGAAGCACCTAGCAACAACTACAATGACGATGGCGAGCACCAAATAGAACGGCGGCGGCGGACCTCGACGAGACGAAGCAGAGGCCTAAACGGAGCGGCGACTGCGCTAGCAAATTCTACGCGACAAGACAAACCCGACGGGCAACAGAGGAAGGGCTACGATGGTCGGAATACTCGCCGGAGATGAGTCCCGACGGCGACACGCTCGAGCGCACAGAGAACTACGGGCTAGACGGCACGAAGGAAGGGGAAAAGTGCACGGGGAGGTGTGGATGCTCACCACGAACACGGGGAGGTGTTCGGGTGGCCGGGAGGTGGTCGGAGTCGACGACGGCGACGATCGAGCAGATGCGGCTGCCGGAGTTGAAGAAGAGAAAGAAGAAGTCGCAGGCGAGGCGATCAGCTCCGTGTAGTGGACGTAGACGACGTAGTCAACGTCGAGGAAGCAGTCCGGCAAGGTTGGCGAGGCCGAGGTCGACGGGAGGCACGCCGGCGACATGCTCCCGCTCTCAGATGCGCTCGGGACAACTACGGTGCGATGGATCTGGTGGCCCTCAGCTCACCAAGCGATGGGAGGAGGAAGGAGGAACCCTAGGGAGTGGGTTGGACACAGGGAGAGCTTAAAAGGGGGGCCAGAGGCACGACGGTGCGACGACGGCGTCGGGCTCGCGGTCCCCATGGTGTCGCGGGAGGAGGAAGAAAAGGTGGGTGAACCCACGGGCACAGACGCTGACGAGTGGGGCCTTGGAGTCCATGTGGAAGCGAACCAGCGAGGGTATGTGGGTGCGCGGGTGAGAAAGGGTGCGAGGGACGCGCTGGGCTGCTGGTGCGGGCCGGCTGGAGCTGGGCCGAGGGGAAGAACTGGGCCTGCTGGCTCGGCTGCACTGTTGCGGCTGTTGCTGTGCAAATCATTTTCTTTTTCCATTTTTCCTCAGATAAAAAATAAAATAAAAAGTACAGGCTCAAGGAAAAGGAATTAGGAGATAAATAAAATATCCCCATGCTCCTGGATTTATGCCCTATTTTATAAAATTGGTTTGGGCATTTTTAGAGGTAGAAAAATAAAATAATTTGAATATGGTTCAAACTTCTGTCATTTTTGAACCTAACCAAATCACTTTAAAATGGGTCAAGGCTTTGCATGGTGACTCAAGTCAAAGCGACGAGGAAAAGGGGAGGATATGAACATTAATGGAATAGGCTAAGTCACTTGCAAAATTACTTAAAGAAAGGAAGAAAAGGAGGAAATAGAAGAGGTGAAGAAGAAGGAGGGGGTTTAGGGTTTTAGCAAGGGCATGGCTTGACACCACCATCACACAGCAATCATCAAGGTGACCTCACATCACAACCAAAGACAAGTAAAAGAAGCTATGATGAATATGATGCCATGATGATGATGAAGCAATGCATGGATGCATAAGAAAAATAAAATGACAATGCAAAACCAAAAGAAAGCATCAATGACAAGAACCCCCAAGGAAAAGGGCAAGGATCAAAATGATAAATGCTTTATTGCCATATATGGAAAGTATCACATATGGGGTGTTACAAACTCTCCTCCACTACAAAAAGATCTCATCCCGAGATCTAGGACTGAAAGAAGGAGGAATACTCGGAACGGAGGTGATCTTCTCGTTCCCACATAGCTTCCCGGTCGGTATGGCGTGACCACTTCACTTTCAAGAATTTGATGGCCTTGTTGCCGGTCTTGCGCTCAGTTTCTTCAAGGATAGCAATGGGGTGCTCACGACAAGACAAGTCTTGTTGAAGATCAATCTCTTCGAACGGAATGGTGTGTTCAGGCGTCTTGAAGCACTTGCGGAGTTGAGACACATGAAACACATCATGCACATTTGCAAAGTTGGAGGGAAGCTCGAGTTGGTAGGCTAGATCGCCTCTCTTGCCAAGAATCTTGAAAGGGCCCACGTATCTTGGAGCAAGCTTGCCCTTGATACCGAACCTCTGAGTGCCCTTCATGGGAGAAACACGAAGATAGACATGGTCTCCAATGTCGAAAGGCAAGTCACGATGCTTGCCGTCATAGTAGCTCTTTTGACGCGATTGCGCGGCTTTGAGATTCTCACGTATGACTTTGCACATTTCTTCGGCTTCTGAGATCAAATCATTTCCAAGGAGTTGACGTTCACCAGTCTCGGACCAATTGAGCAGGGTACAGCACTTTCTGCCATAGAGGATTTCAAAAGGAGCTTTGCCGGCACTTGCTTGGAAGCTGTTGTTGTAGGAGAATTCGGCAAACGGAAGGCAATCTTCCCATTTCATACCAAAGGAGATGACACAAGTTCTTAGCAAATCTTCAAGGATCTGGTTCACTCTTTCGACTTGACCACTAGTCTGAGGGTGAAATGCAGTGCTGAAGCGAATCTTTGTGCCCATGGCTGACTGAAAAGAATCCCAGAACTTGGAAGTAAACAAGCTTCCACGGTCTGAGGAGATCACTTGAGGAATGTCCTGCAAAGAAACAATTCTGGAGGTGTACAGCTCTGCCAGCTAAGCTGCGTTGATGGATTCTTTGACAGGAAGAAAATGAGCTACTTTAGTTAGCTTGTCAATCGCCACAAAAATAGCATCATTTCCCTTCTTGGACTTAGGAAAACCAGTGATGAAATCCATCTCAATGTGATCGAATTTCCACTCGGGAATAGGTAGAGGTTGAAGGAGTTCGGCTGGACGTTGATGCTCTACCTTCACTCTTCTGCAGACATCACATTCATTCACGAATTTGGGCAATCTCCCTTTTCATCCGAGTCCACCAATATGATTGCTTGAGGTCTTGGTACATCTTGGAACTTCCGGGATGTATCGAGAGAAGTGAGTCATGTGCTTCGTTCATTATGAGCTTCCTGAGATCACGCTTGGGAACCACAATTATGTCCTCAAAGAACAAGGTGTCTTTCTCATCAACGCGATAGCACATGTACTTGGGAGTACCCTTAGCAATACCATGTTTCACTTTATGCACCATAGCATCACTGAGTTGGGCCTCACGAATTTGATCTTCCAAGGTAGGAGCAACTTGAAGTTTTGCAAGAAAGCCTTGCGGAACGACTTGGAGGTTGAGCTTCCTGAATGATTCACAAAGTTTAGGCTAGAACGGTTTGAGAAGGAGACTGTTGCAATATGCCTTTCTGCTCAAGGTATCTGCAATGATATGGCCTTGCTAGGAGTATAGTCAATGCTTGGATCGTACTCTTGAATCATCTCAACCCAACGAGTCTGGCGAAGGTTAAGGTTTGGCTGAGTGAAGATGTACTTCAAGCTCTTGTGATCGGTGAAGATGTCCACTTTTCTGCCCAACAGAAGGTGTCTCCACTTGATCAAAGCATGTACAATTGCTGCTAGCTCAAGATCATGTGTGGGGTAATTCTTCTCATTTGGTTTTAGATGACGAGAAGTGTATGCCACGGTCTTCTTGTCTTGCATAAGAAGACCACCAAGACCGTGCAATGAAGCATCACAAAAGACTTCATAAGGCTTGGACTCATCCGAAGGAGTAAGGACCGGAGCAGAAATGAGCTTCTCTTTGAGTGCCCTGAATGCCACATCACAATCAGGAGTCCATGAGTACTTGACATTCTTCTGTAACAGGTTGGAGAGAGGCTTGGCAATCTAGGAGAAGTCCTCAACGAACCTTCTGCAATAGCTAGCGAGACCAAGGAAGCTTCGGAGTTTCTTGACATTCTGCGGAGGTTCCCAGTTGACAATAGCTTCAACCTTCTCGGGGTTCACAGAAATGCCCTCGGCAGAGATAATATGGCCAAGATAGAGGACTTTATCCAGCCAGAATTCACATTTGGAGAACTTCGCATAGAACTTGTGTTCATGGAGCCTGTCAAGGACCAAACAGAGGTGCTTGGCATGGTCTTCTTCATTCTTGGAGAATACCAAGATATCATCCAGATAGACGAGAACAAATTCATTGGTGTAGGGGTTGAATATGAAGTGCATCATCCCCGAGAACGTGGGTGGAGCATTTGCAAGGCCGAAAGACATGATCGTGTATTCATAAGAGCCAAAACCCGTTCTGAATGCGGTCTTAGGAATATCATCTTCACGGATACGAATCTGATGGTAACCCATCCGTAGATCGAGCTTCGAGAATACCTTTGCTCCTTTGAGCTGCTCGAACAATTAATTGATATTGGGGAGCGGGTACTTATTCTTTATTGTCTTCTTGTTCAATGGCCGGTAATCAACGCAAAGCCGTTCCGTGCCATCCTTCTTCTTGACAAATAGAACACCACAGCCCCAAGGAGAAGTACTAGGCCTGATTAGACCCATACGTTCTTGCTCATCGAGTTGTTTCTTCAGCTCCTTCAACTCATCAGGAGAAAGCTTGTACGGATGCTGACATGCTGGCTCGGTACCAGGTTCAAGTTCAATGACGAATTCAACTTGACGATGGGGAGGCATGCCATGAAGCTCTACAGGGAATACATCCTCATATTCACGAACCACCGGAATCTTAGAAATGGCATTAATCTCGCCCTTGTCATTGAGAGAGAATAGCCTGATTGTGTTATCTCGAGCTGCGAAGATAATCACGTCTTCTTCAGGATGAGTAAGCTTGACTTCCTTATTTGCACAATCAATGTTTGCATCATGCTTGGAGAGCCAATTCATCCCAAGAATAAGATCAATGTCGGAGTTGCCAAGAATAACTGGAGAAACCAGGAAACTGTAATCACCCATGTGAATAGATATATCCGGAGCCACCATACTAGAAGTCATGTGTTTACCCGGAGAAATAACTTGCAACTTTTGAGGTAAGGCCACTGTGTCCACGTTGTGCTTAGATGCAAATGGACATGACATGAAGGAATGTGATGCACCAGAATCAAACAAAACTTTAGCAGGTTTAAGGTTAACTGGAAGATTACCAATTATCACATCTGAAGAATTCTCTGCTTGAGCTGCATTCATCAGATTCACTCTTGCTGCCTTGGGTTTGTGCTTGACAATAGCAGTACTGACAGGTGGAGGAGGCGGAAGACGCCTTGGGTTGGGACACTTGTTGGCATAGTGACCCTTCTGAGAACAGTTGTTTCAAGTAACTTCTGAAAGAGGTCGATGATAAGGACCACTTGATCTTGAAGCTTGGAACTGAGGCTTGGACTGATTGCTTGGGTTGGGTGGGTGGGAGAATCCACGACCACCTGAGTGCTTGTTGTTGTTTGGAGGACGGAGCACTGGAGGAGGCAGTAGCCAGAACTTCTACTGCTTGGCAACCACTTGAGAGGAAGAGGAGGAGTGAATAGCATCTCTAATCCTCTTTTTGGAAGCTTCACTCTTGAGCTGATCTGCCTCTTGCTTGAGAGCCATATTGTAGAATTGGTCAAATTCATCCGGCTCAAACAAGGTGAGAGCAAGTTGGAGTTCATCTTTCAGACCACCACAAAACTGATATATGCTCTTGGCATCGGGGATGTCTTGCTTCGCATAACGGGCAAGATTCTGGAACTTGACATTGTATTGATAGACGGATGTAGTGCCTTGCTTCAGGTTGCGGAATTGCTCACGCATGCCTTCAATGACACTGGTTGGAATGTGGTGAGAGCGAAAATCATTGCAGAAGTCAGTCCACGAGATCTCACGATCACCTCTGGAATCTTTGTACGGTTGCCACCAATCAGCAGCTTGATCTTTGAGTTGGAAAGTGGCCAACTTGACATAATCCTCAGGCCTCACGTTACTGCATTCAAAGTGCTTTTTGATGTCTGTGATCCAATCTTCAGCATCTAGCGGTTCCACACAGTAACTGAACGACTTCGGTTGGTTTGCCAGGAATTGGTTCAGTGTCGCAAAGTGAGGTTGATTGAACAGATTGCCTTGGCCTTGGTTCCCATGATTGCCTTGATTTGCTTGGTTGGCTTGAAAGTTCTGCATAATTTGCATGAGCATGTGAGTGTTCTGGTTGGTCGCTTGCATAATTGCTCTCCATACCTCAGACGGAGGAGGACGGGAAGGAGGACGTTCAGGAGGACACTCTTCTTCGCCCTCTTGGTTAGGGTTGGGAACCTTCTTAGGAGCCATCCTGAATATGATGACAACCGTTAGCCATTGATGCAAAAACAGGTAAGCTGAATCAACGGCTAGAAATTTGCAACATAAGTCTTCATAATGAACATTCGAACAAAATGAACGAATGAGTTCCACAGTTTAATGGTACAACAATCTTGTCGAGTAGCCGCTTGGGAGAACAAAAGCTAAAATAAAACAACAAGGTGCAGATGGAACAAATACATGATAGAAGCTTCGTCCCACATGTTCGTGCTGAATGCCCCATGGAACGTGTTACAAAGGGTGTTGCAATCCCCGGATCAGCATAGCCAAGGACCCTTCAAGATGCAACTCCCAATTGGAACAGCGCCCATGAAACCTCTTCACTCTATGTTGAACCCCAAACCTCATACCATGCACTCATTGGAAGAATGCATATGAGCTACTTGAAGAACCCACCTATTAATTCCCGAAGGTTTCCGGTTATGCAATCTGGTGTTGGGGATACATGGGAAGCACCGCGCACTCAACTCTAAACCTACATCCAGCTGTATTCATCCGTCAACACATAACTAGTCATCCTCGGAAACTGTTTACCTCGTACCTTCGAAACACATCCGCAATACTAGCTGTGGCAATACTCCTGAACTATCCCACCAGTACTGGGTGACGTCTGGGTTATCTCACCACTAACCGCATAGAAGAGTTTTCAATGTCGACCGTCTTAAGTATTCTAGAACCGCTACGATATGTTTGTGACGACAACACCTCGGAGCTCAACTCCCCGGGACATTGCCACAACCCCTAAATGACAGGAGGCATCGAGAACAATGTTCTTGTCACAAAGATATCGGAACAATCCAAACAATACTCGCGTGATCCTAAAAAAATAGTGAATTTTTTTTTAGAGTAGAGGAGATAGAATAATGTCAGGAGTCCTCACCAGAGCGATGAAGGGGATGATGAGTAAAAAGAAATCCTACTCTCCGATATATATATAGGACTCAAAACATTTTTGTTGTGTGTGCCTAGACTCAACCGTCAACGATTCGATCAATCAGGGGGCTCCTAGGTCGGAGAAGGCTCTGAATACCAACTTGTAATGCCCGGTATGCGGCTATGTCCCCCACGTATCGAGGCATGACTTAGGGATATAAACGCATACTAGAATGATCTCAAGTATGGTATCTTTGCACAACTCATGTAAAATTCAGGGATGAAACTGTAAAATGATAGTTGGCTTACACTCGCCACGTCACACAAATGAATACAATAGCATACATCATCCAAAGAACATCAGGGTCCGACTACGGACGAAATCCAAACGAAAAGATGCCATAAAACACATGCCCGGATCCTCCTAGTAAGAACAACTACTGATCGTCGGGATAAGACACATAGTAACGTCCACGCTCTTCATCGAACTCCCAGTAAAGCTCTGAACCATCTCCTGCATAGTTCTCAATGGTACCTGCATCTGGTGTGTGTTGAATCTGTGAGCCACAGAGGACTTAGCAATCGCATCCCCGGGTATCAAAACTACCAAATCCTTAGGTGTGGAAAGGCTATAAACAAGGGTTGCAGCAAGCACTAAGCACTAGCTTACGAGTTTAGAGCGAGTATAGAACAAGTGCCAACATTCGCCAAGTTGATCAAGAAGTGATCCTAGCTACTCACGATCAAACATAACCCCACTGTGTTCTCTTCCCGAAGCCCTTCGGAAAGAGACCATCACGGTTACTCACGCAGGTAGTGTATTCATGAATAAGGTGTCAAGTTATCTACAACCGGATATTAACAAATTCCCATCTGCCACATAACCACGGCCACTGCTTTCGAAAGATCAAACCCTGCAGGGGTGTCCCAACTTAGCCCATCACAAGCTCATGATCTGTGGAGTCGCAACTCCAAAGTGGGAAGACTCGAGTATCCTCGGAATCTCGTGCTCAAGATATTTCGACAAAGGTAAAACTAATCCAGCAAGACATCTCGGCGTGCCGACACCGTGATAGTAGCCGCATGTATCTCGTCTCAGGCTACGTCCGGATGGGACATCCTACAGGTGTATACCAGACCTCAGGTTTCCCCGTGGTGGCCCCGTAGTCTGGCCAGTTTGGACCAACACTCATGAGGAGCACTGGCCCGGGTAGTTAATTAAGAACCCAGGTTTGCAACGCCCTATGCAAGATTTAGTTATTAGGCAAATGTAAAACCAATGTTGGGCCTTGCTGGAAAAGCTTTAAACAGAGCAAATTATCAAGGGGGGCCCATAAACCCCAACCGTGTGTGGGGACCCCGACTTAGAAGTCGAGATCACCGAATGCACGTGTACAGTGATCCCAGAGATCAATGCTCACTGAACACACAGAAGCTGAATAACAAGAGTCTTACATCCATACATACCGTCTTACACAAATTAAGGCCATTATGGCCAAGTCTTACATAGATAAAGCCTCAAGGGCTGAATAGCAAATAACTCAAATAGCGGAAGTCTTCGATGATAAGTAGAACCCATGCCATCTGCCTTAACCCTATAGGCATTCTGACTGGGATAGCATCCTAGTTCGCATGTTCGTCTCCATAGAACTCTTCTTCATATTCCTGTTCCTCCATGCCTGGCCAATTAAATAACTAGTGGCAAGCCAATGAGTACTTTGAATGTACTCGCAAGCAACCCATGATTTGGTTCAAAGTAACAATGCAATTGTACAGTAATGAGCATTCTAGCAACGAGCTAGAATAAACATTCTACCATCAAGTGTATGCATCAATAAACTCACGTAACCTCGAAGACAGGTTACCGATATCAACATGAACATGATTCAGCTCAACGAGTCAAGTCTCCACCTTGACTCATCACACACACATACTTTCACCGATGAAGTAAAATTCTGGACATAGTTTAAGTAGCACCACCCAACTATCCATGACCGTGGACACGGCTATTCGAATAGTTTTACACTCTGCAGAGGTTGCGCACTTTACCCACAAGATCCGGGAAGCTTTCGTGTCACCCACGATCCCGCAGTACCTCAAGTACTCGGGGGAAGCACCCGGTCATTATCTTTCCTTAGACGACACTAACATAGAGTCCACTCGTTGGTACACGGCCCTCGAGTACAAACAATAGATCATGGGACTTGCCCTAAATTTCAATGCCACGCGTACCCGAAGGGACCAACGGTGTGTCCGGTGCCCTGTAAAAACAGTCATGGTCGTCTATCCAAGCACGACCCCGTCCCGGGAAAGACCTCAAGTCTTCCCGTCACTAGTAATGCGGGCACCATGCTAGTATCGACCTAAGCAATCAATAAAGCCCCGTCCCATAAGGGGTAGAGTGGTTGCACATGTTTGGTTGGGACGGTAGTCACGCATAAATCTAATCCATCATTTCACCCATGCACAAGATCTTTACCGGCACATCACTTCTTCCTCAAGTGATGACCTAACACAACAACACCCTCGGGCATTAGGGACACCCGATGGGGTTTATGAAAAGATTTCAACCACGAAGGTTTCATGACACACATGCATCACTAAGCATCACTACTAACCATTTGCATGACATCTAGCACATAGCAAGATCATGAGTAAGCATGCATCATGTGGTGGTTCTTAACTAGGTCACCACCATAACTCTTATTATCATGCATTCGGAAACAAACGGGTTTCGAAGAACACAAGGGTATCATGGTCAAAGGGCTGCTTGCCTGGATTGGCTTGGTCTTCAAAGTCTCCAAATCCTTCTCCTTCTCCTTCTTCAGCTACCTCGTCAAATACGGTATCTAATCGTCGCAAAATAACAACGGGAAAATAAGACCACAATAAAAACAGAAAAATCAAAGTGCTCGGAAAAATGTCAACTTATTTTTGTTAAATACTAGAGGGAAAACTAAGATGGCAAAAATTCTTAGTTTGAGTTTTGGAGTTGCAGAATGGAATCTAAGGATTTTTGAACAGAGGTTTTAATGCTCAAATTTGAATTTAAATTTGAACAGAACAGAAAAGGTTCATGGATATGTGTGAAAGTGACACCATTAAATAGGTTGGAATTTTACAAGATTTTAGGAGTTGGAATTAATTCATTTGGATATATATTTATTTCCGTGAAATTATTTGAAATATCACATAAAAGAATAAAAGGAAAAGGCCATGTGCCACTGGGCCAGAACGGCCACAGTGCACGGCCCAGGCGAATAGCCCACCGCTCGGGCGCCAGCGCGCGCGCGTCAGGGTTTTCAAACCTGACGGGCGGGGCCCACCTGTCATCTTCAACCTTGCGGCCAAAGCGGCGGCGAGCTCACCGGCGGCGATTCCGGGCACGACGAGGCAAACGGAGGGCAGGAACGGGCTCGACGAGGAGTTGCCGTTCCAGTGGTGGTGGTGCGGCTCGCCGGAGAGGCCTGGTTCGCCAGCGGCGAGGTGGAATGGCGGAGGAGCATCGGGAGGGGTTGCTCCGGTCGATTCCGGCAGCTGCAGAGAGGGAAAAGAGGGGGAATCGCATCAGTATATTGCTGCGGTGCTAGATCGAGTGAAAGTAGGGGCGGAGGGAGGATGTACTGCGAGATCTCCGGTCGCCCGACGCGGCGGAGCTCCGGTCGATCCCGAGCACCGAGGCTCACTGAGGGCGAACGGGTGGTTCTGGAGTGCTACTGGGGATGTGGGGAGGAGCTGGGTGCCGTTGGAGAGGCTCGGGGCGTGCTTATATAGCCGCGCCCCGGTCCACCGTGGACTCGTGCGCCGGCGAGGTCGCAGACGAGGCCAGAGGCCATGCAGGCGCTCGTGTTCGAGTCGGGGAGGATCATGGACGAGTTCTACGCCTAGTAGAGGGGAGAGGAGGAGCGGGTCAGGCTCCAGAGGACGCGCGCGTGTGAGGCCGACGAGTGGAGCTCGGGGGCGGCCGGCGCGCGTGCGAGGGCGGTCACTGGAGGGAGGAGGAGGAGGGGGACAGCGCCGGGGAAGGTCGCAGACGTCGAGGTGCATCGACTGGCGCGAGGGGGGAGCACGAGGTGGTCAGCTACGCTGGATTGGGCGAAGCTACAGTGCAGGTGTGCACTGTAGCGTGCTCTGGAGCGTGCTAATTGCATGCCATGGCATGCCATTGGCCCTCTGGGCGTGTCCGCCGTGTCTGCGGGGTCCAGCATGAAGTAGATAACTCAGCTGAGGCCTTGGATGCTCTGGAGGTGCAGTGAGAGAGGAATGAAGCTGGTAACTAGGTAGAACTTGGCTGTCCAGCAAGGTAACTTAGGGTTTTCACCCCTCAATCATGGAGCTGTGGACATGGGGAAGTTACTGGAGATAGAATGTAACTAGATGAAGTTGTGGTAGAAAGTTGAGGCAAAAGTAAATAGTAAAAGAGGCCAAGATGATGGTTTTGGTAATGTAGCAGAAGGTGTTTGATCAAGTTTTGGACAAGCAAATGATCTCCACTAGCCATGGCACTTAACAGGATTGAATGCCATATGGAAATAAGGTGTTTCGCCAAATTTGGGCTCATTTGAAGAAACTAGCCAATGTAACTTTGGTGAACCCTAGAAAACAACAGAAATGGCTTCATCTTGTTTAAGTCAAGCTAATCATCTCCCCTTGATGCACCACTTGGTGTGGTTTCATCATTTGGGGTATTGATCATGCCCACAAAGTTTGAAGCTCCAGGTAAAAAGTTGGTAATGTAAAGTGGTTCAAATTTGCATTTGAACAGAAATGGTTTTGGGGTATTCTGATCAAGTTGCCCTACTCCAAATCTTGTGCCATTTGGTCTAGATGCCTTATTAGGCGATTCTAGCATCTGCACCAAGTTTGAGAGTATTTGGACAAGTTTGGCAATGTAAAGTTGCTCAAACTTCAGATATGGACACAATGGTTATGAAGGGTTTTGAGGATGTTATCTTGCTTCCCAAGGCAAGGGCTTGGCAAGATCATCAAATATGTCACATATGACATGATAGAATTTCCCTGGAATTTTTGGAGAATATTTCCTTTGTAAATATTTCAAAAGCTTGAAATATCCAAAAAGGGTTTTGGAGGGATTAGCCCATTATTTTGAACCTGACCAAGTGTTGAAACTCTTATATATGGATATTATATGTCCTATGAGTCTCCCTGAATTTTGGCAAATATTTTTGAAATACTTAAATAATTTTTCCCTATTAAAGACCATTTCTGCCCTTAAGAAAAAGATTTTAAATAAAATAGGAAAATAACTTTTAAAATTATACTTTTGTGGTTTCTGGGAGTCCTATGACTACTAGGTCTCAAATATACTTTTTGAAATAATTTTCTCACCCTAAATCAAGCACTTGCAGTGCAAACCTCAATTCAGGGGTTTTTGGAATACTAAATTTTAAAAATACAATTTGGCCAAATTAATTTTATAAGAATATACTATACTGCTATATAACACTTGGCATGATCATTGGGCAGAAGTTTTGGGTAAGGAGAGGAATTCTACAAGAGGTAATAGTTGACTTTAATGAGCACATGAAAAACATAGGAAGAAAAACTCAATTCCAAATAAAAGCCAAATGATGCCAAAAAAAATTGTTGGTCCAAATTTTCATGCTTCATTGATGCAAATGACATGTTACAAAATGCAGGGTGTGACACCGTGTTAGGAACGCAAAAATCAAGGAACATAACACCTGTTTATCGGTTCCTAGGGTAGCATGAGTGAAACAAAACACCAAGCAGAAAGGCTTAGCCTTCCACCCATGGCGTCGGGCTCGTGGTCCCCATGGCGTCGCGGGAGGAGGAAGAAAAGGTGGGTGAACCCACGGGCACAGACGCTGGCGAGTGGGGCCTGGGAGTCCACGTGGAAGCGAACCAGCGGGGGTATGTGAGCGCGCAGGTGAGAAAGGGTGCGAGGGACGCGCTGGGCTGCTGGCGCGGGCCGGCTGGAGCTGGGCCGAGGGGAAGAACTGGGCCTGCTGGGTGGGCTGCACTGCTGCGGCTGCTATTGTGCAAATCCTTTTCTTTTTCCCTTTTTCCTCAGACGGAAAATAAAAGAAAAAGTACAGGCTCAAGGAAAAGGAATTAGGAGATAAATAAAATATCCCCATGCTCCTGGATTTATGCCCTATTTTATATATTTGGTTTGGGCATTTTTGAGGTAGAAAAATAAAATAAGTTTGAATATGGTTCAAACTTCTGTCATTTTTAACCTAACCAAATCACTTTAAAATGGGGCAAGGCTTTGCATGGTGACTCATGTCAAAGCAACAAGGAAAAGGGGAGGAGATGAACATTAATGGAATAGGCTAAGTCACTTGCAAAATTACTTAAAGAAAGGAATAAAAGGAGGAAAGAGAAGAGGTGAAGAAGAAGGAGGGGGTTTGCCAGGCCCAAGATGCGATTCTATCCCGATCACGTGACACTTACGTGATTGGGGCACAACCGCATTTGGGGCGCTTAGCAAGATGGATATCATTACATCGTACCATTACATACATACATGGGGGATACAACAATACATACAATTCACATGAATACAACAACATCAATACAAGGCATCCGACTACGGATGCAAACATGAAAAGCACAACGACATCCATCTGCTATCCCAGGCTGCCGACCAGGAACCTAACCCAAGACTGACGAAGAAGAAGAAGAAAGAACTCCAACAAAGGTAACATCGCTCTCACGTCAAGTCATCGGAAACCTACACCTGCAACTGTTGTTGTAGTATCTGTGAGCCACAAGGACTCAGCAATCCCATAACCGTGGGTATCAAGACTAGCAAAGCTTAATGGGTAGGAAGAGGTAAAGTGGTGAGGTGGCAGCAGTGGCTAAGCAAAAGTATGGTGGCTAACTTACGAGTACAAGAGTAAGATGAGCATCTACACAAATGGTCGCAAACTAGTAGTGATCGCTAAAGATCCTGAACTACCTACGAGTCAAACATAACCCCACCGTGTTCTCTTCTCAAAGTGAAAAGAGACAGTCATGGTTACTCACACCGGTGTGTGTTTTATTTCGGATCCTCTGGCAAGTTTTCTACAACCGGACATTAACAAATTCCAATCTGCCACATAACCGCGGGCACGGCTTTCGAAAGATCATAACCCTGCAGGGGTGTCCCAACTTAGCCCATCACAAGCTCTGACGATCAGCAGAAGTAATAATAATATTACCCCCTTATCTTACGGAAGGCCGGATCAGACTCAGAATTCCCGGTGCACAAGACATCTCGACAATGGTAAAACAAGTCCAGCAAGACCTCCCGGCGTGCCGACACCCTGATAGTAGCCGCGCGTATCTCGTCTCAGGCCACGTCCGGATGGGTGATGCTACAGGTAAAACCAGCCATCGGGTTTCCCCAAGGTGGCCCTGCAGGCTCCCCGTTTGGGACCAACACCATCAGGATAGGCCCCACTGCTATGTAGAAAGAATCCTCGGGGAGGCGACCCCCTATGCAATTTAATTAATTAATTAAGTTGTTATTATGAGGAAAATTAAAACCAATGTTGGGCCTTGCTGAAGGAGTTTTATTCAAAGACGAACTGTCAAGGGGTCCCCATATACCCAACCGTGTAAGGAACGCAAAATCAAGGAACATAACACCGGTTTATCAGCTCCTAAGGTGGCATGACTGGAACAAAACACCGAGCAAAAGGCCAAGCCTTCCACCCATTGCCAAGTATATAGGTGTGTTAATAAATATAATATATATTGTGATATGCCAACAACAAGATCTGACTTGGATCAATCTTCATCTTCACCTGCAACTAACAACGCTATAAGAGGGGCTGAGTGTAATGCCCCGGATGTAACTTTCCAAATATGGCAATATATGAAACTTTGACTTCATCAATTCCATTCTGGGCTCTTCTTTCATTTCGGGGTTTCTTCTTGTTGTCGTGAGCGTGTGTGCATTTTCATCCATGTCATGTTTTCATGTGCATTGCATTGCATTCGTGTTGTCATTTGCACCTGGTCCCACTCGTCTCTTCCCGTTGTCCGTTCCGAGTTCCGACGCCCACACGCGTGCTGTGGCATCCCCGAGTCCTTCTTTCTATGGCCGTGTAACATTTCCGGAATGACGTGAGACTCATCGTGCGTTGTTGTTTTGGTACGTGTAGGCCGCCTGTCAAGTTTCGTCGCGTTTGGCGTTCGTTAGGTACTCCAACGGTTAACCTAGTGGGCTAACAGAACCTCTTCTTTAAGGCCCAAGCCGCCCCTCGGCCCGTCTCCAGCCCGCAGCCGCCGGCCCGACCTCCTCCGCAGTTTGGGCCGAGCCCACTTGGTGAGAACCCTATTCCCCGCCCCGTGCGTGAGTTAGCTATCCAGCACTCACCGTGTGTTTTTTTTTCCTCTGATAAAACTGCTAAGTCCGTGAGATTGTAATTCTGATGCATACTTTGCATAGCTGTAACTTTTTGTGTGCTTATCCAAATTGAGTGAATAATATGTCAAAATGATCGTGGTGATGTGTACTACACTTTGGTCCATTGTGCCATGCTTGTTTGACTTCATCTAGATGTCCTAATATTCGTGACAAGAGTGCTACTTGTTATAAACTACTGTTACTTGTTATTTTTATGCCATGTATGAGATGTGATAACTTGGTGCATGTTTATCCAACTGAAGCAAATGATATGTCAAAATGTTCATTGTGAGATGCTCTACATGATGGTTGCTGTAGCACTCATGTTAGGTTTCATATTACCATGTTAAACTTGGTTGCAAAGTGCATGTGGCTGTTAAGTTATGAAACATGTTATGAGATGCTGATTTGAAGTGCTCGTTGCTATTGATGTGTTTGTCCCCATGTCACATGTCAATAAGTTTTAGAATCTCCATCATATGGTCTTTGCTGTGGTTCAAACCACTTTCCATGTTAGGCCTTGAGTTGACTTAAACGTGCTTGTAAACATGCCAAGCCAACATAACTATTTTATACTTGGTGAAATTTCGGCGAAGTCTGGAATCTGTCATATCCGGATGCTATGTTTGCTTGATGCCCTAGTCAAATCCATGCATGTTTTGGAGTGGACAATGATCATTCCTTGTTGTACATGTCATTGTCTATACATACATGCCCTCACTTGCTCATATGGGTTGTTGTAGCTTATTTATTTCTTCCTCCCAAGTTGCTATAATGTATAAATGTCAGGTTTTTAACAGCATGATCAATTTGGTGTAGCTTGTTGCTATTGATCCATGCCTCCTATGGAGTTGCTCCAATGGAGTTGTTTGCTGTAGGATATGTCTACTTCATGTCCATGCTTATTGTCATCATGTTTGGGTGCTGCACAGTATATATTTCTTGCTCCAAAGTTGCTATGTGGCTGTTAATTTCAGCTTTGCATTGAATCTTGTTTCGTGTGTATGTGTTGAACCGTTGCTCCGTTTTGAGCGTGCCCCATATGAAACTTGTGTGATTTTGCATGTAGAATCACAATACCATCTTGTTTACATGTTTGGAGTGTGTTTGCTTGATGTTTGGGTGCATCTTGCACCGTTGCCATGCTTGTCTTGTTTTGCTCATATCTTCTAGACCGTAGCTCCGAATTAAACAAACTTTATATGAAACTTGACTAGAATTTCATGTAGATCATCATGGTGTATCTTAACTTGCTGTTTAACAACTTTAACTTAAGGTTTGTTCAGATCTGGACCAATTTCAACATATGCATATGAGGACTTACCGGATTCGCTATATGTGAATTCCGGACTCATTTAAACTTGTTGTTCTTGTGTGCTTCATCCCTTGTCATGAAATGCATCATACTTGCATCATGTTGATTGTGCATTGCACCATGTTTGATGTTGTGCCATGTTGTGTTCTTGTGTTAAGTAGAGCCGGGAGCCGAGACCGAGAACGATGTTACTACCGAGGTTGGGTACGAGGAGCCGTCTTACGATCCCATCGACGACTCGACGGGCAAGATGAACTGACCCAGATATCATTACTATCTTTGCCTATTGCTAGATGTATCGCTCTTTAGCTTATTGCCTCGATGCCCATGTTTGTTTGTCAGCCTCCTATTGTAACCATGAATATGTCTAACCATCCAACCTAGCAAACCTTTGTTTGGCTACGTAAGCTTCGCTCAGCCCCTCTTATAGCGTTGCTAGTTGCAGGAGAAGATTTGAAGATTCTTGTTTCATGTTGAAGGTATTGTTGGGATATCACACTATATAAACTCTTAAACTAAATCATCTATATATTGGTAATGGGTGGAAGGCTAAGCCTCTTGATTGGTGTTTTGTTCCACTCATGCCACCCTAGGAACCGTTTAAACCGGTGTTATGTTCCTTGATTATGCGTTCCTAACATGGTTGGGGTTATGGGACCCCCTCGATAACCCGCTTAGCGCTAAACCTTTTCCAGCAAGGCCCAACATTGGTACTCCATTTGCCTAATAAATAAAACTTGCATATGGACTAGCTATCCCGTGATCTTAATTAACAACCCCCGGGCCAGTGCTCCACATGAGTGTTGGTCCGAACTAAGCAGACTGCGGGGCTGCCTTGGGGAAACCCGAGGTATTTGGTATTCACCTGTAGGATGACTCATCTGGTCGTGGCCTGAGACTAGATACGCGCGGCTACTGTGAGGGTGTCGGCACGCCGGGAGGTCTTGCTGGATTAGTATTACCGAATATCTTGAGCACGGGATTCCGAGAATACTCGGGTCTTCCCACCTTGGAGTTGTGACTCCGCAGATCGTGAGCTTGTAATGGGCTAAGTTTGGACACCCCTGCAGGGTTTTGAACTTTCGAAAGCCGTGCCCGCGGTTATGTGGCAGATGGGAATTTGTTAATATCCGGTTGTAGAAAACTTGACACCATATTCAAAACACACTACCAGCGTGAGTAACCGTGATGGTCATTTTCCAAAAGGGGATCGGGAAGTGAACACGGTGGGGTTATGTTTGACATGCTTAGATAGGATCACTTTGTGATCACTTTGACGCTCGTGGCACTTCTCTTCTCGCTCTAAACACGTAAGCTAGTGCTAGTGCAGCTGCAACCTTTTATTCTTCAGCCTTGTTCCACACCCAAGGCTTAGATAGTTTTGCTACCCGGGAACGGGATTCTGAGTCATCCGTGGCTCACAGATTCTACAAAACACCAGATGCAGGTACTATGGTGGACTACACAGGTGACGGCACCGAGCTGTACTGGGAGTTCGATGAAGAACGTAGTCGATACTATGTGCACTATCCCGATGATCAGGAGTGGTTTCAACTAGGGGCGATTCGGACCTTGTGGCTTTATTTATTTGGTATCTTTCATTTGGATCTTCGTCCGTAGTCGGACTGTGGTGTTATTTGGATGATGTTTTGCTTATGTAATGTATTGTGTGACACGGCGAGTGTAAGCCAACTATCCTTTTGCAATTTCATCCCTATTTTTACATGAGTCGTGCAAAGATACCATACTTGAGATCATTCTAGTATGAGCTTATACCTTTAAGTCGTGCCTCGACACGTAGGAGGTGTAATCTCATACTGGGCATTACAAGTTGGTATCAGAGCCTTCTCCGACCTAGAAGCCCCCACTGATTGATCGAATCGTTGACGGTTGAGTCTACGCACACACTTAAAAATGTTTTGAGTCCTATATATATATCGGAGAGTAGGATTTCTTTGGTTCCTCATCCCTTTTCACTCTGGTGAGGACTCCTGACAATTACTTATCTCTTCTACTCTCAAAAATTAACCAAAAAAATTTTAGGATCACACGAGTATTGTTTGGATTGTTCCGATGTCTTTGTGACGAGAACACTGTTCTCGATGCCTCCTATCATTTAGGGGTTGCGGCAGTGTCCCGGGGAGTTGAGCTCCGAGGTGTTGTCGTCACAAATATATCGCAGCAGTTCTGGAATACTTAAGATGGCCGACATCGAAAACTCTCCTATGCGGTTAGTGGCAAGATAACCCCGACATCACCCAGTACTGGGGAGGTACTTCGGGAGTATTGCCATAGCTTGTATAGTAGATGCGTTTCGAAGGTACGAGGTAAACGGTTTCCGGAAATAACCGGTTATGTGTAGAAGGATGGATACAGCTGGATGTAGGATTATAGTTGAGTGCGCGATGCTTCCCCTGTATCCCCAACACCTGATTGCATAACTGGAAACTTTCGGAAGTTAATAGGTGGGTTCATCTAGTAGCTCATAGGCATTCTTCCAGCGAATGCATGATATGGAGTTCGGGGTTCAACATTGAGTGAAGTAGTTTTATGGGCGTTTGTTCCGATCGAAAGTTGCATCTTAAAGGGTCCTTGGCTATGCTGATCCGGGGATTGCAAAACCCTTTTGTAGCACGTTCCATAAGATTTCAGCACGAATATGTCGAACGAAGCTTCTATCTTGTATTTGTTCTATCTGCTCCTTGTTGTTTTTTTTATTTACCTTTTGTTCTCCCAAGTGGCTTCTCCTGAAGATTGTTGTATCATTAAACTGTGGATTACATTCGTTCATTTTCGTTCGAATGTTCTTGTGAAGACTTATGTTGAAATTTCTAGTCGTTGATTTAGCTTATATATTTTCTCAATCAATGGCTAATAGTTGTCATCTCATTCAGGATGGATCCTAAAAGGGTTCCCAATGCTAACCCAGAGGGTGAAGAACTTCCGAATCGTCCTCCTTCCCCTCCTCCCCCGTCTGAGGCCTGGAGAGCAATTATGCAAGCGACGAACCAAAACACCCAGATGCTTATGCAAATGATGCAGAACATTCAAGCAAATCAAGCAAATCAAGGTGGTCATGGGAACCAAGGCCAAGGCAATTTGTTCAACCAACCTCACTTTGCTACACTCAACCAGTTCCTGGCAAACCAACCGAAGGCATTCAATTACTGTGTGGACCCTCTAGATGCTGAAGACTGGATAACAGATATCAAGAAGCATTTCGAGTGCAGTAACGTGAGACCTGAGGACTATGTGAAGTTTGCCGCCTTCCAACTAAAGGACCAAGCCGCTGATTGGTGGCAGTAGTACAAGGACTCCAGAGAAGGGCGTGAAATCTCGTGGGCTGACTTCTGCAAAGATTTTCACTCTCACCACATTCCAACTAGTGTCATCGAAGGTATGCGTGAGCAATTCCGCAACCTGAGGCAAGGCGCCATGTCTGTTTATCAATACAATGTCAAGTTCCAGAACCTTGCCCGCTATGCCAAGCAAGACATCCCAGATGCCAAGAGCAAGATTTACCAGTTCCGTGGTGGTCTGAAGGATGAACTCCAGCTAGCTCTCACCTTGTTTGAGCCGGAAGAATTTGATCAATTCTATAACATGGCACTTAAGCAAGAGGCAGCCCAGCTCAAGATGGAAGCTTCCAAAAAGAGGATCCGAGATGATGTTCACTCCTCCTCTTCTCCCCAAGTGGTTGCAAAGCAGCAGAAGTTTTGGCTTCCACCTCCTCTAGTGATCCGACCTCCCAACAACAACAACAAGCATTCTGGTGGCCGTTGTTTCTCCCACCCACCCAACCCAAGCAATCAGTCCAAGAATCACTTTCAAGCTTCGATGTCAAGTGCTCCTTATTACCATCCTCTCTCAGAAGTGGTTTGCAACAAGTGCGGGCCGAAAGGTCACTATGCAAACAAGTGTACTCAAAGGTGCCTTCCACCTCCTCCACCTGTCAGTACTGCTATTGTCAAGCACAATCCCAAGCATGCAAGAATGAACCTGATGAGTGCAGCTGAAGCAGAAAATTCTTCTGATGTGATAATTGGTAATCTTCCAGTTAACTCTATTCCTGCAAAGGTCTTGTTTGATTCTGGTGCATCACTTTCCTTCATGTCATGTCCATTTGCATCTAAGCATAATGTGGGCACAGTGGACTTGCCAAAGAAGTTATCAATTATTTCTCCGGGCAAATGCATGACTTCAAATTTGAGGGCTCCGGATGTATCTATTCGTATGGGTGATTACCGCTTTCTGGTGTAATGCCCCGGTTGTAACACTTTCCCAATATGGCAATATATAAACTTTGGCTTCATTAATTCCTTTCCGGGTTCTTCTTCATTTCGGGGTTCTTCGTTTTGTCGTGTGCGTGTGTGCATTTTATCCATGTCATGTTGTCATGTGCATTGCATTGCATTTGTGTTGTCACTTGCATCCGGTCCCACTCGACTCTTCTCGTTGTCCGTTTCGAGTTTCGATGCTCTCACACGTGCCCGTGGCATCCCCGAGTCCTTCTTTCGTGTTTGGGCGTGTAACGTTTCCGGAATGGCGTGAGACTTGTCGTGCGATGTTGTTTTGGTACGTGTTGGCCGCCTGTCAAGTTTCGTCGCGTTTGGAGTTCATTTGGTACTCCAACGGTTAACCTAGTCGGCAAAAAAAACCTCTTCTTTGAGGCCCAAGACCCCCTCCACAACAGCCCATCGACCCAGCACAACCCTTCCCATCATCTCGGTCGTCGAATTGTGATTGCGTGGCCAAAAACCGCTCCCCATTTGGAGTCTCCTAGCTCCTTGTGCCTATAAAAACATCCCCCCTTGCCTTTTTCGTCCAAAAAACCCTAGTCTCCTTCCTCCTCCAGCCTCGCCTCGAAAACCGTGCTGGGCGGACGTGTCCGCCCGCCACCGGACACATCCGCCGCGCCAGCCGTCCGCCTCCACCGCGCGGGCCCGCGGGGCCCGAAGCCAGCCCGTCTGGCCACCGCGCGCCTCGTCCCTCCCATCGCCGGGCCGCTCCGCCCGGGATTCGCCGCCACCACCGCGGAACCTCGCCGGCCGCGCCCGCCGGCAGGTGCCTGCCGACCGCCGCCGCCTAGATCCCCGCCGCCCGAAGCTCCTCGCCGCCGGGAGCCGAGCTCCCTCGCCACCGGGCCACGCCCCGCCGGATCTGCAGCCGCCGGTCGCCGCCCCTCGCTGAGGCTCCGGCTGGCCTCCTCCGGCCATCGCTCCGGCCACCCCGGTCGTCCCGCCCGGCCGGCCGCTCCGATCCGCCACCAGCGCGTCGAAGCCAGCACCCGTGCTCGCTCGATCTCGATCGGATCTCCAGATCGGGCGCCCCGAAACCCTAGCGGGCTGCGGACCCGCTTCGCCCGCAAACTCGCTCCGCCGCGGACCCGCGTTGACCCACGTGGACCCGACCCGCAGGTTGACCATGTTGTTTTCTCTTTAAGTCCTTTTTATTTTTATTGTCTGATGGCTTCTTGTGATGGCAATAACATTTTGTGTGTATGTCCGATTTGTGCATATTATATGTCAAAATGATCGTGGTGATGTGTACTACGTTTTGTTCCATTGTGTCATGCTTGTTTGAGTCCATCTAGATGTCTTAATCTTCGTGACAATAGTGCTACTTGATATAAACTGCTGCTATTAGTTGTTTTCATGCCATGTTTGAGTTGTGATAACTTGGTGCATGTTTATCCAAATGAAGCAAATGATATGTCAAAATGTTCATCATGAGATGCTCTACATGTTGGTTGCTATAGCATGCATGTTAGAGTTCATATTGCCATGTTTATCTCTGTTGAAAAAGTGCATGTGGTTGTTAGGTTTTGTAACTTGTTACGAGATGCCTAGTTGAGGAGCTCGTTGCTATTTTTGTGTTTGTCCCCATGTCACATGCTCATATGTTTAAGATTCCCCATCATGTGTTCTTTGCTGTGGTGCAAACCATTTGCCATGTTATGCTTTAAGATGACTTAAACATGCTCCCAAACATGCCATGATAATGCTACTGTTTTAACACTTAGTGAAATTTCACTAAGCCTGGAATCTGTAATATCTTGATGCTATGTTTGCTTGATGTCTTAGGCAAATCCATGTTAGTTTTGGGGTGGCCATTGATCATTCCTTGTTGAATATGTTGTTGTCTATCCATCCATGCCCTCACATGCTCATTTGGGTTGCTTTAGCATATTTAATTCTTGCTCCCATGTTGCTATAATATATTACTGTCAGGTTTTTATTGTCATGATCAAAATGTTGTAGCTTGTTGCTATTGATCCATGCCTCCTATGGAGTTGCTCCAATCGAGTTGTTTGCTGTAGGATATGTCTACTTCATGTCCATGCTTCTTGTCACCTTGTTTGAGTGATGTAGGGTATATATTTCTTGCTCCAAAGTTGCTATGTGGCTGTTAATTTCAGCTTTGCATTGTTTCTTGTTTCGAGTGTATGTTTTGATCCGTTGCTCCGGTTGGAGCGTGCCCTACATGAAACTTGTGTGTTTTTGCATGTAGAATCATAATATCACCATGTTAAAATGTTTGGAGTATGTTTGCTTGATGTTTGGGTGCATCTTGCACCGTTGCCATGCTTATCTTGTTTTGATCATATCTTCTAGACCGTAGCTCCGTTTTAAACAAACTTTATATGAAACTTGACTAGAATTTTGTGTATATTATCATGGTGAATGTTAACTTGCTGTTTAACAACTTTAACTTAAGGTTTGTTCAGATCTGGACTAATTTCAAACTATGCATATGAGGACTTACCGGATTTGTCTTAGGTAGTTTCCGGCCTCATTTAAACTTGTTGTTCTTATGTTATTTCTCTGTGCTTCCTACCTTGCCTTGTTTTGCATCCTAAATAGACTTGTCTTGCATCCTACTTGCTTGAGTATATTGTCTTGTTCTTGTGATATTTCTCTGTGCTTCCTATGTTGTCATGCTGTGCATCCTAAGTGCATCTGCAGTAATTCCTAAGTGCATCATGCATGCATCCTGTAGTTTGCGCATTGCACCTTGTTTGATTTCGTGCCTCGTGTGTTCTTGTGTTGAGTAGAGCCGGAAGTCGAGACCGAGTACGAGAACGAGGTTACTACCGAGGTTGAGAACGAGGAGCCGTCTTACGATCCCATCGACGACTCGACAGGCAAGATGACCTGACCCAGATATCATTACTATCTTTGCCTATTGCTAGAAGTCTCGCTCTTTAGCTTATTGCCTCGATGCATATGTTTGTTTGTCAGCCTCCTATTGTAACCATGAATCTGTTAACCACCTAACCTATGCAAACCTTTGATTGGCTACGTAGGCTTCGCTCAGCCCCTCTTATAGCATTGCTAGTTGCAGGAGAAGATTTGAAGATTCTTGCTTCATGTTGAAGTTATGTTGGGATATCACACTATATAAATTCTTAACTAAATCATCTATATATTGGTAATGGGTGGAAGGCTAAGCCTCTTGCTTGGTGATTTGTTCCACTCATGCCGCCCTAGGAAGCGTATAAACCGGTGTTATGTTCCTTGATTATGCGTTCCTCACACGGTTGGGGTTATGGGACCCCCTCGATAAACCGCTTAGCGCTAAGGCTTTTCCAGCAAGTCCCAACCTTGGTACTTCATTTGCCTAATAACTAAAAACTTGCATAGGGACTAGCTATCCCGTGATCTTAATTAACAACCCCCGGGCCAGTGCTCCACAGGAGTGTTGGTCCGAACTGAGCAGACTGCGGGGCCGCCTTGGGGAAACCCGAGGTATTTGGTATTCACCTATAGGATGACTCATCTGGTCGTGGCCTAAGACTAGATATGCGCGGCTACTGTCAGGGTGTCGGCACGCCGGGAGGATTTGCTGGATTAGTCTTACCTTAGTCGGAGTATCTTGAGCACGGGATTCCGATAATACTCGGGCCTTCCCACATTGGAGTTGCGACTCCGCGGATCGTGGGCTTGTAATGGGCCAAGTTGGAACACCCCTGTAGGGTTTTGAACTTTCGAAAGCCGTGCCCGCGGTTATGTGGCAGATGGGAATTTGTTAATATCCGGTTGTAGAAAACTTGACACCATGTTCAGAACACACTACCAGCGTGAGTACCGTGACGGTCATTTTCCGAAAGGGATTCGGGGAGTGAACACGGTGGGGTTATGTTTGACGTGCTTAGATAGGATCACTTCGTGATAACTTTGACGCTCGTGGCACTTCTCTTCTCGCTCTTAACACGTAAGCTAGTGCTAGTGCAGCTGCAACCTTTTATCTTTCTTCAGCCTTGTTCCACACCCAAGGCTTACATAGTTCTATTACCCGGGAAAGGGATTGCTGAGTCCTCCGTGGATCAAAGATTCTACACCACACCAGATTCAGGTACTCAGGTGAACTACTCAGGTGACGGCACAGATCTGTACTGGGAGTACGATGAAGAACGTAGCCGTTACTATGTGCACTATCCCGATGATCAGTAGTGGTTTCTACTAGGGGCGATTCAAACATGTGGCTTTATGTTTTTGGTACTTTCATTTGGATCTTCACCCGTAGTCGGGTTGTGATGTTATTTGGATGATGATTTGCTATGTAATGTATTGTGTGACGTGGCGAGTGTAAGCCAACTATCCTTTTTCAATTTTATCCCTATTTTTTCATGAGTCGTGCAAAGATACCGAACTTGCGATCATTCCAGAATGGGCTTATACCTTTAAGTCGTGCCTTGACACGTAGGAGGTATAGTTCCATCCTGGGAATTACAAGTTGGTAATTAGAGCCTTCTCCGACCTAGAAGCCCCCACTGATTGATCGAATCATTGACGGTTGAATCTAGGCACACACTTAAAATGTTTTGAGTCCTATATATATCGGAGAGTAGGATTTCTTTTGCTCCTCATCTCTTTTCACTCTGGAGAGGACTCCTGACGATTACTCTTGTCTCTTCTACTCTCAAAATTTCACCAAAATTTTTGTTTAGGAATCTCGCGAGTATTGTTTGGATTGTTCTGATGTCTTTGTGACGAGAACAATGTTCTCGATATCTCCTGTCATTTAGGGGTTGTGGCAGTGTCACGGGGAGTTGAGCTTCGAGGTGTTGTCGTCACAAATATATCGCAGCAGTTCTGGAATACTTAAGACGGCCGACATCGAAAACTCTCCTATGCGGTTAGTGGCAAGATAACCCCGACATCTCCCAGTACTGGGGAGGTAGTTCGGGAGTATTGCCATAGCTTGTATAGTAGATGCGTTTCGAAGGTCCGCGGTAGACGGTTTCCAGAAATAACTGGTTATGTGTTGAAGGATGGATACAGCTGGATGTAGGATTAGAGTTGAGTGCGCGATGCTTCCCCTGTATCCCCAACACCTGATTGCATAACTGGAAACTTTCGGAAATTAATAGGTGGGTTCATCTAGTAGCTCATATGCATTCTTCCAACGAATGCATGATATGGAGTTCGGGGTTCTACATTGAGTGAAGTAGTTTTATGGCCGTTGTTACGATCGGGAGTTGCATCTTAAAGGGTCCTTGGCTATGCTGATCAGGGGATTGCAAAACCCTTTTGTAACACGTTCCATAAGCTTTCAGCACGAATATGTCGAACGAAGCTTCTATCTTGTATTTTTTCTATCTGCTCCTTGTTGTTTTTATTTACCTTTTGTTCTCCCAAGTGGCTTCTCGTGAAGATTGTTGTTACTATTAAACTGAGATTTACATTCGTTCATCTTGTTCGAATGTTCTTGTGAAGACTATGTTGCAATTTCTAGCCGTTGATTCAGCTTATATATATTCTTTCAATCAATGGCTAATAGTTGTCATCTCATTCAGGATGGCTCCTAAAAAGGTTCCCAATGCTAACCCAGAGGGTGAAGAGGTTCCTGATCGTCCTCCTTCCCCTGCTCCTCCGTCTAAGGCCTCGAGAGCAATTATGCAAGCGACGAACCAGAACACCCAGATGCTTATGCAAATGATGCAGAACATTCAAGCAAATCAAGCAAATCAGGGTGCTCATGGGAACCAAGGCCAAGGCAATTTGTTCAACCAACCTCACTTTGCTACGCTCAACCAGTTCTTGGCAAACCAACCAAAGGCATTCAGTTACTGTGTGGACATTCTAGATGCTGAACACTGGATAACAGATATCAAGAAGCATTTCGAGTGCAGTAACGTCAGGCCCGAGGACTATGTGAAGTTTGCAGCGTTCCAACTCAAGGACCAAGCCGCTGATTGGTGGCAGCAGTACAAAGATTCTAGAGAGGGGCGTGTAATCTCCTGGGATGACTTCTGCAAGGACTTTCGTTCTCACCACATTCCAACAAGTGTCATCGAGGGTATGCGTGAGCAATTTCGCAACCTGAAGCAAGGCTCAATGACTGTCTACCAATATAATGTCAAGTTCCAGAACCTTGCCCGCTATGCCAAGCAAGACATCCCAGATGCCAAGAGCAAGATCTATCAGTTCCGTGGTGGTCTGAAGGATGAACTCCAACTAGCTCTCACCTTGTTCGAGCCTGATGAGTTTGATCAATTCTATAACATGGCACTTAAGCAAGAGGCAGCCCAGCTCAAGATGGAAGTTTCCAAAAAGAGGATCAAAGACGTTGTTCACTCCTCCTCTTCTTCCCAAGTGGTCGCAAAGCAACATAAGTTTTGGCTTCCACCTCCTCCAGTGATCCAAGCTCCCATCAACAACAACAACAATAAGAATTCTAGTGGCCGTGCTTTCTCCCACCCACCCAACCCAAGCAATCAGTCAAAGAACCACTTTCAAGATTCGAAGTCAAGTGCTCCTCATTACTGTCCTCTCTCAGAAGTGGTTTGCAACAAGTGTGGCAAGAAGGGTCACTATGCAAACAAGTGTACTCAAAGGCGCCTTCCGCCTCCTCCACCTGTCAGCACTGCTATTGTCAAGCATGATCCGAAGGTTGCAAGAGTGAATCTGATGAATACAGCTCAAGCAGAGAATTCTTCAAATGTGATACTTGGTAACCTCTCAGTTAACTCTATTCCGGCAAAAGTATTGTTTGATTTTGGTGCATCTCTCAGTTTCATATCAAGGCCATTCTTTACCAAGCATAATTTCACTTCGGCCTTTCTGGATAAGAAGTTGCAAATTATTTCTCCAGGCAAGTGCATGACTTCAAATTTGAGGGCTCCGAATGTACCTATTCACATGGGTGATTACCGCTTTCTGGCTTCTCCGATTGTTCTCGGCAATTCCGACATTGATCTTATTCTTGGGATGGATTGGCTTTCCTAGCATGATGCTCACATTGATTGTGCAAATAAGGAAGTCAAGATTACTCATCCTAATGAAGACGTGATTATCTTCGCCTCTCGAGATAGCACAATCAGGCTATTCTCTCTCAATGACAAGGGCGAGATTAATGCCATCTCTCAAATTCCGGTGGTCAATGAATACGAAGATGTCTTCCCTGAAGAGCTTCCAGGCATGCCTCCGCATTGTCAAGTTGAATTCGTCATTGAACTCGAGCCTGGTACTGAGCCAGCATGCCGGCGTCTGTACAAGCTTTCCCCTGAAGAACTGAAGGAGTTGAAGAAACAGCTCGATGAGCAAGAGCGTATGGGTCTAATCAGGCCTAGCACTTCTCCTTGGGATTGTGGTGTCTTATTTGTCAAGAAGAAGGATGGCACGGAGCGCCTTTGCGTTAATTATCGGCCATTGAACAAGAAGATAATAAAGAACAAGTATCCGCTCCCCAACATCAATCAATTGTTCGAGCAGCTCAAAGGAGCTAAAGTGTTCTCAAAGCTCGATCTCCGGATGGGTTATCACCAGATCCGCATTCGTGAAGAAGATATTCACAAGACTGCATTCAGAACCAGCTACGGCTCCTATGAATATACAGTCATGTCTTTTGGCCTCGCTAATGCTCCGCCCACCTTCTCGAGAATGATGCGCTACATTTTCAACCCCTACACCAATGAATTTGTGCTTGTGTATCTGGATGACATCTTGGTATTCTCCAAGAACGAAGAAGATCACGAAAAGCACCTCCGTCTGGTTCTCGACAGACAACATGAACATAAGTTCTATGCCAAGTTCTCCAAGTGCGAATTCTGGCTTGATAAGGTCTTGTATCTGGGCCATATCATCTCCGCTGACGGTATTGCGGTCAACCCCGAGAAAGTTGAAGCGATTGTCAACTGGGAACCTTCTCCGAATGTCAAGCAACTCCGGAGCTTTCTTGGTCTTGCTAGCTATTGCAGAAGGTTCGTTGAGAACTTCTCCAAGATTGCCAAGCCTCTCTCCAACTTGCTGCAGAAGAATGTCAAGTACAACTGGTCTCCGGATTGTGATGTGGCATTCAAAACTCTCAAAGAAAATCTCATCTCTGCTCCGGTTCTTACTCCTCCAGATGAGTCCAAGCCCTACGAAGTATTCTGTGATGCTTCTCTTCAAGGACTTGGTGGTGTTCTAATGCAGGACAACAAAATTGTGGCATACACCTCTCGTCAATTGAAGCCAAGTGAGAAGAACTACCCCACACATGATCTCGAGCTAGCAGCTGTGGTACACGCTTTGATCACGTGGAGACACCTTCTGTTGGGCAGAAAAGTCGACATCTTCACCGATCACAAGATCTTGAATTACATCTTCACACAGCCGAACATGAACCTTCGCCAGACTCATTGGGTGGAAATGATCCAAGAGTATGATCCAAGCATCTAATACACACCTGGCAAGGCCAATGTTATTGCAGATGCCTTGAGCAGAAAGGCATATTGCAACAGTCTCCTTATCAAGACGTTTCAGCCTGAGCTTTGTGAAGCATTCAGGAACCTCAACCTCCAAGTTGTTCCGCAAGGCTTTCTTGCAAATCTTCAAGTTGCTCCTACCTTGGAAGATCAGATTCGTGAGGCCCAACTCAGTGATGCTATGGTGCAGAAAGTGAAACATGGTATTGCAAAGGGTACTCCCAAATACAAGTGCTATCGCGTTGATGAGAGAGATACCTTGTTCTTTGAGGACAGACTTGTGGTTCCCAAGGGTGATCTCAGGAAGCTCATAATGAACGAAGCACATGACTACCTCCTCTCGATTCATCCTGGAAGTTCTAATATGTACCAAGACCTCAGGCAATCTTACTGGTGGACTCGCATGAAAAGGGAGATTGCCCAATTTGTGAATGAATGTGATGTCTGCAGAAGAGTGAAGGCAGAGCATCAACGTCCAGCCGGTCTCCTCCAACCTCTTCCTATTCCCGAGTGGAAATTCGACCACATCGAAATGGATTTTGTCACTGGGTTTCCCAAGTCCAAGAAGGGGAATGATTCTATCTTTGTGGTGATTGACAAGCTTACCAAAGTAGCTCACTTCCTTCCAGTCAAAGAATCCATCAATGCAGCTCAATTGGCAGAGTTGTACACTTCCAGAATTGTGTCCTTACATGGCATTCCTCAAGTTATCTCCTCAGACCGTGGAAGTTTGTTCACATCAAAGTTCTGGGACTCCTTTCAGTCTGCCATGGGCACTAAGATCCGTTTCAGCACTGCATTTCGCCCTCAGACTAGTGGTCAAGTCGAAAGAGTGAACCAGATTCTAGAAGACATGCTCAGAGCTTGTGTCATCTCTTTTGGCATGAAGTGGGAAGATTGCCTTCCGTTTGCCGAGTTCTCTTACAACAACAGTTTCCAAGCAAGTGTCGGCAAAGCTCCGTTTGAAATCCTCTATGGCAGAAAGTGTCGTACTCCTCTCAACTGGTCCGTGACTGGTGAACGTCAATTTCTTGGTAATGACTTGATCTCAGAAGCCGAAGAAATGTGCAAAGTCATACGTGAGAATATCAAGGCCGCTCAGTCGCGTCAGAAGAGCTACTATGACGGCAAGCATCGTGATTTGGCCTTCAACATTGGTGATCATGTCTATCTCCGTGTTTCTCCTATGAAAGGCACCCAAAGATTTGGTATCAAAGGAAAGCTTGCTCCTAGATACGTGGGCCCTTTCAAGATCCTTGGCAAAAGAGGCGATCTAGCCTATCAACTTGAGCTCCCTTCCAACTTCGCCAATGTTCATGATGTGTTTCACGTGTCTCAACTCCGTAAGTGCTTCAAGACACCCGAACGCACCATTCTGTTTGAGGAGATTGATCTTCAACAAGACTTGTCTTATCGTGAGCACCCCGTTGCTATTCTTGAAAAGACCGAGCGCAAGACCCGCAACAAGTCAATCAAGTTATTGAAAGTCAAGTGGTCACACTATACCGACCGAGAAGCTACGTGGGAACGAGAAGATCACCTTCGTTCCGAGTACCCTTCCTTCTTCTAGTCCTAGATCTCGGGACGAGATCTTTTCGTAGTAGAGGAGAGTTTGTAATGCCCCGGTTGTAACACTTTCCCAATATGGCAATATATAAACTTTGGCTTCATCAATTCCTTTCCGGGTTCTTCTTCATTCTGGGGTTCTTCGTTTTGTCGTGTGCGTGTGTGCATTTCATCCATGTCATGTTGTCATGTGCATTGCATTGCATTTGTGTTGTCACTTGCATCCGGTCCCACTCGTCTCTTCTCGTTGTCCGTTTCGAGTTCCGATGCTCTCACACGTGCCCGTGGCATCCCCGAGTCCTTCTTTCATGTTTGGGCGTGTAAGGTTTCCGGAATGGCGTGAGACTTGTCGTGCGATGTTGTTTTGGTACGTGTAGGCCGCCTGTGAAGTTTCGTCGCGTTTGGAGTTCGTTTGGTACTCCAACGGTTAACCTAGTGGGCTAAAAGAACCTCTTCTTTGAGGCCCAAGACCCCCTCCACAACAACCCATCAACCCAGCACAACCCTTCCCATCATCTCGGTCATCGAATTATGATCGCGTGGCCAAAAACCGCTCCCCATTTGGAGTCTCCTAGCTCCTTGTGCCTATAAAAACATCCCCCCTTGCCTTTTCCGTCCAAAAAACCCTAGTCTCCTTCCTCCTCCAACCTCGCCTCGAAAACCGTGCCGGGCGGACGTGTCCGCCCGCCACCGGACACATCCGCCGCGCCAGCCGTCCGCCACCACCGCATGGGCCCGCGGGGCCCGAAGCCAGCCCGCCCGGCCCGTCCGGCCACCACGCGCCTCGTCCGTCCCATCGCCGGGCCGCGCCGCGCGGGATTCGCCGCCGCCGCGGAACCTCGCCGACCACCGCTGCCTAGATCCCCGCCGCCCGAAGCTCCTCGCCGCCGGGAGCCGAGTTCCCTCGCCGCCAGGCCACGCCCCGCCGGATCTGCAGCCGCCGGTCGCCGCCCATCGCTGAGCCTCCGGCCGGCCTCCTCCGGCCATCGCTCCGGCCACCCCGCTCATCCCGCCTGGCCGGCCGCTCCGATCTGCCACCGGCGCGTCGAAGCCAGCAGCCGCGCTCGCTCGATCCCGATCGGATCTCCAGATCGGGCGCCCCGAAACCCTAGCGGGCTGCGGACCCGCTTCGCCCGCAAACCCGCTCCGCCGCGGACCCGCATTGACCCGCGTGGACCCGACCCGCAGGTTGACCCTGTTGTTTTCTCTCTAAGTCATTTTTATTTTTATTGTCTGATGGCTTCTTGTGATGGCAATAACTTTTTGTGTGTATGTCCGATTTGTGCATATTATATGTCAAAATGATCGTGGTGATGTGTACTGCGTTTTGTTTCATTGTGTCAAGCTTGTTTGAGTCCATCTAGATGTCTTAATCTTCGTGACAAGAGTGCTACTTGATATAAACTGCTGCTATTAGTTGCTTTCATGCCATATTTGAGTTGTGATAACTTGGTGCATGTTTATCCAAATGAAGCAAATGATATGTCAAAATGTTCATCATGAGATGCTCTACATGTTGGTTGATATAGCAGGCATGTTAGAGTTCATATTGCCATGTTTATCTCTGTTGCAAAAGTGCATGTGGTTGTTAGGTTTTGTAACTTGTTACGAGATGCCTAGTTGAGGAGCTCGTTGCTATTGTTGTGTTTGTCCCGATGTCACATGCTCATATGTTTTAGATTCCCCATCATGTGTTCTTTGCTGTGGTGCAAACCATTTGCCATGTTATGCTTTAAGATGACTTAAACATGCTCGCAAACATGCCATGATAATGCTACTGTTTTAACACAGTGAAATTTCACTAAGCCTGGAATCTGTAATATCCTGATGCTATGTTTGCTTGATGTCTTAGGAAAATCCATGTTAGTTTTCGGGTGGCCATTGATCATTCCTTGTTGTATATGTTGTTGTCTATCCATCCATGACCTCACATGCTCATTTGGGTTGCTGTAGAATATTTAATTCTTGCTCCCAAGTTGCTATAAAATATTACTGTCAGGTTTTTATTGTCATGATCGAAATGTTGTAGCATGTTGCTATTGATCCATGCCTCCTATGGAGTTGCTCCAATGGAGTTGTTTGCTGTAAGATATGTCTACTTCATGTCCATGCTTCTTGTCACCATGTTTGGGTGCTGTAGGGTATATATTTCTTTCTCCAAAGTTGCTATGTGGCTATTAATTTTAGCTTTGCATTGTTTCTTGTTTCGAGTGTATGTTTCGATCCGTAGCTCCGGTTGGAGCGTGCCCTACATGAAACTTGTGTGCTTTTGCATGTAGAATCATAATATCACCTTGTTAACATGTTTGGAATATGTTTGCTTGATGTTTGGGTGCATCTTGCACCGTTACCATGCTTATCTTGTTTTGATCATATCTTCTAGACCGTAGCTCCGTTTTAAACAAACTTTATATGAAACTTGACTAGAATTTTGTGTATATTATCAGGGTGCATGTTAACTTGCTGTTTAACAACTTTAACTTAAGGTTTGTTCAGATCTATACTAATTTCAAACTATGCATATGAGGACTTACCGGATTTGTCTTAGGTAGTTTCCGGCCTCATTTAAACTTGTTTTTCTTATGTTATTTCTCTGTGCTTCCTACCTTGGTTTGTTTTGCATCCTAAATAGACTTGTCTTGCATCCTACTTGCTTGAGTATATTGTCTTGTTCTTGTGCTGTTTCTCTGTGCTTCCTATGTTGTCATGTTGTACATCCTAAGTGCATCTGCAATGCTTCCTACGTGCATCATCCATGCATCCTGTAGTTTGCGCATTGCACCTTGTTTGATTTCGTGCCTCGTGTGTTCTTGTGTTGAGTAGAGCCAGAAGCCGAGACCGAGTACGAGAACGAGGTTACTACCGAGGTTGAGAACGAGGAGCCGTCTTACGATCCCATCGACGACTCAACAGGCAAGATGACCTGACCCAGATATCATTACTATCTTCGCCTATTGCTAGAAGTCTCGCTCTTTAGCTTATTGCCTCGATGCCAATGTTTGTTTTTCAGCCTCCTATTGTAACCATGAATCTGTTAACCACCCAACCTATGCAAACCTTTGATTGGCTACATAGGCTTCGCTCGGCCCCTCTTATAGCATTGCTAGTTGCAGGAGAAGATTTGAAGATTCTTGCTTCATGTTGAAGTTATGTTGGGATATCACACTATATAAATTCTTAACTAAATCATCTATATATTGGTAATGGGTGGAAGGCTAAGCCTCTTGCTTGGTGATTTGTTCCACTCATGCCGCCCTAGGAACCGTATAAACCGGTGTTATGTTCCTTGATTATGCGTTCCTCACACGGTTGGGGTTATGGGACCCCCTCGATAAACCGCTTAGCGCTAAGGCTTTTCCAGCAAGTCCTAACATTGGTACTCCATTTGCCTAATAACTAAAAACTTGCATAGGGACTAGCTATCCCGTGATATTAATTAACAACCCCCGGGCCAGTGCTCCACATGAGTGTTGGTCCGAACTGAGCAGACTGCGGGGCCGCCTTGGGGAAACCCGAGGTATTTGGTATTCACCTGTAGGATCGGTCGTGGCCTGAGACTAGATACGCGCGGATACTGTTAGGGTGTCGGCACGCCGGGAGGATTCGCTGGATTAGTCTTACCTTAGTCGGAGTATCTTGAGCACGGGATTCCGAGAATACTCGGGCCTTCCCACCTTGGAGTTGCGACTCTGCGGATCGTGGGCTTGTAATGGGCCATGTTGGAACACCCCTGCAGGGTTTTGAACTTTCGAAAGCCGTGCCCGTGGTTATGTGGCAGATGGGAATTTGTTAATATCCGGTTGTAGAAAACTTGACACCATGTTCAGAACACACTACCAGCGTGAGTACCGTGATGGTCATTTCCCGAAAGGGGTTCGGGAAGTGAACACGATGGGGTTATGTTTGACGTGCTTAGATAGGATCACTTCGTGATCACTTTGACGCTCGTGGCACTTCTCTTCTCGCTCTTAACACGTTAGGTAGTGCTAGTGCAGCTGCAACCTTTTATCTTTCTTCAGCCTTGTTCCACACCCAAGGCTTACATAGTTCTATTACCCGGGAACGGGATTGCTGAGTCCTCCGTGGCTCACAGATTCTACACCACACCAGATGCAGGTACTCAGGTGAACTACTCAGGTGACGGCACAGAGCTGTACTGGGAGTACGATGAAGAATGTATCCGTTACTATGTGCACTATCCCGATGATGAGTAGTGGTTTCTACTAGGGGCGATTCGAACCTGGGGCTTTATGTTTTTGGTATCTTTCATTTGGATCTTCACCCATAGTCGGGTTGTGATGTTATTTGGATGATGATTTGCTATGTAATGTATTGTGTGACGTGGCGAGTGTAAGCCAACTATCCTTTTGCAATTTTATCCCTATTTTTACATGAGTCGAGCAAAGATACCGAACTTGCGATCATTCTGGAATGGGCTTATACCTTTAAGTCGTGCCTCGACACGTAGGAGGTATAGTCCCATCCTGGGCATTACATCTGGCTTCTTCGGTTGTTCTCGGCAACTCCGACATTGATCTTATTCTTGGGATGGATTGGCTTTCCCAGCATGATGCTCACATTGATTGTGCAAATATGGAAGTCAAGCTTACTCATCCTGACGAAGACGTGATTATCTTTGCCTCTCGAGATAACACAATCAGGCTATTCTCTCTCAATGACAAGGGCGAGATTAATGCCATCTCTCAAATTCCGGTGGTCAAGAATATGAAGATGTTTTCCCTGAAGAGCTTCCAGGCATGCCTCTGCATCGTCAAGTTAAATTCATTATTGAACTCGAGCCCGGTACCGAGCCAGCATGCCGGCGTCCGTACAAGCTCTCCCTTGATGAGTTGAAGGAGCTGAAGAGACAACTCGATGAGCAAGAGCGTATGGGTCTAATCAGGCCTAGCACTTCTCCTTGGGGCTGTGGTGTTCTATTTGTTAAGAATAGGGATGGCACGGAGCGCCTTTGCGTTGATTACCGGCCATTGAACAAGAAGACAATAAAGAACAAGTATCCGCTCCCCAACATCAATGAATTGTTCGAGCAGCTCAAAGGAGCAAAAGTGTTCTCAAATCTCGATCTCCGGATGGGTTATCACCAGATCCGTATCCGTGATGAAGATATTCACAAGACTGCATTCAGAACAAGCTACGGCTCATATGAATACACAGTCATGTCTTTTGGCCTCGCAAATGCTCCACCCACCATCTCGAGAATGATGCACTACATATTCAACCCCTGCACCAACAAATTTTTGCTTGTCTATCTGGATGACATCTTGGTATTCTCCAAGAATGAAGAGGACCATACCAAGCACCTCCGTTTGGTTCTCGACAGACTCCGTGAACACAAGTTCTATGCGAAGTTCTCCAAATGTGAATTCTGGCTCGATAAGGTCTTGTATCTTGGCCATATCATTTCTGCTGAGGGTATTGCTGTCAACCCCGAGAAAGTTGAAGCGATTGTCAACTAGGAACCCCCTCAGAACGTCAAGCAACTCTGAAGCTTCCTTGGTCTCGCTAGCTATTGCAGAAGGTCCGTTGAGAACTTCTCCAAGATTGCCAAGCCTCTCTCCAACTTGCTGTAGAAGAATGTCAATTACAACTGGTCTCTGGATTGTGATGTGGCATTCAAAACACTCAAAGAAAAGCTCATCTCTGCTCCGGTCCTTACTCCTCCAGATGAGTCCAAGCCCTACGAAGTATTCTGTGATGCTTCTCTTCAAGGACTTGGTGGTGTTCTAATGCAGGACAAGAAAATTGTGGCATACACTTCTCGTCAATTGAAGCCAAATGAGAAGAACTACCCTACACATGATCTCGAGCTAGCAGCAGTGGTACACGCCTTGATCATGTGGAGACACCTTCTATTGGGCAGAAAACTGGACATCTTCACCGACCACAAGAGCTTGAAGTACATCTTCACACAGCCGAACCTGAACCTTCGCCAGACTCGTTGGGTTGAAATGATCCAAGAGTATGATCCAAGCATCGAATACACACCTGGCAAGACCAATGTCATTGCAGATGCCTTGAGCAGAAAGGCATATTGCAACAGTCTCCTTATCAAGCCGTTTCAGCCTAAGCTTTTTGAATCATTCAGGAAGCTCAACCTCCAAGTTGTTCTGCAAGGCTTTCTTGCAAATCTTCAAGTTGCTCCTACCTTGGAGGATCAAATTCGTGAGGCCCAACTAAGTGATGCTATGGTGCAGAAAGTGAAACATGGTATTGCTAAGGGTACTTCCAAATACAAGTGCTATCGCGTTGATGAGAAAGACACCTTGTTCTTTGAGGAAAGAGTTGTGGTTCCCAAGGGTGATCTCAGGAAGCTCATAATGAACGAAGCACATGACTCCCTCCTCTCGATTCATCTCGGAAGTTACAAGATGTACCAAGACCTCAAGCAATCTTACTGGTGGACTCGCATGAAAAGGGAGATTGCCCAATTCGTGAATGAATGTGATGTCTGCAGAAGAGTGAAGGCAGAGCATCAACGTCCAGCCGGTCTCCTCCAACCTCTTCCTATTCCTGAGTGGAAATTCGACCACATTGAAATGGATTTCGTCACTAGGTTTCCCAAGCCCAAGAAGGGGAATGATGTTATCTTTGTTGTGATTGACAACCTAACCAAAGTAGCTCACTTCCTTCCAGTCAAAGAATCCATCAATGCAGCTCAGCTGGCAGAGTTGTACACTTCCAGAATTGTGCCGTTACATGGCATTCCTCAAGTTATTTCCTCAGACCGTGGAAGTTTGTTCACATGCAAGTTCTGGGACTCCTTTCAGTCAGCCATGGGCACTAAGATCCGTTTCAGCACTGCGTTTCACCCTCAGACTAGTGGTCAAGTCGAAAGAGTGAACCAGATCCTCAAAGACATGCTCAGAGCTTGTGTCGTCTCTTTTGGCATGAAGTGGGAAGATTGCCTTTCGTTTGTCGAGTTCTCTTACAACAACAGTTTCCAAGCAAGTGCCGGCAAAGATCCTTTTGAAATCCTCTATGGCAGAAAGTGCCGTACCCCTCTCAAGTGGTTCGAGACTGGTGAACGTCAACTTCTTGGCAATGACTTGATCTCAGAAGCCGAAGAAATGTGCAAAGTCATACGTGAGAATCTCAAGGCCGCTTAGTCGCGTCAAAAGAGTTACTATGACGGCAAGCATCGTGATTTGGCTTTCGACATTGGAGATCATGTCTATCTCCGTGTTTCTCCTATGAAAGGCACCCAAAGATTTGGTATCAAAGGAAAGCTTGCTCCTAGAAACGTGGGCCCTTTCAAGATCCTTGGCAAAAGAGGCGATCTAGCCTATCAACTTGAGCTCCCCTCCAACTTTGCAAATGTTCATGATGTGTTTCACGTGTCTCAACTCCGCAAGTGCTTCAAGACACCTGAACGCACCATTCCGTTCGAGGAGATTGATATTCAACAAGACTTGTCTTACCGTGAGCACCCCGTTGCTATTCTTGAAGAAACCGAGCGCAAGACCCGCAACAAGTTAATCAAGTTCTTGAAAGTTAAGTGGTCACACCATACAGACCGAGAAGCTACGTGGGAATGAGAAGATCACCTTTGTTCTGAGTATCCTTCCTTCTTCCAGTCCTAGATCTCGGGACGAGATCTTTTCGTAGTAGAGGAGAGTTTGTAATTCCCCAGATGTAACACTTTCCAAATATGGCAATATATGAAACTTTGACTTCGTCAATTCCCTTCTGGGCTCTTCTTTCATTTCGGGTTTTCTTCGTGTTGTCGTGAGTGTGTGTGCATTTTCATCCATGTCATGTTGTCATGTGCAATGCATTGCATTCGTGTTGTCATTTCCACTCGGTCCCACTCGTCTCTTCCCGTTGTCCGTTCCGAGTTCCGACGCTCACACGCGTGCCGTGGCATCCCCGAGTCCTTCTTTCGTGTGTGGCCGTGTAACGTTTCCGGAATGACGTGAGACTTGTCGTGCGTTGTTGTTTTGGTACGTGTAGGCCGCCTGTCAAGTTTCGTCACGTTTGGAGTTCGTTTGGTACTCCAACGGTTAACCTAGTGGGCTAAAAGAACCTCTTCTTTAAGGCCCAAGCCGCCCCTCGGCCCGTCTCCAGCCCGCAGCCGCTGGGCCGACCTCCTCCGCAGTTTGGGCCGAGCCCACTGGGTGAAAACCCTATTCCCCGCCCCGTGCGTGAGTTAGCTATCCAGCGCTCACCGTGTGTTTTTTTTTCCTCTGATAAAACTGCTAAGTCCCTCAGATTGTAATTCTGATGCATACTTTGCATAGCTGTAACTTTTTGTGTGCTTATCCAAATTGAGTGAATAATATGTCAAAATGATCGTGGTGATGTGTACTACACTTTGTTCCATTGTGCCATGCTTGTTTGACTTCATCTAGATGTCCTAATCTTCGTGACAAGAGTGCTACTTGTTATAAACTGTTGTTACTTGTTATTTTTATGCCATGTTTGAGATGTGATAACTTGGTGCATGTTTATCCAAATGAAGCAAATGATATGTCAAAATGTTCATTGTGAGATGCTCTACATGATGGTTGCTGTAGGATTCATGTTAGGTTTCATATTGCCATGTTAAACTTGGTTGCAAAGTGCATGTGGCTGTTAAGTTATGAAACATGTTATGAGATGCTGATTTGAAGTGCTCGTTGCTATTGATGTGCTTGTCCCCATGTCACATGTCAATAAGTTTTAGAATCTCCATCATATGGTCTTTGTTGTGGTGCAAACCACTTTCAATGTTATGCCTTGAGGTGACTTAAACATGCTTGTAAACATGCCATGCCAACATAACTGTTTTATACTTAGTGAAATTTCTGCAAAGTCTGGAATATGTCATATCCTGATGCTATGTTTGCTTGATGCCCTAGTCAAATCCATGCATGTTTTGGAGTGGCCAATGGTCATTCCTTGTTGTACATGTTATTGTCTATCCATCCATGCCCTCACTTGCTCATATGGGTTGTTGTAGCTTATTTATTTCTTCCTCCCAAGTTGCTATAAATTATAAATGTTAGGTTTTTAACAGCATGATCAATTTGGTGTAGCTTGTTGCTATTGATCCATGCCTCCTATGGAGTTGCTCCAATGGAGTTGTTTGCTGTAGGATATGTCTACTCCATGTCCATGCTTATTGTCATCATGTTTGGGTGATGTACTGTATATATTTCTTGCTCCAAAGTTGCTATGTGGCTGTTAATTTCAGCTTTGCATTGAATCTTGTTTCGTGTGTATGTGTTGAACCGTTGCTCCGTTTTGAGCGTGCCCTATATGAAACTTGTGTGCTTTTGCATGTAGAATCACAATATCATTTTGTTTACATGTTTGGAGTGTGTTTGCTTGATGTTTGGGTGCATCTTGCACCGTTGCCATGCTTGTCTTGTTTTGCTCATATCTTCTAGACCGTAGCTCCGAATTAAACAAACTTTATATGAAACTTGACTATAATTTCGTGTAGATCATCATGGTGCATGTTAACTTGCTGTTTAACAACTTTAACTTAAGATTTGTTCAGATCTGGACCAATTTCAGCATATGCATATGAGGACTTACCGGATTCGCTATATGTGGATTTCGGCCTCATTTAAACTTGTTGTTCTTGTGTGCTTCATCCCTTGCCATGAAATGAATCATACTTGCATCATGTTGATTGTGCATTGCACCATGTTTGATATCATGCCTTGTTGTGTTCTTGTGTTCAGTAGAGCCGGGAGCCGAGACCGAGAACGAGGTTACTACCGAGGTTGAGTACGAGGAGCCATCTTACGATCCGATCGATGACTCGACAGGCAAGATGACCTGACCCAGATATCATTACTATCTTTGCATATTGCTAGATGTCTCGCTCTTTAGCTTATTGCCTCGATGCCCATGTTTGTTTGTCAGCCTCCTATTGTAACCATGAATCTGTCTAACCACCCAACCTAGCAAACCTTTGTTTGGCTACGTAAACTTTGCTCAGCCCCTCTTATAGCATTGCTAGTTGCAGGAGAAGATTTGAACATTCTTGTTTCATGTTGAAGTTATTGTTGGGATATCACACTATATAAACTCGTAAACTAAATCATCTATATATTGGTAATGCGTGGAAGGCTAAGCCTCTTGCTTGGTGTTTTGTTCCACTCATGCCGCCCTAGGAACCATTTAAACCGGTGTTATGTTCCTTGATTATGCGTTCCTAACATGGTTGGGGTTATGGGACCTCCTCGATAACCCACTTAGTGCTAAACCTTTTCCAGCAAGGCCCAACATTGGTACTCCATTTGCCTAATAACTAAAACTTGCATAGGGACGAGCTATCCCGTGATCTTAATTAACAACCCCCGGGCCAGTGCTCCACATGAGTGTTGGTCCGAACTGAGCAGACTGCGGGGCTGCCTTGGGCAAACCCGATGTATTTGGTATTCACCTGTAGGATGACTCATCCGGTCGTGGCGTGAGACTAGATACGCGCGGCTACTGTCAGGGTGTCGGCACGCCGGGAGGTCTTGCTGGATTAGTTTTACCTTAGTCGGAATATCTTGAGCACGGGATTCCGAGAATACTCGGGTCTTCCCACCTTGGAGTTGTGACTCCGCAGATCGTGAGCTTGTAATGGGGTAAGTTGGGACACCCCTGCAGGGTTTTGAACTTTCGAAAGCTGTGCCCGCGGTTATGTGGCAGATGGGAATTTGTTAATATCCGGTTGTAGAAAACTTGACACCATGTTCAGAACACACTACCAGCGTGAGTAACCGTGACGGTCATTTTCCAAAAGGGGTTCGGGAAGTGAACACGGTGGGTTTATGTTTGATGTGCTTAGATAGGATCACTTCGTGATCACTTTGACGCTCGTGGCACTTCTCTTCTCGCTCTAAACACGTAAGCTAGTGCTAGTGCAGCTGCAACCTTTTATTCTTCGGCCATGTTCCACACCCAAGGCTTAGATAGTTTTGCTACCCGGGAACGGGATTGCTGAGTCCTCCGTGGCTCACAGATTCTACACAACACCAGATGCAGGTACTATGGTGGACTACACAGGTGACGGCACCGAGCTGTACTGGGAGTTCGATGAAGAACGTAGTCGATACTATGTGCACTATCCCGATGATCAGTAGTGGTTTCTACTAGGGGCGATTCGGACCTTGTGGCTTTATTTATTTGGTATCTTTCATTTGGATCTTCGTCCGTAGTCGGACTGTGATGTTATTTGGATGATGTTTTGCTTATGTAATGTATTGTGTGACGTGGCGAGTGTAAGCCAACTATCCTTTTGCAATTTCATCCCTATTTTTACATGAATCGTGCAAAGATACCATACTTGAGATCATTCTAGTATGAGCTTATACCTTTAAGTCGTGCCTCGACATGTAGGAGGTATAATCTCATACTGGCCATTACACTGAGCAAGCGGGTAACATAGCCAAACAACGGTTTCCTGGGAAGGTGTCAAAAGGTTAGAGGTTTCATGGCAACAAGGAGAGGGGCTGACAATAAAAGATGGGTAGTGCGACATATAACGATAGCATCGAGACAGCTAGCATGGCAATGCTAGTAAAGGTATCCAAGGTGATGGTCATCTTGCCTGAAATCCCGCAAGGAAGAAGAATGAGTCCATGAAGTAGACGAAGAAGAAGCCTCGTAGATGAACCACGTGTAGACGAACGAATCCTCAAGATCGCAACGGAACAAGCACTAACGAGAAGAAGCAAGCAACACGGTAAACACACCACTCAAGAACATGACAAGATGCTCAACCAAGTATGATGTAAGACAAGTATATATGATGCAATTCATGGCAAGGGATGAAGCACACAAGAACAACACAAACCAACAAGTTTAAATGAGGCCGTAATCGTCATATAGCAATTCCGGTAAGTCCTCATATGCACACTTTGAATTTGGTCCAGATCTGAAAAAACCTTAAGTTAAAGTTGTTAAACAGCAAGTTAACATGCACCATGATGATCTACTCAAAATTCTAGTCAAGTTACATATAAAGTTTGTTTAATTCGGAGCTATGGCCTAGAAGATATGAGCAAAACAAGACAAGCATGGCATCGGTGCAAGATGCACCCAAACATCAAGCAAACACTCTCCAAATAGGTAAGCAACATGATATTATGCTTATACATGCAAAACCACACAAGTTTCATATAGGACATGCTCAAAACTGAGAACGGATCAACACATACACACGAAACAAGATATAACAACAAGCTGTCCAAAAACAGCAACATAGCAACTTTGGAGCAAGGCAAATATATGCTACAGCACCTAAACATGATAACAAGAGGCATGTATGTGAAATAGACATGATACTTAACAAGCATGAACTTAGAACACACCCAAAAGCTTGTTGGAACACAATTAACCAAGCATGGCAAGTTGCAATAAATTTATCCAGACTTAGTCAAAATCTGGGAAGGCAAAACATCATCATGATGCTGCCTTCGGAGGCACAAAACAACAAGCATATCAACTCTACTAAGTATATAAAGATCATGGACATGTAGTAGACATAGCATACATCAAACAACTCCACTGGAGTATCTCCATAGGAGGCATGGATCAATAACAACAAGCTTCACCAAATTGATCATGGTGATAAAAGTCTAACAGGTAAATTTATAGCAACTTGAGAGCAAGAAATAAATAAGCTACAGCAGGCCATATATGCAAACTAAGGCATGAATGGATAGATCATAACATGGACAACAATACATGATCATTGGACAACCCAAAACAAGCATGGATTTGAGTGAGGCATCAAGCAACCATAGCATCAGGTTTAACAGATTCCAGAGTTAGCAGTTTTTTTCACTAAGTATAAAACAGCAATAATGACATGGCATGTTTACAAGCTTGTTTAAGTCACATCAAGGCATATCATGGAAAGTGGATTGCACCACAGCAAAGACCATATGATTGAGCTTCTAAAACATATTGACATGTGGCATGAAGTCAAACACAACAATAGCAATAAGCAAGTCAAATCAGCATCTCATAACAAGTTTCAGCACTTACAACCACATGCACTTTTGCAACAGAGATTAACATGGCAATAAGGCACCTAACATGAATGCTACAGCAACCATCATGTAGAGCACTTCACAATGAACATTTTGACATACCATATGCTCCATTTGGACCAACATGCACAAAGTTATCACATCTCAAACATGCTAACAAAATTACAGATAACAGCAGTTTTAAACTTATAGCACTCTTGCAACAGGGAGTAGAGCATCAAGATGAACTCAAACAAACATGCCACAGTGGAAAAAATGAAGAGCATATCACAACGATCATTTTGACATATCATTCACTCAAATTGGATAAGCACACAAAAAGTTACAGTCACTCAAACATGCACATAAATTTACAAATTTTAAGGACTCAGCAGATTTTGGACTTAAGAAAAAAACAAAGCGAGCAACTGGGTTGGCCGGGGCTCACCTAGTGGGCCTGGCCCAAGGGAGAGGAGGCAGGCCGGATGGGCGCGTCGGACCGGGCTGGGCTGGCTTGGGCCCATGGAGGCGGTGCTGGCGGGCGGTCGAGTCCCTTTGCTCGACCTCGAGCAGAGGACGACGATGGACGGCGGCCGGGGCGACGGCCCGCGACGGCAGCGAGGCTAGGGCGCCGAAGACGGGATCGGGGACGGGCGGAGGAGGCCGGAGGGGCTCGGTCGGCGCGGGCTCCAGCGAGCTGCGTGTCGGGGCGGCGTGCTCGCGGCGGGGGCGAGGAGGCGCGGAGGCGCGGGATGGCGGCGCCGACGGAGGCGCGGGGATGGCGGTGCCGACGGCGGCGCTCGCCGGCGGGAGGCGGCGGCGGCAGAGCACGCTCCACGCGGCGGCGGACGAGGCCGACGGCGGGGCGCGGCCTGGGACGGCTGCGGCGGTTCGGGCCTGCGCGGGCCCACGATGGGCTCCGCCGGCCGGCGGCGGCGGGGAGGAGAGAGAAGGCCGGTGGGGACAGGTGGCAAGTCGTGATTCGCTGAGGGCGGCGGCGGACATGTCCGGGCGTCTCGGACGCGTCCGGTGGCGGCGGGGAAGGCTAGGCTAGGGTTTCATCCGCGAAAATGGAGGGGGGAAGCTATTTATAGGTAGAGGGAGCTAGGGGAGTCCAAATGAGGAACGGTTTTCGGCCACTCGATCACGATCCAACGGCCGAGAGCATGGAGGTGGTTGGGATGGGCTTGGGGGCTGTGTGAAAGGGTTGCTGGGCCAAAAGAGAAAAGGCTTCCTGCGGTTAACACGGTTAACCGTTGGGCTATCAAACGAGCTCCGAATGCGACGAAACTTGACAGGCGGTCTACCTATGCTATAATAAGACCACACGCCAAGTTTCAACCCATTCCGAGAATGTTTTCCGGCCACTCATAAAATAAATATTCGGAGGTGCCGCGGGCGCGTGCAAGTGTGTCTAGGCTCAGAACGGACAACGGAAAGGACGGCCGGACTCGGACGGATGCAAGTTTTGAAAACATGTTGATGCAAGCACACAGTGACATGGCAAGTTGCAACACGCAAGCAGGTGACATGGCAACGACGAGGAATAACTGGCTGACACCTGGCGCACCGGTCTCGGGGTGTCACGGGGTTAGGGTTTTAGCAAGGGCATGGCTTGACACCACCATCACACGACAATCATCAAGGTGACCTCACATCACAACCAAAGACAAGTAAAATAAGCTATGATGAATATGATGCCATGATGATGATGAAGCAATGCATGGATGCATAAGAAAAATAAAATGGCAATGCAAAACCAAAAGAAAGCATCAATGACAAAACCCCCAAGGAAAAGGACAAGGATCAAAATTATAAATGCTTTATTGCCATATATGTAAAGTATCACATATGGGGAGTTACACATAGCCATACAACGATTTGCTGGGATGGTGTCAAAGGTTAGAGGTTTCATGGCAACAATGAGAGGCTAGCAACAAAAGATAGGTAGCGCGGCATATAGCGATAGCATCGAGACAACTAGCATAGCAATGACAGTAAAGGTATCCAAGGTGACGGTCATCTTGCCTGAGATCCCGCTAGGAAGAAGAACGAGTCCATGAAGTAGACAAAGCCACGAAGACGAACCAAGCGTAGTTGAATGAATCCTCACGATCGCAACGAAGCGGGAACTATCGAGAAGGAGCACAACCGGAAAGAAGCAAACAACATGGTAAACAATCATCACATAAACATGGCATGATGCACAATCAAGTATGATGCATGTCCGGTTTAAATATACAAGGCATGGCAAAGTGCTCAAACAATACTACATGTTAAGTGGACCTCAATATGTAACGAGTTGCATATTGACAAAACACCACATTCGATTTATTTAGTTGACTCTCGTTTATGAACCCAACAAGTTTAAATGTTGTTTAACATGGCAAGAGGTGAAGCACAAAATAAACTACACTAGCTAAACAATTTAAATGGGGCCGGAAACAACAAACAACAATTCCAGATAATTCCCATGTTAATAATTAGCAACATTTAAGCAAACAACAATTTAAACATTTTAATGTTGTTATCATGATGCGGATGACAAATGCAAGTTTTTAAGCAATTTTAGTTCAAAGTTGACATGAGCATGTTATGAAGCATTTGTCACCGTGGTGGAAAGGAAAGGGTGTCATGGCGACGAATTCGAAAATGATGCTAGGGCAACATGTCGGTTACGGTAACTCGTCGAGAGACTAGTGCAAAAGAAGGAGCGAGAGCGTGTCATGCGAAAGAAGGTAGGGTGATCCCGTTACCGGGTTCCCACGGATCGGCGACATGGAAACGGGGAACGTGCAAGCGACAACTCGAACATGATGCAACACACGGTTTAACTCAAACAGCATGCATTCGTTCACAGGCATCATCTCGGCGTTACTGAAAGTGCGTTATATCGACTAGAGGGGGGTGAATAGGCGATTTTTCTGAATTCTTCACTAAGGAATTTGCTGTTGAGGAAATTCCTTAGCGAAGAACTACTTGCAGCGGAATAAGTACTCAGAAGTAAACATAACAAAATACAAGCATGGCCATCATGACGATATGAAGACAAACACAGAGTACAGAAAGCGTAAACACAGGATAGCACAGAATGAAGACAAACAGACTGAAGAAATTGAACTGAGGAAATTGAGAAAGTCTTCAGTCAAAGCCTTCAAACAGATATGAACAAGCACACAACAGAGATATGAGGAAATGAAAGAGTTGAGGAAATAGAACTGGTAAACTTGGTAAAGACGAGAATTTGTTAGACCAGTTCCAACTGATGTCTGAGTTGTACATCTGGTTGGAGCGGCTAGGTATTAAAACCTGAGGACACATAGTCCCAGACACCCAGTCCAGGACACATAGTACAGGACACCAAGTCCTCACCATATTCTCCTTGAGCTAAGGTCACACAGACCTTGCCCAATCACTCGTGGTAAGTCTTCAGGTGACTTCCGAACCTTCACAGACTAGGTCACTCGGCGATCCACAATTCCTCTTGGATGCTCTAGACCATGACGCCTAACCGTCTGGAAGAAGCATAGTCTTCGAAGGTAACAAATGTCAGATCCACGCGGGATCAATCTCTTCAGTGATGCTCAATCACTTTTGGGTTTGTAGGTATTTGGGTTTGGTTTGGGTTTTTCCCCACTCGATGATTTTCGCTCAAAGTCCTCGGAGGATGGGTTGCTCTTATGACAAGTGTCAGTTTCTCTCGGAGCAGCCAACCAGCTAGTGGTTGTAGGGGTGCGGCTATTTATAGCCTAGGGAGCAGCCCGACATGATAAGACATAAATGCCCTTTAGTCATATGACCGTTAGGTCATTAGATATTTTGGGACAGCTGGCGCATAGCACAGCAACGGTCGGAAATTTGAGTATCAAATTCCTTAGGGCTATCATGTTCCTCACTGTGTAGGTAATCCGCACTAGCGAATTCCTAACTCCTCAGTCAGAACAAATTCCTCAGAGACCAGAAGAACTTCGTCTCTGTCACTGAAGAATATGACTGAACTGTATGAGATTTCCAATGGCTTCACTCGAAGGGATTGGTAGGTGTAGGATTTTGAGTTGAGCATCACATGGAAATTTTTCCTTAGTATTTCCTCGACCCCCCTTAACAGTACGGTGTTTCCTATGACTCAAGAAAGGAAAAAAGAAACTACGAAAACAAGAGTCTTCACGCTTCATGTTCCTCAAATGAATACCAAGTCTTCAAGGTCACACCAATTTCTTCACTTTCAAAGTCTTCAGAAATTCAAAGTCTTCAGTCGAAGAACTTCATTTTTAGGGGTCGACTTTCTCTGTAAATATCAAACTCCTCATAGACTTATAGACCTATGTACACTCATAAACACATTAGTCCCTTAACCTATAAGTCTTCAATACACCAAAATCACAAAGGGGCACTAGATGCACTTACAATCTCCCCCTTTTTGGTGATTGATGACAATATAGGTTAAGTTTTCAACGGGGATAAACATATGAAGTGTAGATACTGATATTGAGGAATTTGATTGCAAGATATAGAAGAACTCCCCCTGAAGACGTGCATAGTGAGGAATTTGCTTTTGAAGCAATGCACATTTGAAGAGTAGAGTCATGGAGATCTCCCCCTATATCTTGTAATTCATACACGCATTTGACATATAATATGAAGAATTTGAAATGCATGATGAAATATGGTGACTGGTGTAATTCAACATGCGTGCATAACATTAATGAGGAATAAGCATGCAGAAACACCACGGCAAAAGAATCAGGTCACCATATAGTTTAAGTTTACAACTCGATCCACAAAGTCATCAGAAGAACGAGAGTTGTAACTTAGCAAAAAAAACGCCCATATATATATAGACCCGCTTGAAGACTAACTCAAATTTCTCCCCCTTTGTCATCGAATGACCAAAAGGATCGAAACTGAGGACTAACGCCCCTGAAGAAACTCAAGATGATGATGGAGCGCCAGCGTTGTTGGGGTCGATGGTTGAAGTAGGACCTGTCGCAGTGTCGTCCAAATCTTCATACTCGTCGGTCTCGCGCGATGAATAATAGGAGTTGGCTACCAAGGGAGGAACCTTGACCTTCTTGTATTTCTTAGGAGGAGGAGCAGACCAGTCAAAGTCATCCTTGAGACCCATTTTCTTCAGATCTTCTTCGCCATATAGATGAGGCAGAACAGCCCAGGTGCGGTTGAGGGTTTCATGAAGGTAGTAATGGTTTTTCTTCACTGCATTATGTGTAGAGGTCATGTTGTGAAGAATTGAACCAACATGAAGGTAGTAATGGTTTTTCATGAAGGTAGTAATGGTTTTTCTTCACTGCATTATGTGTAGAGGTCATGTTGTGAAGAATTGAACCAAACTGACGCTTGACCCATTTGTGGTTGCGATCAACTTTCTGATGAAGTCTGAGGAGAAGCTCACGATCAGTCATCACCCTGGGAGCTGTGCCTTGAGGATTTTTCTTAGGAGCGTTGGCGGCAGAGTCATGAGTGGCGGAATCATCATTGGTGGAATAAGATGCAGCTTTGCGAAATCGGCCATCCAATGGACGAGTGCCTTCATAAAAAACAGCAATGGCCTTGCCCTTGTCATCATCTGAGGAAAATGTCCTTTTGAGGACTTCAATTGGGGGCAAGTAGCTGCAATTATTGAGAGTGTCAGCTTTGTAGTTCACTGAAGACCTTGTCCTGATGAATCTCATAATCCATGGAGCATAAGGCTTTAGGTTGAAAGGGGACAGTGCAACATTTGCCATTGTCCTCATGAAGAAATCATGAAAGTTGACGGGAATGCCATGGATGATGTTGAATAGCGGATTCTTCATGATGCCAACGACTTCTTCATCATTCGAGTCGTGGCCCTTGATTGGACTCAATGTCTTCGTCAGAATGCGATAGACAGTCCGTGGCAGAAACAGCAATTCCTTCACGAGGAATTTGGTCCGTGGGGCTTGGCCTGGCTTCAAAGGCTTCATAAGCACTTGCATGTAATGATCAGTGAGTTCAGTTTCTTCATACATGCAACGTGCTGCTTCATTTGGAGGACTGAGAGGCAGATTTGAAGCAATTCAGAGGCTGGAGCTAGTGTTTTCAGACATCTAGTCCAGCACCCATGAATTCACATCTTCAGAATTTCCTGTGACGTGCAGGGTTGCATAAAATGGGAGAATCAGTTCTTCATTCCAATGGCATATATCAATGCAAAAACCCAGAAGTCTAGCGTTGTGAAGAACACTAAGGACTGGCACAAAACACGACAGAGATTCCATATCCACGTGAGGAATATGCTGATGATCGAAGACTTTGTCTTTGCTGTAAAGCACTAAGGAATAGAAATTTGCTTGGCTGGTAGTCCAGAAACGCCTTTTCCTTATGCGAGCAGAGTCATAGGGATTGAAATCAGTGAAGAACACATGCTCGCCGAAGAAATCAGCCTTCTTGAAAGATTGCTTCCTTGAGAAAGAATCCTTTGGCTTGGGTTGAGGAGTATCAGTCAATTGCATGACAACCTCTGGATTCGCAATCACAGGTTCTTCAGTCTAAGGAATTTTTGGTTCCTCTTCAGTGGCAGTCTTCATCGATTCAGCAGCAGCAGCAGTTTCTTCAGCACTAGTGGCTGGAATGTCTTCATGAACAGACTGTGTGGGATGAGCTTCCTCAGAGCCCAATGGAACAGTTGGCGCTGGTGAATGAGGAATTTGTTGCAGCGGCGTGAAAAAAGGGGAGTTGGGATGCTGACTATCCCAGAATTCATCAGTCATCAAAGGAGTGGCATTCCCAATGTCCACATCCGAGTCTTGTTCTTCCAATACTTCAATGCCGGCCTCTTCAGCAGTAAACTGAGGCATAGGAGAAGAGATTATTGGGGTTGAAGGGATAGCATCCACTTCAATTTCTTCATCCGTCTGCTCTGAGGAAGCAGTAGAGGGAATGTCTTCATCCGATTCACTTGGAATCACATAATCTTCATCAAAAGGAACAAGGTCTTTTGATGGCATAGATGAAATTGGAACGGCATCAATTGGATTCTCAGCTGAGCTTGTCAAGGGCTTCATTTTCTTTGGAGCTGAAGAATCTGAAGCAGTTGATGCCTTCCTTTTCTTCACAGCTGCACGCTCTGCAGCCTTTGTCTTCTTCACATCTGATGCAGATGGAAGGATTGGAGTTGGAGTAGGCGCAGGAGCAGCAGAGGAATCTGATTCAATTTCTTCAGGCACAACTGATGCAGTTGTCCTGACTTCTTCACGATCTTCAGGCACAGCCTGTGGAGCTTCAGCTGGCCTCGCATTTTCTTCAAACACAACACTAGAGGTTGCCCTGGCAATTTCTTCAGCGGTTGGAGTGGGATCATCAGCCCTGGGATTTTCTTCAGCAGCCTGATGTTCTTCAGCGGTGCTGGCATGTCCTTGAGCAGACTGAGTAGAAGCTTCAGCCTGAGAAATTTCAATGTGTGTCTTACGAGCAGCACTTGAAGAAAAACCTTTAGTCAAATTTACAAATCTGACTTTGGCGCCCAACCAGTCAGCGCAATATGCTTCAAATTCATCACTGAGGGTTTTGAATTCACCCTGAATCTTTACAAGTTCTTCAGTTGTCATGTTGACAACATTTTTCTTTGGGAAGCGCTCCTTCTTGTACAGCGCTTTCTTGGTCTGCCTGGCCTATTCAAACTTCCATTTTTCTTCGTCTAAACTTTGGCCAGGAGTCAAGTTGAAGTCAGGCACAGGAGTGCTTGGGTCCTTATGCCAGAGATCAATGAAATCAAGGATCACCTTGGGATCCAACTGTCGGGACCCCGATCCTAAGTCACACCGATCTAGCTGTAACACGTCATATCACTTTGCGGCCTCACGCACGGTATCCCCACGGGTGCCACCTTACCTGGCCTGGGACCGTTTGCGCATTTTGGCACACGTATATGATAGTGTCGCTAGCATCCATATGACAGAGAACCCGGGCCGACATGGCTAGTTATAAACCAAAAGTGGCACTAAATTACAGAGACAGGCATCCATGACCCAGCAACGAACGTGTCGGTCATCAACATATGAACCCAAGTCGTAGCAAGCTACATGGACTTAAAGGAACAACGCATGACATTTCCCCTAAGGGACAGACAAAGGAACGAAGAAGGACACATGCCGGCCAGCCTACGTGTTCCGAGCAGTAGCAAGCTACCAAGGCCCGTTGGAAGCACTAGGAGGCATTTCCCTGTAAGAGAGGCTACCAAAGGAAAACAACTAGGTGTCGGATCCCACACATACCAAGCATTTCAATCATACACACAATATGCTCAATATGTGCAAATACAACATTGCATCACAACAGAACTCTATGACTCAAAGTACTTTATTTAAGAGGCTCCAAGAGCCATACATAACATATCCATACAGGTAGGGGTCACATGACCCAACACTCAAGTCATACAGTCATACAAGCACAAGCGGAAGCTAACATGTCTGAGTACAGACAACTTGGAAAATAAAACAGGCTTGGTGTAGCCTGACTATCTACAAGGCCCTTCACAAGATCCAGATCTCCGTCTGGGTAACAAGCTACTCGTCGACGTCAACGTCTATGTAGAACCCATCAGAAGGGGCAGGGTTCTCCTCTGCAACAGTTATTAAGCAAACATGAGTACAAAGGTACTCAGCAAGTCTTACAACAGAACCTATCATACATGCAACATTATCAACAGGGGGTAGTGGAGTTCATAGCAGAAAGCCAGCTTTGACTCTTGGCTAACCTATACTACAACTCTCAACAGATTGCAAGATATTACTACGTACACGAGTCCTCTACTCACCACAACAATACACCACCGAGGATCCTCTTCCGTCATCCTACGGAAGGGTCATCCATGGCACTCACACTTGTCTTGAGGCTTTTAGTAGTATCCATCAACTTGTCTATGAACTGTAAGAGTAATCAAGTAGTCCGTACCGCGAACAACGGCTATTCGAATAGATTGGTAACCCTGCAGGGGTGTACTTCTTCACACACACTTCCACCACTTATCGTCGTTTACTCGACATGTACTCGGCAACCCTTAAGCGGAAGCCCAGCGAGGGTGTCGGCCACGACCTGACTAACTACACAAGTCTCTCGTCCAGGTTTATCGCCTATTTGGGTTCCATCCGTGGGGAGATCCGGCCGGGGTGTCGCTCACGGCCCCAAACGATGTGTACAAGGTTCCCGAGTCACCAAACGGGCAACCGGTACACCGTGCCACGTACCTATCGCATCACAGCCCACCCCGAGGGTCAGCGCTGTGCACGACCACCAGTAAACTACAAACACCAAAAACTAGTTGCAACTCCTGGACAGAGATCAAGGGTAATTAGTAAGTCGAGAGGGTCAATTAAGGATCCCAATGTGTGGTAGTAGCTGAAACTTGAACCACACATACAGATCTCGGGTCCTATGGACGGTTCTAATGAAACAACCCACCACGTACTCCTACATGGCCTTTCATCGATACCTTTACCAAACAAGTTCCACACTTCCTTCTCTTTACCAGTATGATCATTTCACTCTGATCCATCACCCAGATGAATCAGACCCGACACAACTCTAAGCATAGCAGGCAACATACACAAATAGCATGGTGGATCACACATCACATGGCTCAATCAACTCCTACACATGCTAATGGGTTTCAACTATTTACTCTGGCAATGACAGGTCATGCAAGGGAATAGGGTTCAACTACCGCAGCAAGTAGCAGTTCACACGTTGTTGCCTTAATGCAGTAAAAGAGAGCAGGAGCGAGAAGATGGGTTTGTATCGGAATGATCAATGATTGCTTGCCTGACAGAGTGGTTGTCGGGTACTGCTCTTCAGCTGGATACGCAGAAGTATCCTCGGGAGCAGGACCTAACACGGAGAATATCGGCGATACAATCAATAAGCAAACAAATGCAACAATATGATGCATTCTCATGATATGGCAAGATGCATGTGTTTTGGGCTAATGCAACTATAACCAGAAGGGTTTGAGCCCATTTGAATCAAAGATTCAAATTGCAACTCAAACTATTATTTATTTAAGTGCATTATCATGTTTTAGAATATACAGCAAGGTTAACTTGCTCAAACATGCATGAAACTAGTGCCATTGGAAAGATTGGATTTTTCTGGTCAATTTTCATATATAAATCTTTTCCATCTGAGCTACTGTTGAATTTATATGATTTTTTGAAGTTTAAAGCATTTTCTGGAATTTCATGAATTGTTTTTAAATCAAATAATCCCAGAAAATCCTTTACTACGTCAGCATGACATCATGTTGACGTCAGCAAGTCAACAGGACGCCCAGGTCAAACCTGACCAGTGGGTCCCTCATGTCAGTGACTCACTAAACTAATGACAGCAATTAGTACTTAATTAAAACCTAAACTGAAATTAGTCAACGGACGGCCCCACATGTCAGCGACACAGGGGGGGTCAAAACCTCGGTCAAACGGGGCTAACTCGCCAGCGTTTAGCCGCCGGCGAGGCCAAACGTGGCGGTGAGGTGCGGGTTTTGTGCTCCGACTGCCAAAACAACGGCGGAGCACACCTACGGGTAGCTGGGAGTGAGCCGCGTCGAGTGGTGGTGGTGGCTGGCCTCCGGGTCGCCGGAAACGACGCCAACGACGAGGCCAGCGGTTGCCGGAGTTCGGGCGAGGTCGAAAACATCGGTGCGGTGCTCGTAGAGGTGCGTGGAGTGATTCTACAGCATCTACATGGAACGGTGAATCTGGTGGGCACGGTGGCCGGACCGTTAGATGGCCGGAGCCTCGTCGGCGACGAGCTCCGCGGCGGCGCGTGCAGGTAAGCCTCGTGCGGTGCGTTCAGTGCAGGAGAGAGCCAACGGAAAGGGGGAGGACGGAGTTGAGCTCACGGCAGTTGTAGTAGACGCCGAGGCGAGCTCAGGGACGGTCGGAGCTGAGCGGGGTGGCGATGGGGATCTCTGCGGCCGGAGTTGGGGAAGACGGGGTCGGGGGCGACTCCAGAGCGGGCGAGTGCTCGGGGCTCAGCCTACTCGACGTAGTCGATGACGACGGAGCGGTCGGACACAGTGACGGAGCTCAGGGACGGCGGTGGACGCGGCTATCACGACGGCGCGAGCACGGCGGCGTCGGCCATGGTGCGGGGAAGGCAAGGGAGAGGAGCTGGGGAGGAGTGGGCGTGTCAGCGAGCTCGGGGAGGAAGTGGGGGATCGATCCCATCCACCAGAACGGCGAGGGGAGGAAGCAGGGCGGTAGGCAGCTGCGTGGCGCGCGCTGCGGCCGCCGTCGAGCACCTGCCTGCCTGCCTGGCCGAGCCAAGCAGCTCGCTGGAGCGATGGCTGGGTTGGGCCGGCAGGTGGGCCTGTTAGGCGTCAGGTAAGCTCTCTCTCTCTCTTATCTCTTTTCTATTTCTTTCTGTTTCATTTCTTTTGCAACTTTGTTGAATTATTAAAAATGCCAGAACATTTTTATAGCTCATAAAACTAGTCATGCCCACTGTATATAATATGAACAGCATGGAACATTTTAGTTTATGATTATTTGGGCACACAAAATATTTTATAGCATTTAAATGCCCAAATGCAAATACCATATGAATTAATCCAGAGACCTTGGATGTCCTAGAAAATTGTGCACCATTTTTGGCAGAGGTTTAAGACCAAGGCAGAAATGATGAACATTTTTGAAGGGCATTTTGGGTACATTGGAAAAGATTTTATTAAACCCTAGTTGTTAGAAGAGGGGTGCTGGGGTTTCTGTCATTCCCATTTCAAGTTTCTTTGAAAAGTAAACATGATGCACACTCTAGCTAGTCCTAATGTAAGCACTGGCTAGGGATGTGACAACTCACCCCCACTCAAAAGAATCGCGTCCCGAGATTCGGGTTCCTCCGGAAAGAGGGTGGGGTACTCGAGTCGAAGACGATCCTCCCTTTCCCAAGTAGCTTCACTCTCGGAATGATGTGACCATTGAACCTTGAGAAACTTGATATTGTGACGTCGGGTGGTACGCTCGGTTTGATCAAGAATACGAACAGGGTATTCTCGATATGTGAGATTGTCCTGGAGATCAAGCGTTTCATGGTCACCTCCGCGGATAGGATCCGAGAAGCAACGCTTGAGTTGAGATACGTGGAAGACATCATGAACTCTGGAAAGGTGCGGAGGTAGTTCCAATTGGTAGGCAACTTCTCCTCATTTGGCAAGAATGCGAAAAGGACCGATGTAACGAGGGGCCAATTTGCCTTTGATGCCGAAGCGATGGGTTCCCTTAAGAGGAGTAACCCGAAGGTAGGCCTTATCGCCGACTTCAAAAGTCACAGCCTTATGATGACTATCATATTGCCTCTTCTGGCGAGACTGGGCTGTTTTCAATTTCTCATGAACGATGCGAACTTGCTCTTCTGCTTCCTGGATCATATCCGGACCAAAGAATTGTCTTTCCCCGGTTTCTGACCAGTTAAGAGGTGTTCCACACCTTCGTCCATATAAAACTTCGAAGGGAGCCTTGCCCAAGCTGGCTTGATAACTATTATTATAAGCGAATTCGGCAAATGGAGGACACTTCTCCCAGTCCATACCGAAATAGATGACAGAGGCTCGAAGCATATCTTCCAGAATTTTATTGACTCGTTCCACTTGACCACTTGACTGAGGATGGAAGGCGGTGCTGAAAGAGAGATGAGTTCCCATAGCATTCTGGAAACTTCCCCAAAATCGTGAAGTGAAAAGACTTCCACGGTCGGAATTAATCTCCAACGGCACACCATGAAGTGATACTATCCGAGAGACATACAAATCTGCTAGCTGGCTAGCGGTTATACTCTCTCGAACAGGTAGGAAATGGGCTACTTTAGAGAGGCGGTCGATAACGACGAAGATAGCATTATTCACTTTCCTGGTCCTGGGAAACCCGGTAATGAAGTCCATACCGATCTTGTCCCATTTCCATTCAGGAATAGCTAAAGGTTGAAGGGTGCCAGCAGGCCGTTGATGCTCTGCTTTGACGCGACGACAAACATCGCAGTTAGCAATAAATTGAGCGATTTCTCTCTTCATAGGTCCACCAGAACCTCTAACGTAGGTCCTGATACATTTTGGTACTACCGGGATGAATCGTGAGAGGAGATTCATGAGCCTCCTTAAGAATCATTTGTCGTAGTTGTTGTTTCTTGGGTACCACCAAGCGGTTCTCGAAGTACACAACACCTCGATCATCCATAGAGAAACTTTTAGCAACTCCGCTAGCAATGTTCTCCTTGATCCGAGATATACCTCTATCATACCGCTGGGCAGCTATGATTTGATCCATAAGGGTAGATTTCGCCACCAAGGTGGAAAGGAATCCTCGAGGAACAATGTGAAGGTCAAGCTTATGAAATTCCTCGTAAAGAAGTGGTTGCCCTTGTTGTAACATCAAGTTGTTACAATAAGACTTACGACTTAGTGCGTCAGCCATGACATTGGCCTTCCCAGGGGTGTAAGTAATTCCTAAGTCGTAATCTGTGAGCAACTCAGCCCAACGTCTTTGCCTGAGATTCAGATCCGGTTGGGTGAAGATGTATTTCAGACTTTGGTGATCAGTGAAGATTTCACAGCAATTACCAAGAAGGTAATGTCGCCATGTTTTGAGTGCGTGGACTACAGCTGCAAGTCTAGATCATGTGTAGGATAGTTATCCTCATGTGGACGCAACTGTCGGGATGTGTAAGCAATCACTTGACGATCTTGCATGAGTATGCAACGTAGTCCTTGTCGCGAGGCGTCGCAATAGATAATAAAATCCTTGGAAAAGTCTGGTGGTACCAGTACGGGTGCAGATCTCAGGCGTCTTTTCAGTTCCTGAAGGCTGGACTCGCATTGTGGGGTCCAATCAAACTTTTTATCTTTCTTGAGGAGTTTAGTTAGAGGTTTGGCAACCTTGGAGAAATTCTCGACGAAGCGTCGGCAATAGCTCGTTAAGCCAAGGAAACTCCTAACTTGCTTGACCGATTCAGGGGGAGTCCAATCAAGGACGGCTTGAACTCGCTCGGGATTGACAGCAATACCCTTGCCAGATATCACATGACCTAGATAGGTCACTTCCTGCAACCAAAATTCACTTTTAGAGAATTTGGCATAAAGGCGGTGCTCTCAAAGTTTCGTCAATACCAGCCTTAGATGCTCGGCATGATCTTCCTTGTTCTTGGAGTAAATGTGTATATCATCGAGGTATACCACGACGAATTTATCCAAGTACTCCATGAATATAGAATTCATTAGCCGGGAGAAGGTGGCTGGGGCATTGGTTAACCCGAAGGACATGACGGTGTACTCGTATTGTCCATAGCGAGTAACAAAAGCCGTTTTAGGAATGTCCCCGTTCTTGATTTTGATTTGATGGTAGCCCAACCTCAAATCCATTTTGGAAAAGACTGAGGATCCAGCAAGCTGATCATACAGATCGTTGATCCTGGGGAGCGGATACTTGTTCTTTATGGTGACCAGATTGACAGGTCGGTAATCTACAACCATCCGTTCCGTTACATCCTTCTTCTTGACGAAGAGGACGGGACATGCCCAAGGGGAAGAACTAGGACGGATGAAACCCTTTTGCAAGGACTCATCGAGTTGTTTCTTAAGCTCAACTAATTCTAGGGGTGCCATCTTATAAGGTCTCCTAGAGATTGGGACAGTTCCAGGGATAAGATCTATCACGAACTCGACATCTCTGTCAGGTGGAACTCCTGGCAGTTCTTCTGGAAAGACATCCGGAAAGTCACGGACTACCGGGATATCTTCGAGTTCTAGTAGAGGGCTGGCATTAAGAGAGTAGAGCTGACGCTCAGCCATTCGGGTCAAGACATTGACTGTCTTGCCGGATGGGTGTGTAAGTTGAACGGTCCTAGTGTAGCAATCAATCTTGGCGTAATGAGTTGTCATCCAATCCATACCCAAGATGATGTTTATGTCCGAGGACTTGAGAGCGATTAGAGATGCAAGGAAAACAAGTCTATCGACAAGAATTTCATTTCCATGGCTTACCCTAGAGGTTTGCCACTTTGAACCAGGAGTTTGAATAACCATGGAAGTAGGCATGTCACAAAAAGTCATGTTGTGCATTCGAGCATAGCTCTCAGATATGAACGAATGGGATGCTCCAGTATCGAAAAGAACAGATGTCGGATGGCAGTTAACGAGAAGCGTACCAAGGACGACGTTAGGATCCTCATAAGCTTCCTCACCAGAGACATAGTTGACAGGACCACATGCAGTGGGTATTGGCTTGACATAATTCACCTTGCCGGTTGGCTTACCACGGCCAACGGGTTTTCCTGGTTGGTTCTGAGGACACTCACGCATGTAGTGCCCCGGTTCTCCACACTTGAAGCATGTCACTGTGCCAGTGCGTGGAGCAAAGTTGGTAGGTGGTCCTCCATAAGTCTTGGTAGGTGCATATTGTTGAGTTGGGCGAGGCGCCTCATAGGATGGCCTCGGTGTGTACTTGGGTGGCAGAGCAGTGTTAGGAACCCACACACGGCGCTTGTGAGAGCCAGAGCCGGATGAGGAACCAAAGTCACGAGGATGCTTGCATGTGGCCTCGAAATCAGTCTGGCCCGTCTCAGCACTGATAGCTTTGTTTACAGCTTCTGGAAGGAAGTGCACTCGTGCAGACGTAGATCTCGGCGGAGTTCAGGGCTGAGTCCCTTGCGGAACCTCGCCTGCTTCTTGGCATCGGTGGATACTTTCTCGGGTGCATAGCGTGCCAAGTTGCCAAACTCACGACTGTAGCCATCCACAGTTAACCGGCCCTGGGTGAAATTGCAGAATTCCTCCCGCTTGCGATCCATGAGACCTTCCGGAATGTGATGTTCACGGAATGCCTCACTGAACTCAACCCAAGTAGTGATTTGGCCAGCAGGACGCATAGCCTCAAAGTTCTCCCACCAGAGACTGGCAGGGCCCTCAAGATGGTAGGCGGCATAGGTAACCTTATCAGCTTCGGCCACACGGGCAGAGTGTAGCTTGTGGGTGATACTACGAAGCCAGTCATCCGCATCAAGAGGTTCAGTGGAGTGATGGAACTTCGGTGGGCACATCTTGATAAAGTCATTGATTGACACCACGTCATTCCTATGGCGGAACCCAGTGTTCTGCTCTATGCGTTCCAGCAGACGGTTGGTCTCTCTCTTGTTCCGTTCTGCCTCGAGCATAACTTCAGCCAAGGAGGGTGGCTGGGGCAGATTCTCATCTCTATCCCCACTAGCCTCACCCTACTCCTGAGCAGCAGGAGTGCTGCAAGCGTTGACCATCCTAGGAAAACAAAACAATGGTTTAGACAAGGATGGCAAAAACTTGACATAGGAGTGCAGAATGTAATGGATGACACAGAATGCAGAGATGTTCATCCGTACGACATGGTAATATAGAAACTGCTATATATACACCAGTGGTCATACACACCATACATAGTTTAGTACAAGCCAAGGCTAAAGTACAACTGCGGTGAAAGACGATACATCACATCAGAGGCATTCCAAGCTCCTATACATTATTTAGCTACACCTCCGAAACTCAGTACTAGCTAAGTCATATTCCACAAGACGCGCAGGACTGTGGAAATACAACTACTACAATACTACTACTGCCACGGTCTAGCTCAGACATTCCCGTAGTAATCTTCGTAAAGATTACCATCGTAGCCTGGAAGTGGAACAGATGGATCTTGAAATTCTCGAGCACTCGAAGGCTGTGGACCATAGGGACATGGATGTGGCCTCGGTCTCGATGTTGGTGGTAACCGACGCCCACGTGGAGGTGTAATACCCCCAACATCACGCCAATCCATACGATCAGGCAGACGAGTCCGCACGGGGTACAAATCCCGCATATCCAGATATCCGGCGTGCACAGCAGGTGCAAGCCGTGTCAAAGTAGTCCAGTGGGCGGCTCGAGTGTTATACAGCTCCATCCGAAGGGCACGGACCTCACGGTCCCTATCCTCCAGCATCTGAACAGTAGTCTGAAGCAGTGGCTCTTCATGAGCAGCATCAGTATACAGACCAGTGTAGTAGCCTTCCTCTTCGGGAAGTGAGGCTGGCATGTAACAGAACTCAGTGTTCAACAACAGGGCATGCAACAGGGCATGCCTAGCCCGGAGGATGGTCATCATCGAATAAGCGGCATCCTGCACTGCCATCTCGATAGTAACCCTGAGTCCATAAGACCAATGGATGGGGTCGTTAGCTCCGGGATATGTGGGGTATATCCGGACTGTGCAGAAATACTGACTCTGATTGAAATCCTAGTACTGTTCCTCCATGGTGTACTCACGATACCAACGGTAACCGGTCTCAGTCAACACACGGACTAGCATGGCCGTGTGACCGGGCACATTAATGCACCGAGTCAAACGAACCACTTGGTGAGGTGTGCGGCCAGACATCTGAAACACGAAGTGATGCAAAGGCATTAGTGTTTCAGGAAGAAATCGGGCAGCATAACAACTGTAAATGCTCAAAAGAAGATTTGAGACATCATACAAATGATAGCATAGCCACTCAACAATATCATATCAAGGTTCCGGGTCCAATAAATTGTAATGCCCCGGATGTAACGCTTTCCCCTTTTGGCAATATATAACTTTGGCTTCATCAGTTCAATTCCGGGTTCTTCGTCTTTTCGGGTTTTCGTCATTTTGTCGTGTGCGTGTGTGCATTCATCCATGTCATGTTGTCATGTGCATTGCATTGCATTTGTGTTGTCGTTTGCATCCGGTCCCACTAGTCTCTTCCCGTTGTCCGTTTTGAGTTCCGACGCTCTCACACGTGCCCGTGACATCCCCGAGTCCTTCTTTTGTGTTGGGCCGTGTAACGTTTCCGGAATGGCATGAGACTTGTCGTGCGATGTTGTTTTGATACGTGTAACCCGCCTGTCAAGTTGCGTCGCGTTTGGAGTTCGTTTGGTACTCCAACAGTTATCCTCGTGGGCTAAAAGTACCTCCTCTTTGAGGCCCAAGACCCCCCTCCTACAGCCCACCAACCCAGCTCAAACCCTTCCCATCATCTAGACCGTTCATGTGTGATCTCGTGGCCGAAAACCGCTCCTCTTTTGGACTCCCCTAGCTCCTTGTGCCTATATAAACGTCCACCCCCCTTTAATTTTGCGTCCAAAACCCTAGTGCTTCCACCGCCGCCGCTCCCACCGCGTGGGCCCAGCGCCGGCCCGCCGCCGCCGCGGATCTGGGCCAGATCCGAGCCGCCCGCCCCTTCGTCTTCAAGCTCCGCCCGAGGTCGCCGCCGCCGGAGCTCCTCGCCACCGCCGGCTCCTCACCACTCCTCCGACCCCGCCGCCCCTTCGAGCTCCCGGCCGCCGCCGGCCTCCCTTCACCAGCCCGCCGCCGGACCTCGCGTCCTCCTCCCGCCGTCTCGCCGGCCGGCCCGGTGTGGGGACCCCAACTCATAAGTCGTGATCACCGAATGCACGTGTACAGTGATCCCAGAGATCAATGCTCACTGAACACAGAGAAGTTGAATAACAAGAGTCTTACATCCATACATACCGTATTACACAAATAGGACCATAGTGGTCAAGCCTTGAGTGCACCATCGCAACGGAAAATCTTCAAAGACAACTGGGACCCATGCCATCTGCCTTAACCCTACAGGCATTCTGACTGGGAAGCGTCCTAGCTCGCATGCTCGTCACCAAGAAATCTTCATCATAACCTATTCTCTCATGCCTAGCCAATAAAATAACCAGTGGCAAGCCAATGAGTACATTGAATGTACTCGCAAGCAACCCAAGTGTGATAACATAATATTTATGCAAGGCTCTACTGCTAGGTTGGCAGATTTGCGGAAAGCTAGTTTTTCATATGCACTTATGATCAACATATAACAAGGGCATGCATGTGTCTGTAACAAGTATCAGGAGGTCACAGACATCAATATTGAGGAAGAGTTGTAATCAGCACATGCACAAGCTCATTGTGACTTCCTCACAATCACATCATCAATATCTCTGAATCGTGTTGTTTCCCAGAAACTTATGGACATAGTCTAAGTAGCACCACCCAACTGTCCTTGACCGCGGACACGGCTATACGAATAGTTTGACACTCTGCAGAGGTTGCACACTTTACCCACAAGATCCGGGGAACTTCCGTGTCATCCACGACCCGCGGTACCTCAAGTACCCGGGGTAAGCAGCCGATCACTATCTTTCCCTAGGCGACACTAATATGGAGTCCACTCGATTGGTAACAGCCACGTGCCAAACATTTCACATCTCAAGGTTTGTGGAGACTCGCTCCGAATTCATCACATATCACAAGCACGGGGTACAAACGGTGTGTCCGGTGCCCTGTGAAAACAGTCATGGCCGCCTATCCAAGCACGACCCCGTCCCAAGAATGACCTCATGTCACCCCCGTCACTAGTTAATGCGGGCACCGTGCTAGTATCGACCTAGGTAATCAATAATGCCCTTTCCCAAGTAAGAGTAGAGTGGTTGCGCATGTTTGGTTGGGACGGTAGTCACACATAAATCTAATCCATCTATGTAAACAACACTTTCGTCAAGCCTCGGCATTCACCAAGTAGTGCCCTAGCTCTTCATCAACTCCCAGGGGCATTAGTGGCACCCACTGGGTCATTTGCAAGTATGTCAGACCACACTTGTTTCACTCAATGCATAACCCCGACCCATTTGCGTAGCCAACTACTATAGCATACATCTATCAATTCCCACCCACATAACCCTCATAGGAAGGTAGGGTCATGTTTGATGCAAGTTTCAACAGTAAAGTAACAGGGGTAGCAACCAAAGTGGTTTCCACCTCAACATGGTTCCGATGCATTGAATAATAAGGTGCTATGAGACATGCATAAAAAGGTTTCTTGAACATGGTCAAAGGGCTGCTTGCCTTATTCTCCCGAGTCTTCAAACCTTCTGGTCCATCTCCAAATACTCCGTTTATTACGTCAACTAACGATGGAAACAATCATAATAAGCAACACAATCAAAGCAACAATAAAAGTGCTCTAAAAATAGGAGTTGGACTTTTCTAGGATACCTCTGGTCATATTATAAATGACCAAGGTGGTTTCATAGGTATTGGATCAATGGGTGATTTGGAACATTCCAATATGATGGAACCAAAGGGTTTATGGATTTGGAAGAAGTATACAGAAATAATTCCTTGAATGATGAGCAAAGGTACCCATCATCAAGTCATGATTTTAGAAGCATTTAGGAGTTGGTTTCACTGGATTTGGATTTGAAATGAATTTCCTAGGATTTTGCAAAGCTGATAAATAGGAAGAAATGGCTCAATATTTGGTGGGGTACAGAAAGTTTTAATAAAAATGTTCCAAAACTAAGTTTGGACATGACAAGCATCTAGGAATTTGAATCACTGCATTTGGATCAAAAATGAGCTCTTTGTGATTTTCTAAAGTTCATCACAGAAAATGGAATATGGGCATTTGATAAATATTTGTGAAAGAAATGTTTCTGGAATAATGTGCATGTTGCACCATGTGATAGAGCATGATTTATGGAGCCATAGGAAATTTGAATCATCAAGTTTGGAGTTCAAATGAATTATCTAGGCATTTTTTAAGTTGACAGAAAAAAGGAAAAAGGAAAAGAATAAGGGTTCAACCTTATACAGTGCACAGGGCGAGGGATGGCTGCACAATGACTGGGCCGGCCCATCAATTCGGCCGCGCACAGGAGGGGGGTGACGTCGGAGGCGCCCCCTTGGAGTGCGCCTTCGCGCTGGAAAGGCGCCTTCCAGCCGCCCCGCCTCCACTTATCCTACGTGGCGGTGGGCGAGGCCGCTGACCTGCGGGGCCCGGCCGCAGGTTGCTCGTCGCCCCTGGTCTTCTTCTCCGGCCCGACGCCGGGCTGGGGAAAACTTCGGCCGCCGGCGCAGCCGTGGCCTGGGGATGCGGGAGGGTCGGGCGAGGTGTCCAGGAGCTCCGGCTCCCCTCCCCGCGCCCGAGGGCGGCTGCGAGCCCGCCCAAGGAGGGCCACAGCCTCGCCTCCACAGGGAGGCCGCGGCGGCCGCGGGGTCTCCGGCGGCGCCACGCCAGGAAGGACTCCCAGGCCAAGGGGAGGACCGGCTCGTCCCTGGGGGTTCCCCGAAGAAGGCTCGGACCTCGAAACGAAGAGGGGAAGGAGGGAAGGGGAGGATAAGACCGACAGCCCGGCAGGTTGCGGACGTCGAGGGGACCTCGATGGACACGCCCACTCTGCCCAAGGCCGCCTGGAAGCCTCGGGAGGGCCGAGCTACAGTGCCTTGGTGCACTGTAGCGTGCTCCAGAGCGCGCCTTTGGCCGGCATGCTCGTGTCTTTGCTTTCCACGCCGTGTCCCCCAGTGTCCAGTAGTGCTAGGGAGTAGTAAACAATGGCGTGGGGGTCTTGGATGCTCTGGGGAACCACTGGGATGAGGAGGGAGGTGAGGAAGAGGGTGAAACCTGCTGTCCAGCAGTGTAAATTGGGGTTTTACCCCCTCCAATAATTGAGCTGAGGCCATGGGAATGTTACTGGGGGTAGATGATGATCAGAATAGGCTGTGGTAAGAATTTGGGGTAAAGGGAAATAGTAAAAGGGGTCCAAACACTTGTTTTGGTAAATGAACACAAGGTGTTTGATCAGTGTTTGGTCAAGCAAATGACATCCACTTGACATGGGACTTAACAGGATCAAATTTCACATATAATTAGGCCCCTACACCAAATTTGAGCTCATTTGGGCAAAGTGGCCAATGTAACTTTGGTGAACCCTAGAAATGAACAGAAATGGTTTCACCATGTTTGAGTTAAGCAAATCATCTCCCCTTGATGCACCACTTGGTGTAGCATCATCATTTGGGGTTATGAACATGCCCACAAAGTTTGAGGCTCCAGATAAAAAGTTGACAATGTAAAGTTGTTCAAATTTGCATTTGAACAGAAAGGGTTTTGGGGTGATCTGATCAAGTTGCTCTATTCCAAATCTTGTGCCATTTGGTCTAGATGCCTTATTAGGCCATTCTAGCATGTGCACCAAATTTGAGAGCATTTGGACAAGTTTGGCAATGTAGAGTTGCTCAAACTTCAAATATGGACAGAATAGTTTTGAGGGGATTAGAGGATGTTTCCTTGCTCTTCAAGGCATGAGGCTTTGCAAGATCATCAAATATGTCATGTATGACATGATAGAATTTCCCTGGAATTTTTGGAGAATATTTCCTTTGTAAATATTTCAAAAGCTTGAAATATCCATAAAGGGTTTTGGAAGGATTAGTCCAATATTTTGAACATGACCATGTGCTGAAACTCTTATATATGGACAATATATGTCCTATGAGTCTCCCTGAATTTTGGCAAATATTTTTGAAATGATTAAATAATTTTTCCCTATTAAAGACCATTTCTGGCCTCAAGAAAAAGCTTTTAAATAAAATATAAAAATAACTTTTAAAATTATACTTTTGTGGTTTCTGGGAGTCCTATAACTAATACGATTCAAATATACTTTTTGAAAGATTTTTCACACCCTAAATAAGGTACTTGCAGTGCAAACCTCAATTCAGGGGTTTTTGGAAAACTAATTTTAGAAAATACCATTTGGCCAAAATAGTTTTATAAGAAAATTCTATACTGGTCTATACACATGGCATGATCATTGGGAAAAGGTTTTGGGTCAAGGAGATGAAGTATAAGAGTTGGAGGATTTATTTGATTTTTAGAGCACTAGCAAACAGCAGACAAAAGTCAAATCAAGCAAAGTCAAAAACACTCAAAAGTTTTTGCAAATCCACATTTTTAACATGATAATTAGCTTAAGCAATGTGACATGAAAATCAGGGTGTGACAGACCTACCCCCCTTACAAGTATCTCGTCCCCGAGATTCCCAGACTAGGCGTGGAAAGAAAAGCGGAGTCTTGGATACGGGGTAGTCTTCACTTCTCCTTGTTGGTTCTGCTTCCGAGCGGTGCTCCTTGGAATCCTGAAGTACTTGATGGTATGGCTTCTTGCTTGATGCCTTCCTTGATGGAGGTTGCTGAGGGGTCTCTTGCATAGGTTAGGTTGGGTTAGCTGTCAAAGGCTCGGTGATCGATGTCCTTGCGGGCATCGGGCTAGCTAGGAGGTAAGAAGTACTTCCAGAGTGGTGGCTCGTGGAAGATTTGGTGCACGGAGAGTATCTCAGGTGGTAGATCTAGCTGGGGAGCCGTCTACCACATGACTTGCAGTGATCTCAAAGGGTCCAATGAACCTTAGTGCGAGCTTCCCCTTGACGTGGAAACGCTTGTTTCCCTTCAGAGGAGTTACCCGCAGGTACACGTGGTCCCCGATATGGAAACTCATGTCCCGACGGTGAGTGTCAGCATAGCTCTCTTGCCTTGACTTGGCTGCCTTCAAACGTTCTCTGACTAGTTGGACTTGCTCTTCCGCTGCAAGGAGAACATTCGGTCCAAGGACTAGCCCTACTCCACCCTCTGACCAGTTGAGGGGTGTGCGACCTCAGCGTCCGTACAACACCTCAAATGGTGCCATCTGAAGGCTCGACTGGTAACTGTTGTTATAGGAGAACTCGGCAAAAAGGAGACAATCCTCCCACTTGGCTCCATATGCCAAGACACAGGCTCGGAGTCGTGACTTCGAGAATCTGATTGACTCGTTCAGTCTGACCTCCGGTCTGGGGGTGGAAAGCCGTGCTGAAAGATATCTTGGTTCCCAAGGCTTCTCGGAACTTCTTCCAGAACCTTGAGGTGAACTGGGTTCCTCGATCTGACACAATCTCCTTGGGAAATGCCGTGAAGACTTACGATTCGGTCGATGTAGAGAGCTGCCAGCCGGTTGCCATCGTAAGGGGTCTTGACATGAATGAAATGGACCACCTTGGTCAAATGATCGACCATGACCCAAACAGAGTCATGTCCTCTATCCGACCTTGGTAATCCAGTGACGAAGTTCATTCCGACTTTATCCCACTTCCGCTCAGGAACCTTGAGTGGTTGAAGCAATCCGGTGGGTTGCTGATATTCAGCCTTGACCCTTTGGCACACATCACACTTTGCAACATAGGTTGCAATCTCTCTTTTCATCCCGCGCTACCAGAATCGTGCCTTCAAGTCTTGATACAACTTGGTGTGAGCGTTCCTTCGACACGGAAATGCTCGGCTCCTTTGAGAGGGGTGGTTTGCAGATACGCCCGGTCTTCAACGCGGAAGTTTCTTCTTGATGACGGTGGTCGGTGTAGATCTTCCTTCTTGACAGGGCGGTCTTCAAATGTCTTCTATCCAGCTGTCCGTCTCTTCTTTGTCTTCGGGCAGACAAGTAGGCCATCAATTAATGATGTTACCCAACTTGTCCACTTACTCCATGAGGTCTATGGGGTACGCAAGGTAAGCTGGGGTATTGGTGGTGGTCTCAGTTGAGTATTAGCAGAGGCCTTCCTGACTCTGAGTCAAGGCCCGTGGTCAGAATCTGACCAGGTGGTGGCTTGGTGGGGCTTAAGGGTTTCAAGGATTCTAGTGAGTGAGTGAACTTATATCATCTTATCCTTAAGCACAGTTTCTGAGCTGCCAATAGCTCTATCTAGTACTCCGAACGGAAAAGCATCTCTCGCATAGACCAACTTCAATCACCACTCATTGCCATACATATCCTCATGATTCTCAAGAGACGGTCTAACAAAATTGCACTAGTCTACGATCCCCAAATCCATATGTATGCCTACCTCTAAAATCCAAAGGTAGATCATACATGCTGCTGAGTTTAAATTAAACTCCACAATCCAAGCACTCAACCTAATCTTGCAAGGCTCACGATAATGCATCTCTATTCTAAGGAAACACGTCATATGCCACTCCAAGATTTGTTTCCTTCCTATAGATCAACTCCGATAGCCCGGTAATCTCCATCAATCACCACATAATCCAACAATTCTACAAATCTGATGTCTACGGTGTTTCGCAAGATCTCAAGTCCCTATAATCCCCAAATACTCGGAAGGACTATGCATCACGATAGTAAATCCACCAAATTCCCATCATCCGGGTTAAGTAAAATCCAAGACCACGACTATATAGATCCCTAAATCAACTCCGACAAATAATCCAATCTCCTAGGTTATTGTCCACCGAGAAGCATGATATCATAATCAGGATCATAGGCCTAAATCCAATCTTACTCCGAATCATGCAGACATATCCAGCATTATACCAACCAGAATCACCTACATAAATCCAAATCTCATGTCCAACGGGCACTCCTACATACTTTCCCAAAGTCATGATCTCACCAATATGAAAACCTCATAATCCACCAGGGTCTCAGATAATTCCTCGAAGTCACTGATATAAACCACCAAGTCATCTGTCCAATATCCTCGAACTGTCTATCTATGGCATCGTCAGACCTCGCGCTATATTAGGACGAAAATGTGCTCACTCATCGTGTCCACTAGCTCCTTTACGAACCCAGTGTTGTGCAAGGTTACAAAGGCTTAACTGGTTCTCTCGCTTTACCATGGGTTAGGCACATGGTTAAGGATTCGTGCTGGAGGGTCTCGGGAAGTCTCAAAGGGTCTAGGAAGAGGGTTACTGGTCTCGAGGGTTAAACATAACTCTACGGAGTTGCAATAGATCGTGGAGGTTGTAGCAGAAGTCTTCGGTGCCAGTTGGCCGTCGAGGTAGAATCCTTGGTGCATCTTGTCTTGCGGGTCTTCAATTGGGGGGAGAGAGAATAGAGGGAAGAAGCAGCGTAGAGGAGGGAAATGCCTAAAGGGGGTGCTATAGTGCAGGTGCAACAAACAGGTGAAAAAGGTCGAAACAAAAGAAACAAGGCAAGGAAGGTGATATAGCCATGCACTTGTTGCCTGGGGCAAAAGTGCGACTTATATCAAAACACAAACGAATAAAAGCAAACAACACACAATCATGGTTCTATTCGAACCATTATATGGACTCGACTGCGCATAGGGGGTACACGACTCATCCTACCCTAGGGGTTCTCGGACTCAGTGTCATTACTTGTGCCTCGTGCAGTCTTCTGAGCTTCCTCGGATGTTGCTATGCCCCTTGTAGTTGCTTGATGAATGATCCAGGTTGAGCCTGAAGAATCTTCAACATCTTCTCGCCTGATGAGGTGATGGGGTGAAGGTGCCTCCTTGTAGCTGGCGTTGACTTGGTCTTCTCTTGTCTCTTTAATCATGACGATCCCTTGTGCCTTCTGGGGCGTCGAGGGTACCAGGTAGGCAATCCATGTGCAATGACAATAACAAGGCATAATAGAGGTCCACCATGTCGGGTTCGTTGATGAAAACATCGACACCAAGAGCGGGGGACGAAGAGAACCGTTTTCCTGCTCACTATAGTGAGGCGGACCAAATGGCAAGGTTCTCATCCACCGGTGGTTGCCGATACAACAACGGTAGTGACAGGATTACTCTATTAGCGATGCATATCATGATTTTGCATAACCTATACCCTAGTCATTTGTAGGCCAAGGTTGCACCATCTTGGGGGCTCTTGTCAAGGGTGTCCCCCATCTTCTGGGTCTTCATGTCCTTATCCATCGAGGATGTAACTTCCGTTGGTATCGTCTTGTCGTGGTGTCACCAATCTTGTGTGCAAAAGTGGCGGGTGAGTGTTTGGCAAGGTGCACTCCACGAGGATTATGGAAAATCCAGTGGTCAGGGGCATAAGGGTTCTAGCGACCAAGGTTTTGAAGAGGAAGAGATCAAGTATAGCCTAGTTTTCGAAAAACTGAGAAGGGAAGAGAAGTATAGATAGTTTTGAAAACTAGTAATAGTTTTGAAAATAGCTTTACCCTAACTAACGACCATGCTAACTAAGGCTTCCTACAGTCAGGATGGCTCTGATACCAGCTCTGTGGGGACCTCGACTCATACGTCGTGATCACCGAATGCACATGTATAGTGATCCCAGAGATCAATGCTCACTGAACACACAGAAGCTGAATAACAAGAGTCTTACATCCATACATACCGTATTACACAAATAGGACCATAGTGCTCAAGCCTTGAGTGTAACATCGCAGCGGAAAATCTTTAAAGACAACTGGGACCCATGCCATCTGCCTTAACCCTACAGGCATTCTGACTAGGAAGCGTCCTAGCTCGCATGCTCGTCACCAAGAAATCTTCATCATAACCTGTTCTCTCATGCCTGGCCAATAAAATAACCAGTGGCAAGCCAATGAGTACATTGAATGTACTCGCAAGCAACCCAAGTGTGATAACATAATATTTATGCAAGGCTCTACTGCTAGGTTGGCAGATTTGCGGAAAGCTAGTTTTTCATATGCACTTATGATCAACATATAACAAGGGCATGCATGTGTCTGTAACAAGTATCAGGAGGTCACAGACATCAATATTGAGGAAGAGTTGTAATCAGCACATGCACAAGCTCATTGTGACTTCCTCACAATCACATCATCAATATCTCTGAATCGTGTTGTTTCCCAGAAACTTATGGACATAGTCTAAGTAGCACCACCCAACTGTCCTTGACCGCGGACACGGCTATTCGAATAGTTTGACACTCTGCAGAGGTTGCACACTTTACCCACAAGATCCGGGGAACTTCCGTGTCATCCACGACCCGCGGTACCTCAAGTACCCGGGGTAAGCACCCGATCACTATCTTTCCCTAGGCGACACTAATATGGAGTCCACTCGATTGGTAACAGCCCCGTGCCAAACATTTCACATCTCAAGGTTTGTGGAGACTCGCTCCGAATTCATCACATATCACAAGCACGGGGTACCAACGGTGTGTCCGGTGCCTTGTGAAAACAGTCATGGCCGCCTATCCAAGCACGACCCCGTCCCGAGAGTGACCTCATGTCACCCCCGTCACTAGTAATGCGGGCACCATGCTAGTATCGACCTAGGTAATCAATAATGCCCTTTCCCATGTAAGGGTAGAGTGGTTGCGCATGTTTGGTTGGGACGGTAGTCACACATAAATCTAATCCATCTCTGTAAACAACACTTTCGTCAAGCCTCGGCACACTACTTCTTCACCAAGTAGTGCCCTAGCTCTTCATCAACTCCCAGGGGCATTAGTGGCACCCACTGGGTCATTTGCAAGTATGTCAGACCACACTTGTTTCACTCAATGCATAACCCCGACCCATTTGCGTAGCCAACTACTATAGCATACATCTATCAATTCCCACCCACATAACCCTCATAGGAAGGTAGGGTCATGTTTGATGCAAGTTTCAACAGTAAAGTAACAGGGGTAGCAACCAAAGTGGTTTCCACCTCAACATGGTTCCGATGCATTGAATAATAAGGTGCTATGAGACATGCATAAAAAGGTTTCTTGAACATGGTCAAAGGGATGCTTGCCTTATTCTCCCGAGTCTTCAAACCTTCTGGTCCATCTCCAAATACTCCGTTTATTACGTCAACTAACGATGGAAACAATCATAATAAGCAACACAATCAAAGCAACAATAAAAGTGCTCTAAAAATAGGAGTTGGACTTTTCTAGGATACCTCTGGTCATATTAGAAATGACCAAGGTGGTTTCATAGGTATTGGATCAATGGGTGATTTGGAACATTCCAATATGATGGAACCAAAGGGTTTATGGATTTGGAAGAAGTATACAGAAATAATTCCTTGAATGATGAGCAAAGGTACCCATCATCAAGTCATGATTTTAGAAGCATTTAGGAGTTGGTTTCACTGGATTTGGATTTGAAACGAATTTCCTAGGATTTTGCAAAGCTGATAAATAGGAAGAAATGGCTCAATATTTGGTGGGGTACAGAAAGTTTTAATAAAAATGTTCCAAAACTAAGTTTGGACATGACAAGCATCTAGGAATTTGAATCACTGCATTTGGATCAAAAATGAGCTCTTTGTGATTTTCTAAAGTTCATCACAGAAAATGGAATATGGGCATTTGATAAATATTTGTGAAAGAAATGTTTCTGGAATAATGAGCATGTTGCACCATGTGATAGAGCATGATTTATGGAGCCATAGGAAATTTGAATCATCAAGTTTGGAGTTCAAATGAATTATCTAGGCATTTTTGAAGTTGACAGAAAAAAGGAAAAAGGAAAAGAATAAGGGTTCAACCTTATACAGTGCACAGGGCGAGGGATGGCTGCACAACGACTGGGCCGGCCCATCAATTCGGCCGTGCACAGGAGGGGGGGTGACGTCGGAGGCGCCCCCTTGGAGTGCGCCTTCGCGCTGGAAAGGCGCCTTCCAGCCGCCCCGCCTCCACTTATCCTACGTGGCGGTGGGCGAGGCCGCTGACCTGCGGGGCCCGGCCGCAGGTTGCTCGTCGCCCCTGGTCTTCTTCTCCGGCCCGACGCCGGGCGGGGGAAAACTTCGGCCGCCGGCGCAGCCGTGGCCTGGGGATGCGGGAGGGCCGGGCGAGGTGTCCAGGAGCTCCGGCTCCCCTCCCCGCGCCCGAGGGCGGCTGCGAGCCCGCCCAAGGAGGGCCACAGCCTCGCTTCCACAGGGAGGCCGCGGCGGCCGCGGGGTCTCCGGCGGCGCCACGCCAGGAAGGACTCCCAGGCCAAGGGGAGGACCGGCTCGTCCCTGGGGGTTCCCCGAAGAAGGCTCGGACCTCGAAACAAAGAAGGGGAAGGAGGGAAGGGGAGGATAAGACCGACAGCCCGGCAGGTTGCGGACGTCGAGGGGACCTCGATGGACACGCCCACTCTGCCCAAGGCCGCCTGGAAGCCTCGGGAGGGCCGAGCTACAGTGCCTTGGTGCACTGTAGCGTGCTCCAGAGCGCGCCTTTGGCCGGCATGCTCGTGTCTTTGCTTTCCAGGCCGTGTCCCCCAGTGTCCAGTAGTGCTAGGGAGTAGTAAACAATGGCGTGGGGGTCGTGCTTGGGAACCCTAACGGGCCGGTGCCCGATCCGCGCGATCCGCCCGACCCGCGACCCGATCCAGATCCGGCGCCCGTTGACCGCCCGTTTGACCGCTCCGCCAGACCCGGCCTGCAGGAGGTTGACCCTCGTTTTTCTTCTAAGTCCTTAGTGTTTTTCAGTGTCTGATGCATTCTTGTGATAGCAATATCTTTTATTGTGCTTGTCCGATTTGTGCATATGATATGTCAAAATGTTCCTGGTGACATGTACTATGTTTTGTTCCATTGTGTCATGCATGTTTGAGTCCATCTAGATGTCTTAATCTTCATGAGAAGAGTGCTACTTGTTATAAACTGCTGCTATTAGTTGTTTTCATGCCATGTTTGATATGTGATAACTTGGTGCATGTTTATCCAAATGAAGCAAATGATATGTCCACATGTTCATCATGAGATGCTCTACATGTTGGTTGCTTTAACTTGCATGATAGAATTCATATTGCCATGTTTATCTCCTTTGCAAAAGTGCTTGTGGTTGTTAGTTTGTTAAACTTGTTACGAGATGCCTAGTTGAGGAGCCCGTTGCTATTGATGTGGTTGTCCTCTTGTTGCATGCTTATATGTTTTGGATTCCCCATCATGTGTACTTGCTGTGGTGCCAACCACTTGCCATGTTATGCTTTGAGGTGACTTAAACTTGCTCACAAACATGCCATGATAATATTGCTGTTTTAACACTTAGTGAAATTTCACTAAGTCTGGAATCTGTAATGTCCAGATGCTATGTTTGCTTGTTGTTCTAGGCAAATCCATGATAGTTTTGGGGTGACTATTGTTGTTTCCTTGTTGTATATGTTGTTGGCTATCCATCCATGCCCTCACATGCTCTTTTGGGTGGTTGTAGCATATATATTCCTTGCTCCGAAGTTGCTATGTGGCTGTTATTTTCAGCTTTGCTTGTTTCTTTTTTCGGGTGTATCTTTTAGCCCGTTGCTCCGTTTTGAGCAAGTCCTATATGAAACTTGTGTGGTTTTGCATGTAGATTCATAATATCCTCTTGTTAACATGTTTTGAAGTATCTTGCTTGTTGCACATTGTCATGTTCCTTGTGTTATATCTCTGTGTTTCCTATGTTGTCTTGATGTGCATCCTAAGTGCATATGTAGTGCTTCCTTAGTGCATCAGCCATGCATCCTGTGGTTTGCGCATTGCATCTTGTTCGATTTCGTGCCTCGTGTGTTTTGTGTTGAGTAGAGCCGGAAGCCGAGACCGAGTACGAGAACGAGGTTACTACCGAGGTTGAGAACGAGGAGCCCTCTTACGATCCCATCGACGACTCTACAGGCAAGATGACCTGACCCAGATATCATTAATATCTTTGCCTATTGCTAGAAGTCTCGCTCTTTAGCTTATTGCCTTGATGCCCATGTTTTCTTGTCAGCCTCCTATTGTAACCATGAATCTGTCTAACCACCCTACCTATGCAAACCTTTGATTGGCTAAGTACGCTTCGCTCAGCCCCTCTTATAGCATTGCTAGTTCCAGGAGAAGATTTGAAGATTCTTGCTTCATGTTGAAGCTTGTTGGGATATCACACTATATTAACTCTTTAATTAAATCATATATATATTGGTAATGGGTGGAAGGCTAAGCCTCTTGCTTGGTGATTTGTTCCACTCATGCCGCCCTAGGAAGCGTATAAACCGGTGTTATGTTCCTTGATTTTCCGTTCCTCACACGGTTGGGGTTATGGGACCCCTCGATAAATCGCTTTGCGCTAAGTCTTCTCCAGCAAGTCCCAACATTGGTACTATTTGCCTAATAACTAAAAAACTTGCATAGGGAGTAATTAACCCTCTTCTTAATCAACAACCCCGGGCCAGTGCTCCACATGAGTGTTGGTCCGAACTGGGCAACCTGCGGGGCCACCTTGGGGAAACCCGAGGTATGGTAAAAACCCGTAGCTTGTCCCATCCGGTCGTAGCCTGAGACTAGATACGTGCGGCTACTGTCAGGGTGTCGACACGCCGGGAGGATTTGCTGGATTAGCCTTACCTTAGTCGGAGTATCTTGAGCACGGGATTCCGAGGATACTCGGGCCTTCCCACCTTGGAGTTGCGACTCCGCGGATCGTGGGCTTGTAATGGGCCAAGTTGGAACACCCCTGCAGGTTTTGAACTTTCGAAAGCCGTGCCCGCGGTTGTGTGGCAGATGGGAATTTGTTAATACCCGGTTGTAGAAAACTTGACACCATGTTCGGAACACACTACCAGCGTGAGTACCGTGACGGTCATTTTCCGAAAGGGGTTCGGGAAGTGAACACGGTGGGGTTATGTTTGACTTGTTTTAGCTAGGATCACTTTGTGATCACTTTATCGTCCGAGGCACTTCTCTTCTCGCTCTTCTTACGTAAGCTAGTGCTAGTGCTGCTGCAACCTCTTATTCTTTCTTCAGCCTTGTTCCACACACAAGGCTTAGATAGTTCTGTTACCCGGGAACGGAATTGTTGAGTTCTCTGTGGCTCACAGATTCTACACCACACCAGATGCAGGTACCATGGTGAGCTACTCAGGTGATGGCACAGTGGCACAGAGCTAATCTGGGAGTACGATGAGGACCGTAGCCGTTACTATGTGCACTATCCCGATGATCAGTAGTGGTTTCTACTAGGGGCGATTCAGACCTGTGGCTTTATGTATGTTTGGTATCTTACATTTGGATCTTCACTCGTAGACGGGTTGTGATGTTATTTGAATGATGTTTTGCTATGTAATGAATTGTGTGACGTGGCGAGTGTAAGCCAACTATCTCTTTTGTTTTCCATCTCCATTTTTACATGAGATGTGCAAAGATACCGAACTTGAGATCATTCCAGAATGGGCTTATACCTTTAAGCCGTGCCTCGACACGTAGGAGGTATAGTCCCATCCTGGGCATTACACAAATCATCATACTAAAAGGGTAGAAACTGAACTGAAGCTTAAAACCAACAATCCTAAAAGTCTACAGATTAGTAACACGTGAACCTAGTAAGGAAAAGAGGCCGAGTCCTAAATCCCCGTGGAAAGAATAGACTGACTCAGATCAGAAGGGTATAAGGTAAAGGAGTAAAAAGAGCCTTACGTTCCCTTCCACAATCAATTCCTCTACATATAACTAAGAATTTTTCTAGACTCAACATCGACCAGTTTGGCTTGAGAAACCTACAGGCAGTCCGGCTCTGATGCCAACGCTGTCAGGACCCCGATCCTAAGTCACACCGATCTAGCTATAACACGTCATATCACTTTACGGCCTCACGCACGGTATCCCCACGGGTGCCACCTTACCTGGCCCGGGACCGTTTGCGCATTTTGGCACACGTATATGACAGTGTCGCTACCATCCATATGACAGATAACCCGGGCCGACATGGCTAGTTATAAACCAAAAGTGGCACTAAATTACAGAGACAGGCATCCATGACCCAGCAACGAACGTGTCGGTCATCAACGTATGAACCCAAGTCGTAGCAAGCTACATGGACTTAAAGGAACAACACGTGACATTTCCCCTAAGGGACATACACAGGAACGAAGAAGGACACATGCCGGCCAGCCTACGTGTTCCGACCAGTAGCAAGCTACCAAGGCCCGTTGGAAGCACTAGGAGGCATTTCCCTATAAGATAGGCTACCAAAGGAAAACAACTAGGTGTCGGATCCCACACATACCAAGCATTCCAATCATACACACAATATGCTCAATATGTGCAAATACAACATTGCATCACAACAGAACTCTATCACTCAAAGTACTTTATTTAAGAGGCACCAAGAGCCATACATAACATATCCATACAGGTAGGGGTCACATGACCCAACACTCAAGTCATACAGTCATACAAGCACAAGCGGAAGCTAACATGTCTGAGTACAGACAACTTGGAAAATAAAACAGGCTTGGTGTAGCCTGACTATCTACAAGGCCCTTCACAAGCTCCAGATCTCCGTCTGGGTAACAAGCTACTCGTCGACGTCAACGTCTATGTAGAACCCATCAGAAGGGGCAGGGTTCTCCTCTGCAACAGTTATTAAGCAAACATGAGTACAAAGGTACTCAGCAAGTCTTACAACAGAACCTATCATACATGCAACATTATCAACAGGGGGTAGTGGAGTTCATAGCAGAAAGCCAGCTTTGACTCTTGGCTAACCTATACTACAACTCTCAACAGATTGCGAGATATTACTACGTACACGAGTCCTCTACTCACCACAACAATACACCACCGAGGATCCTCTTCCGTCATCCTATGGAAGGGCCATCCACGGCACTCACACTTGTCTTGAGGCTTTTAGTAGTATCCATCAACTTGTCTATGAACTGTAAGAGTAATCAAGTAGTCCGTACCGCGAACAACGGCTATTCGAATAGATTGGTAACCCTATAGGGGTGTACTTCTTCACACACGCTTCCACCACTTATCGCCGTTTACTCGACATGTACTCGGCAACCTTCAAGCGGAAGCCCAGCGAGGGTGTCGGCCACGACCTGACTAACTACACAAGTCTCTCGTCCAGGTTTATCGCCTATTTGGGTTCCATCCATGGGGAGATCCGGCCGGGGTGTCGCTCACGGCCCCAAACGATGTGTACAGGGTTCCCGAGTCACCAAACGGGCAACCGGTACACCGTGCCACGTACCTGTCGCATCACAGCCCACCCCGAGGGTCAGCGCTGTGCACGACCACTAGTAAACTACAAACACCAGAAACTAGTTGCAACTCCTGGACAGAGATCAAGGGTAATTAGTAAGTCGAGAGGGTCAATTAAGGATCCCAATGTGTGGTAGTAGCTGAAACTTGAACCACACATACAGATCTCGGGTCCTATGGACGGTTCCAATGAAACAACCCACCACATACTCCTACATGGCCTTTCATCGATACCTTTACCAAACATGTTCCACACTTCCTTCTCTTTACCGGTATGATCATTTCACTCTGATCCATCACCCAGATGAATCAGACCTGACACAACTCTAAGCATAGCAGGCAACATAAACAAATAGCATGGTGGATCACACATAACATGGATCAATCAACTCCTACACATGCTAGTGGGTTTCAACTATTTACTGTGGCAATGACAGGTCATGCAAGGAAATAGGGTTCAACTACCGCAGCAAGTAGCAGTTCACACGCTGTTGCCTTAATGCAGTAAAAGAGAGCAGGAGCGAGAAGATGGGTTTGTATCGGAATGATCAATGATTGCTTGCCTGACAGAGTGGTTGTCGGGTACTGCTCTTCAGCTGGATACGCAGAAGTATCCTCGGGAGCAGGACCTAACACGGAGAATATCGGCGATACAATCAATAAGCAAACAAATGCAACAATATGATGCATGCTCATGATATGGCAAGATGCATGTGTTTTGGGCTAATGCAACTATAACCAGAAGGGTTTGAGCCCATTTGAATCAAAGATTCAAATTGCAACTCAAACTATTATTTATTTAAGTGCATTATCATGTTTTAGAATATACAGCAAGGTTAACTTGCTCAAACATGCATGAAACTAGTGCCATTGGAAATATTGGATTTTTCTGATCAATTTTCATATATAAATCTTTTCCATCTGAGCTACTGTTGAATTTATATGATTTTTTGAAGTTTAAAGCATTTTTTGGAATTTCCTGAATTGTTTTTAAATCAAATAATCCCAGAAAATCCTTTACTGCGTCAGCATGACATCATGTTGACGTCAGCAAGTCAACAGGGCGCCCAGGTCAAACCTGACCAGTGGGTCCCTCATGTCAGTGACTCACTAAACTAATGACAGCAATTAGTACTTAATTAAAACCTAAACTGAAATTAGTCAACGGCCGGCCCCACATGTCAGTGACACAGGGGGGTCAAAACCTCGGTCAAATAGGGCTAACTCGCCGGCGTTTAGCCGCCGGCGAGGCCAAACGCGGCTGTGAGGTGCGGGTTTTGTGCTCCGACTGCCGAAACAATGGCGGAGCACATCTACGGGTACCTGGGAGTAAGCCGCGTCGAGTGGTGGTGGTGGCTGGCCTCGGGGTCGCCGGAAACGACGCCAGCGACGAGTCCAGCGGCTGTCGGAGTTCGGGCGAGGTCGAAAACATCGGTGCGGTGCTCGTAGAGGTGCGTGGAGTGATCCTAGAGCATCTACACGGAACGGTGAAGCTGGTGGGCACGGTGGCCGGACCGTTAGATGGTCCGAGCCTCGTCGGCGACGAGCTCCGTGGCGGCGCGTGCAGGTGAGCCTCGTGCGGTGCGTTCAGTGCAGGAGAGAGCCAACGGAGAGGGGGGGACGGAGTTGAGCTCACGGCGGTTGCAGTAGACGACGAGGCGAGCTCAGGGACGGTCGGAGCTGAGCGGGGCGGCGATGGGGATCTCTGCGGCCGGAGTTGGGGAAGACGGGGTCGGGGGCGACTCCAGAGCGGGCGAGCGCTCGGGGCTCAGCCTACTCGACGTAGTCGATGACGACGGAGCGGTCGGACACGGTGACGGAGCTCAGGGACGGCGGTGGACGTGGCTATCACGACGGCGCGAGCACGGCGGCGGCGGCCATGGTGCGGGGAAGGCAAGGGAGAGGAGCTGGGGAGGAGTGGGCGTGTCAGCGAGCTCGGGGAGGAAGTGGGGGATCGATCCCACCCACCAGAACGGCGAGGGGAGGAAGCAGGGCGGCGGGCAGCTGTGTGGCGCGCGCTGCGGCCGCCGTCGAGCACTTGCCTGCCTGCCTGGCCGATCCAAGCAGCTCACTGGACCGGTGGCTGGGCTGGGCCGGCAGGTGGGCCTGTTAGGCGCCAGGTAAGGTCTCTCTCTCTTCTCTCTTTTCTATATCTTTCTGTTTCATTTCTTTTGCAACTTTGTTGAATTATTAAAAATGCCAGAACATTTTTATAGCTCATAAAACTAGTCATGCCCACTGTATATAATGTGAACAGCATGGAACATTTTAGTTTATGATTATTTGGGCACACAAAATATTTTATAGCATTTAAATGCCCAAATGCAAATACCATATGAATTAATCCAGAGACCTTGGATGTCCTAGAAAATTGTGCACCATTTTTGGCAGAGGTTTAAGACCAAGGCAGAAATGATGAATATTTTTTATGGGCATTTTGGGTACATTGGAAAAGATTTTATTAAACCCTAGTTGTTAGAAGAGGGGTGCTGGGGTTTCTGTCATTCCCATTTCAAGTTTCTTTGAAAAGTAAACTTGATGCACACTCTAGCTAGTCCTAATGTAAGCACTGACTAGGGATGTGACACCAACAGCAGTGGTACTTCGCTTACTTAGGCTCTAGCGGCCTTTTCTTGCCTGTATCTGATGATTTGAACCAGTTCTTCATCATCAGCTTCGTCATCAGACGGCACTTGGAAAGAAACTTGTTTCTTATGAGGACTTGGGCGAGAGCCTCGTCCAGCAGTTGTCTTCTTCTTCAGCAGTGAGGGACCAACTGAGGAACTTGGTATTGCTGAGGAACTTGGGGCAGCTGAGGAGCTTACAAAGGCTCCTGAGGCAATGGATATGCCAGAGTCCTCTGACATGTGGCAAGATGCACTAGAGCAGATGACTTTGTTGCAGCATCTGAAGACTTTTGCGGAGGTGATGAGGACTTTGGAGGAGTAGGAGCAGTCTGAGGAATTTGCCGTGAGGGCTTTGAAGAAACTGGCCGTGAGGGCATTGCTGAGGAAGAAGCACTTGGCTTGTGAGTAGGCTTCTTAGCCATGGCCTTCTTAGGCTTGGAAGCAGAGGCCTCAGCAGAGGCAGCAGCAGCAGCAGAGTCTTCATTGAATTTCCTCATTGCTTCTTTTGCTTGTTTGGCCAACTTGGCCTGGCGCTTAGCCCATTCTTCAGGAAAATCCTCACCACGCTTGAGGCTTGTGGGATCAGCAACTTGGCCATGTGCCAGTGGAGGTCTTGGGCAGGGAGGATTGAGTGCGAATTTCTTCATGTATTTGGGAGTCACATATATGTACTCCCTCCACTCTCTTGCCCATCTCCTCTCTATTCTTTGTATGCGCACTTTGCGCTGATTCTTGTCCTCTTTTCTGAACATTGCCTCATCAGGAGTGCAATAGTCAGCATAAATGTCTTCAGGTATCTCAAAAGCAGTATTGACCTCAGGCCTCTTTCCTCCTTTCTGTGGTTTCTTTCCATCAGCCATTTTCTTCAGGCGAGGAATTTGAACAAATGAACTTTCTGAAGAAGTGTGCAACTTTTCTTCGAGGAATGCTGCAAATGAGTTAAGTTGATGAGAACCTAGTGATTCAGCAGCGGACATGAGTACTTGTGAATAGAGTATAGTTGCGAGGAATTTGGATAGGTAATGTGTGTTCTCAGAAAGTTTTGTAAAAAGAACAAGGTTGAGGAAATTGACCAGATGAGTCTTGAAGAATTTGACTAAGCGTTCTTTGTCTTAGGTTCCAGAGTTGTGTAGATTGAAAATCCACACAACTGAGGAATCTTGAAGAAAAACATGGCTTAGAGAAATCAAATCAAGAATGGATGATATGTGAGGTGTTTAGTATGTGAAGATTTGACGAAGAAAACACCTTTTGAGAATTTGAAGAAAACGTTTGAATCAAAGAGGGCAGTAAAAGTAACTTTTAATTACCCTGGATGAAGAACATGACGAACTGTGGGATGGAGAAGTGAAGTTCGTCTGTGTAGATCTTCCACGCCCTAACTTGGCAGAGGAAGATAGCTACGGCGGCGCCGGAGTGAAGAAATCTGCGGCCGGCACGAGTACGACGGCGATGAGGTCGACGCAGTGAAGCTCTTCCTTGCCGGCGACGATGGAGTAGCGGCAGAGCTAGGGTTGGAGAAGCTCGAGCGGGAGAGTGAGAACGAGCGGAGTAAAAAGTGAAGTGAGGGAAGGGGAGGGGTATTTATAGGTGAGATGAAAAACCATTCGCCTGAAGAATTTGGATGAACGTGCCCCTGACCCTTCTCATTCGCACGACATGTGTCACCCACGTACTGTGTAGTGGAGACCGTGTGAGATCGTGGGTGAATAGATAAGTATTGTTGTGGGAAGCGGAATGATTTGTGCGGCAAAACCGAAAATTTTGGAAAGGATAAGTTTTAACGTTGCGTTCGCAATTTCTTCAGCTGACAAGGACCCAATGAAGATTTTGAACAAGTTTCAAATAGAACGCATATGAAGAATTTGTGAATGGAATGGGTTGAGTTTAGCATAGAGGGGGAAGGGTCCGATCACATTCACTTAGCAGAAAAAAAAGGCAACGTGAAGAAATCGCAATAAGTGAATGTTGTAGAGGACATAAACTCATATATATATATACATATATATATATATAGGGTGGGTCTATTCTCATAACACCCCTTAAGAGTCTATTCTCCTAACACCGGGGCTTATTCTCATAACACCCGAAAACGAACAAAAGCAACCATTGCCCAACCGACGCATCCCACCCCCACCTCCCTCAACCTACCTCCCTCCTCCCCCGATGCGCACCACCCGAGCAGACACCCCACCCTCCCCACCTTCTCTGCGTGTGGCGCGTCCCACCCGTAACAAATCCCCAGCCGCCTCGCCTCCTCCTCCTCCCCGGCGTCACCCCGTCGCCTCCTCCTCCTGGACGGCGCAGCCCCGCCGCCTCCTCCTCCCGGTCGGTGCCGCCCAGACTCCTCTACTTCCTGTTCGGCGCCACCGCACCTCCTATTCCTCACCCCGACAAATCTACTCCGGTCAAACCTCCCCTGACCACGCCGCCGGGCACTGCCCCACCACCTTCACTGCCTCGCGCTATCGCCGCACTTGCTCGCGGGGCCCCTTTCACCTTCCCCAACCATGGCCGAATCTGTCGAAGTTGGTATGTGGGAGGATGGCGGTGGCTCACGGTAGCCCTGGCGGCGTGGGGATCCGACATCCCTGGCCACTCGCCCCTCCCCCTCAGATGTGTGATGGCCAGCGACTCCGGTGGCTCTCCATCCACAGATTCGGCCGTCCCTCGACCATCGGACCACGGGTAGAGAGTTCCTCAAGTGAGATCTCCTCCCCCAGCCTATGGCAAGTTCTCTTACCCCCTCCCCTCCGACGAGCTCTCATGCATCCCCTCCCCTCCTACGAGCTGGCCTCAAGACAGTCGAGGCTCCAGATGCAGTTCAATTTCGTCGGTGGTTTCGTGTGGTGTGTGTGTCTTGCAACTCGCTTCTGTCTTGCAGCTCATAGCGAGCGGCATGCAGCTCTGAGCAATCCGGTCGCCAGCACATAGTGTATCCATCTCAGCCCTCGCCGCCGTTGAAAGATTTGTAATCTCCATTGTTCGGTACCATGTATTTGCGGTTTACTTTCTACTATCTTGCAGGTTATTTGCTCTCTATGGCGGTATGTGTTGTGCACTGCACCCATGCACATCGAGGAGATGCAGTTCCGTTTCCAGTTCATCGATGTGCAGTGGCGGTAGTAGCTACGGGAGCATAGCAGCAGGTAGCGAGGACACCCACTGCTCTAGCACCCGCAAGCTCCCTGCTGTTTGTGCAGTGTGCCAATGAAATTCAGAGTCTGGCTGTGTGGCGCGGATCATGTGTGTGTGCAGTCTGGGCATGGACGAATATCGGGTATGCATACATGGTTTTGGAGCAAAAACATCAGCGTGGAGTTCAGTGTTTTTTGCTGTGGTTCGCTACTCTCATTACTACACTTTAGACTCGCATTTTTGTTTTTGGGATGGAAATCTTCGGTGCACTACAAGTACGGCTTTGCGTGTGAAGTATAGAACACCTCTCCTCCTGGCTACATCTAATTCGGTTTCGAGATGCCTCACCTTGCGCCTCCACCTAGTATTTGTTTGAGTTTTGTTTCCACCTGATGGCCACAAGTGCAGGTTCTCTTGGTTGCAGCTCAGTTCGGTCGTCGATGAAGTATGGAGGCACTGTGAGAGGGCGACGGGTTTACCCTCCATGGTCAAACAACTGCAAAAAATGAGAAGTTTAGAACGATTAGCAACCATAGAATCTTCAGTTTTGCAGTGAAGTGTGTATTGTACAGTATACAAAAATGGTGTATTGTTTTGGTGCAGTTCATTTTGATTTCATTTTGGAAAAAAAATGGTTACGCATTATGCGGTGCAGTTAACTAGTGAGGTACTCAAGTGTCGTTTTTCTAGTTAATGAGTGCATTATGCAGCACAAAAAAGTAATGCGGTTCACTTGGTGATCAAAAAAATAAAAACACATCGGAAAAGCAGCTCACTTCTCAAACATGAAAATGCAAAAAAAAACGGAATCTCAAAAAAAAAAATTGTTACCAAAACAACACAAAAAGAGTAATGCGGTTCACTTCGTGATCAAAAAACAAAACACACATCGGAAAGCAGCTCACTTCTTAAACACTTCTCAACGCGCGCAAAAAACAACACAAAAAGAGTAATGCGGTTCACTTCGTGATCAAAAAACAAAACACACATCGGAAAGCAGCTCACTTCTCAAACACTTCTCAACGCGCTGCAGTTCGTAGTCAGCCGCACGATTTTCAAATTTAACTAAAAACTGTAACGAATCTCAAAAACATTTCAACATATGAAAGTTGCGCCTCGTTCGTAGCTTTCCAATGGTATATTACACGCCTTGTTCCGACAAACGGTTAAAAAAATAGAGTGAAAACAGTACCGAAAATTTGAAAAAATTCGAAAAAAACAATTCCGCGATTTAGTAAATTCAAAACTGCTCTTAAACAATTCCGCAGTTTTGAATTTACTAAATTGCGGAATTGTGTTTTTCGAATTTTTTCAAATTTTCGGTACTGTTTTCACTCCAGTTTTCTAACCGTTTGTCGAAACAAGGCGTGTAATATACCGTTGGAAAGCTACGGACGAGGCGCAACTTTCATATGTTGAAATGTTTTTGAGATTCCTTACGGTTTTTAGTTAAATTTGAAAATCGTGCGGCTGACTACGAACGGCAGCGGCCGTTTTTTCGTGAAATTTTTACAAAACGTTGGTCGAAATCATCCAAATGATACACCGTTGGAAAGATATCGTCGAGACGCTACTTTTTCATGTAGAACACGCCCTCTAATTCATTACGGTTTAAGAGCAGTTTTGGAATTACAAAAACGCGAAAAGCGCAGTGCTTCAAACTGAAGAACGCACTGCATCAGACAGTTAACCGAACCTCATGATTTATTTTGTTGGACGTAGATTTTTCTCAGAGGAGTTTTGTTGTCTTTTTTCCAACTTTTTTTTTCGAAGGAAAGTGGACCGCAGCACTCCCGAAAGTGAAGCGGAACACTACCAAAAGTGAACCTCATGATTTGCCGTTGTCTTTTTTCGTACTAATTAACTTTTTACGCGCGTTGAGAAGTGTTGAGAAGTGAGCTGCTTTCCGATATGTTTTAGTTTTTGGATCACCAAGTGAACCACAACGGTTTTTTTATGGCCAACCTCGTGAGAGAACAAAGTGAGCTTTAAAGAGTCCTTTGCAATGGACTTTTTTAGACCAAAGTGCACTACATTTTTGCATGTTTTTAAATACATTTTGTTTGAAATGGACAATATCGAAGAGTCTTTCGTAGTGGATATTTTTTTTATCAAAGTGAACCACATCTTCTTCCTGGTAATTTTTTACTACACTATATGGCAACAGAGTTAACTGTATGAAAAAACTTCAGCATGTTTTGCTACTTTTTTGGCAACAAAGGACCTTCATTTTCTTCTTGTCCCAAATCTGCAGACAACTCGAATCGGGAGTGCGTTGTCGAGAGTAAGAATCTGGACACCGCGGACTGCACACACCGCACTGCACGGACGCACCGGCGGACCGTACAGAAGCGAGCTCACCCGAAGCAACACACACTACTTTTTGTAGCCACTAAACTGCAGTTATCCATCCATCTGAGAACGCAGCAGCCATACAAGGGAATGGCTGCAAAAGAAAAGGCCATGTATCCTTGGCCGAGACCACGTCAAAAGACAAGAAAAAAAAAGGAAATAGCGGACTGCACGCCCTTGTTGCCCTTGTTGCTCCAACGGCTAGCGGTTACCGACGAACTGCATATCCACACTAATGCATAAATCCTTGCCGCCGAGCAGTAGTGGATGTTGCGGCTGGCTCGCCGTCAGTCTTTTGAGGCACCAGTGTGCGCTCACACACTTGCCAAAAGGTGCACGCGAGCGAACTGCACGCACATGAACTTGTGGTCTCCCGTGAATGCATAGGGGCGAGTTGCAGAACTACAACAGGAGCAATGATGCAGCAGCGAGGAACTCCGTTTGCGCTGGTGAGGATGAAGGGGGAAGGCGAGTATAATTTCACCACACTACGCTGCAACAAAATATTAGTGGACCGCGCCAAAACCTCATCTGCACTAGAACCAAAATGGCAGATGCTCGTCCAAAATTTGCAACAGAAAATAACTTTTTCTCAAACATGATGCTGGCATTGTGGACTGCTTTGGTGAGCTGCCAAACTGCATCAGGAGGAGCGCACTAATCACCCAGGAGCGCATGAGATGCAGCAAGGGAGCAGTGCTCAGCAGGGCAAGCACATGGATCTACGTGTAGCAAGCACACACGCCGGCGGCAGGAAGGTATGGGAGAGAACCACCCTTGACGCTAAGGTGAGGTGAGGAGCACCCTGTCGACAGCTACGTGGCGGGGATCGACAGATCCAGCCACGATGGAGAGGCGGCAACCTCGCCCCGAGGAGCAAGAGAGGAGGACTCACCGGCTGGTGCGTCGTGGGGATTGATGGATCCAGCATCGATAGAGCAGGGGGGGCAACCTCACGCTGAGGGACACGCAAGGAGGACCCCATCACCGGCTGCGTGGCTCTGAAGAAGTGCTATACCTTCAGCCGGCTCTGACAGCCATGGAGTTCGTGCGGTCTTTGCAGGTTAGAGCTCGCGGCGGCGACATCCGTCAGCCTTCTCGCTGGGTTTGGGGGTGGGTAGTTCTACGGGGAGCTGCAGGAGAGGCAGCTCATCCGGCTGGCAGGTGCGGGATCCGGTGATTCTCGTCGACGCATCTCGGATCCGGTGGCAGGGGCAGCTGTGGTGGGCCAATCCGATGCAGAAGAAAGCACTAGGAAGGGTGGTGGTGGCCAGCGGGTTGTGGTGGGGCGCGGCCGGCGGGTAGGAGGAAGTTGGGGAG
>LR738712.1:420786035-420826285 GCA_902687465.1 Secale cereale
ATATATATATATATATATATATATATAGCCAATGAAGAACAGAGACGGAAACATTGAAGACAATGCAAAGTTGAAGAATATGAACAACTGAGGAATTTCAAAAACTCAAATTGAAGATTTTCTACTTTTCTGGTGGCGTGACCCACCATATAAGAATGATGATTTCGGACACCGCGTACAATTTTCGTAGGGTTCTGAGAATCAAATTCTTCATTAATTTCTTCACACTTAGAGCGTTATTCTTCATTGATTGAAGAAAAACAATTTCTTCATGTGTTGCACATCTAAGTCATCAATTTTGCATAAGTGTTAGGATGAGTGTCCAATTCAAAGAACATTCGAAGATTCTAAGATATTTAGCTCACACCACAACTTGCTAAATCTCTTCTCATCCAAGGGCTTTGTGAAGATATCGGCTAGCTGTTCTTTAGTCTTCACATGTTCAATAGAAATGTCGCCCTTCAACACATGATCACAAATAAAATGATGACGAATCTGAATGTGCTTTGTCTTCGAGTGTTGAACTGGGTTGTGAGCAATCTTGATGGCACTCTCATTGTCACAGAAGAGAGGCACATTCTTCACATTGACACCATAGTCCTTGAGAGTTTGCTTCATCCATAACAATTGAGCACAGCAAGAGCCAGCAGCAATATATTCAGCTTCAGCGATAGATAGTGATACGCAGTTCTATTTCTTCGAGGACCAACAGACCAAAGATCTTCCTAGGAAATGACATGTACCAGATGTTGATTTGCGGTCCATGTGATCACCAGCATAGTCGGAGTCTGAATATCCAATGAGATCAAAAGCCGAGCCCTTGGGGTACCATAATCCAAGTGTTGGTGTGTGAGCTAGATATCGAATAATATGTTTCACAGCCTTATGGTGTGATTCCTTCGGTGCAGCTTGAAATCGGGCACACATGCAAACACTAAGCATTATATCTGGCCTAGATGCACATAAGTACAATAAAGAACCAATCATGGAGCGGTATACCTTATGATCAAAGTCAGTACCATTTTCATCAGTGCACAGATGGCCATTTGTGGGCATAGGAATTTTGATGCCTTTGCAATCGTGCATGCCGAATTTCCTCAGTACATCTTTGAGGTCTTTCTCCTGAGATATGAATATACCATTGTGTTGCTGACAAATTTGAAGACCTAGGAACAATTTCAAATCTCCCATCATAGACATTTGATATTTTTCACTCATCATATAGGCAAATTCATCACTATAGCGTTGGTCAGTACAGCCAAAAATAATATCATCAACATATATTTGGCACACAAATAATTCACCATCATAAGATTTAGTGAAAAGAGTGGGATCAAGTGAACCGGGTTTGAAGGTTGTCTTCATGAGGAATTCCTTCAAAGTATCATACCAAGCCCAAGGGGCCTGCTTGAGGTCATAGAGAGCCTTATTGAGTTTGAAGACTTTGTCAGGATTCTTTGGATCTTCAAAACCTGGGGGTTGAGCAACATATGCTTCTTCCTCAAGCTTACCATTGAGGAATGCACTTTTCACAACCATTTGATAGAGAATGATATCATGATGGTTAGCATAAGCAAGTAATATGTGAATAGCCTCAAGTCTAGCAACAGGTGCAAAAGTTTCATCGAAATCAATTCCTTCAACCTGTGTGTAGCCTTGAGCTACAAGCCGTGCCTTATTCCATACCACAAGGCCATTTTCATCTTGCTTGTTGCAGTAGATCCACTTTGTGCAGATGATATTATGCTTGCGAGGATCTGGACGTTTGACCAGTTCCCAGACGTTGTTGAGCTCAAACTGATGTAATTCTTCTTGCAGAGCTTGAATCCATTCAGGCTCCAGAAATGCTTCATCTACCTTAGTGGGCTCTGTGATAGAGACAAAAGCAAAGTGCCCACAAAAGTTAGATAAATGTGAAGCTTTTGAGCGTGTGAGAGGACCTGGTATATTGATGTCGCTGATGATTTTATCAATCTGCACTTCTTTCGCAATGCGAGGATGAGCTGGTTGTCATCGAGGAATTTGATCAGCATTTTCTTCAACACCATTTTCTTCAGCATTTTCCTCAGGTGCATTGGCTCGACGATCTTCAGATTCTGGAATGAATTCTTCAGCAGATTCTTCAGTAGGAATGACATCCTCAGTAGCCTTGAATTTGATAGTTTCCTCAGGTGCTGGTTCATCTATCACAGTAGGTAGGTGCTCTCTTTGCGAGCCGTTAGTTTCATCGAACTGCACATCTACAGTTTCAACAACCTTGTGAAGAACGTTGTTGAAGACTCTATAGGTGTGCAAGTCCTTTCTGTAACCAAGCATAAACCTTTCATGTGCTTTTGGTGCAAATTTTGAGTTGTGATGAGGATCTCTAATCCAACATTTAGCACCGAAGACTTTGAAATAACTTACATTGGGTTTCTTGTCAGTGAAGAGTTCATAGGCAGTCTTCTTGAAGAATTTGTGAAGATATACTCTGTTGATGATGTGGCATGCAGTATCAATTGCATCAATCCAGAAACGATGAGGCGTTTTTTATTCATCAAGCATAGTGCGGTCCATCTCAGCAAGAGTCATGTTCTTGTGCTCCACGATGCCATTCTGCTAAGGAGTATAAGGAGAAGATAGCTCATGAGTAATACCAAGTTCATCAAGATAGTCATCGAGACCAGAGTTCTTGAACTCGGTTCCATTGTCACTTCTGATATGCTTGATCTTCACACCAAAGTTGGTTGAAGCCCTCGAGGAAAATCGTTTGAAGACTTCCTGCACTTCATGTTTGTAAGTAACAATGTGTACCCATGTATATCGAGAGTAATCATCAACAATAACAAAGCCATATACAGAAGCATCATTTGAAACTATAGAATAATGATTAGGACCGAAGATCTCCATGTGAAGCAATTCAAATGGTCGAGTAGTAGTCATGATAGTCTTCGCTGGATGCTTGGCCTTGGTGGTCTTTCCAGCTTCACAGGCACCGCATAAGTGATCCTTGAGGAATTTGACATTCTCAATGTCAATGAAATGCTTCTTCTTCGCAAGCGTGTGCAAATTCCTCATGCCTGCATGACCAAGTCGTCAATGCCATAGCCAGCCTTCTGAAGCTTTTGCAAGTAGACACACAGTTGGTTGAGGTCCTGTAGAGAAATCAACAATACACAAGTCTCCTCTCCTAAAGCCTTCGAAGACTATGGAGTTGTCAGATTCCATGATCACAGCACAACGATGTTTGCCAAAGGCAACAACCATATCCAGATCGCAAAGGATTGAGATAGACATGAGCTTGTATCCTAAGGACTCGACAAGCATGACTTTGTCCATGTGTCGATCCCTAGTGATCGCAACCTTACCTAGACCAAATACCTGACTTTTTCCTTTGTCAGCGAAGATGATGTGCTTCAGATGAGATGGTGATAAGGGAGCATCCATCAAGAGATTCTTGTCACCAGTCATGTGATTTGTAAATCCACTATTGAGGACCCACTCAGTGGCTTTGGGTTGATCATCCTGCAGATGAATTAGTGTAGCTAACAAACTCATATACTTCATCAGTGAAGAATATGACATCAAATCATCAGATCAAATTCATCAAGCAATGCAACAGATAAAGCAGTATGAGGACATGAGAAATGAGAGTTCATTTCTTCATGATTAGCCTGCGTCCTTTCAGGCATTTTTTCAGGTCTCCAGTAAATTCTTCAGACGTTTGAGCACGTCTAGAGACCTGACCCTGCAGAAGAGATTAGTTCTTTTTCTTCACCACCCACATCTAAAGGGGTGGCAAAGAGTTCATCACTCTGCGAGCTCCATATGAGAAAGGTGGCATAGAAGCCAGCCCATTTCTTTTACATAAGAGGAGTTAGGATAAGCATATGAATAAGAAGAGTAATTCTTCGAGGACTTATGAACATAATGGTTAGAAGAATAATGCTCATATTCATTGCCCTTAGCTCTTCCCTGCGAAACAGAGTTATTAGCACGATGATATTCATATGAGGACTTTGATCCTTTTGAGGAATTTGATCCATATGAGGAATTTGGTCCGTATGAGGACTTTACTCCATCTGAAGATTTTGATCCATATGAAGAATTGGATCTGGGGTTCTTATTCCTCACATGAGGTGTCATGAGGACATTCACTTGAAGATTTTCAAGGTGCCTCTTAGGGACCCAGATTTTCTTCATAGGGGGACCATTCCTGCAGTTAGTTCCAACATATCTAGCAAATACTTCACCATTCTGATTTTTGAATAGTTTATAGTTGGAGTCAAATGACTCATCAGAAGAATGAGGAGATTCACAAGTAAAGCCAGATAAATTGGATGGATCAACTAGATGTCCCTTTGCAGCAACCCATGAGGTTTTGGGGTACTGCTCGGGCTTCCAATATGAACCATCAACATTAAATTTCCTCTCAAAGGCAATTCCCTCTTTCCTAGGGTTCCTGTTGAGGATCTGTTTTTTAAGCACATCACAAAGAGTTTGATGCCCTTTGAGGCTTTTGTACATGCCTGTCATGTACAATTCCTTCAGCCCTGCATTGTCAGTGATACTAGCAATGTCCTCAGATGAGGAATTAGTGATAGCAGAGATAGTAGAAGAATTTGTAGCATTAGAAGCATTTGAACATTCACGTGAAGAATTAACAGTTTCTCGTTCAATGCATTTCAAGCATGGAGGAATGAATTCTTCCTGAGAAGCGCTGATTTGTTGAGCAAGTAGTGAATCGCGCTCCTTCTGAAGATCTTCATAACTCACTCTTAGCTTTTCAAGATCTTGCTTTCTTTGAAGAAATTCATAAGAAAGCTTCTCATGATCAGATAAGAGAGTGTTATGAAGACCTTGATGGTTATCATACTTGGACTAAAGTCTATGAAGATTTGCAGTCAAGATTTTAGATCGATCCATTTCTTCACCCAACATATCATCACTTTTATCTAGCATGTTTTGAACCTTATCAAGAGCCTTTTGTTGTTGCACAACAATTTTAGCAAGTTTAGAATAGCTGGGCTTGAGGTTTTCATCAGATTCATCCTCACTAGATGCAGAGGAGGTATATTTGAGTACCTTGGCACCCTTTGCCATGAAGCAATATGTAGGAGCATAGTCATCATTGTATTCATCAGCCTTGTTGGTGAAATCATTTTCTTCAGTGTTGAACATGGACTTGCTGATGAATGCGGTAGCGAGAGCTAGACTTGCCACACCAGACTCGGATTCCTCAGATTCCTCCTCTTCCTCATGATCTTCAGATTCAGCTTCAGAGTCCATTTCCTTGCCAAATGAATGCTCGAGCCTTTTTGGAGTTGTTCTTCTTGTGAAATGATGACTTTGAGGATTTTGATGATGAAGATTTTGACGATTTCTTCTTCTTCTTAGCATCATCAGAACTGTAATCCTTGTATTTCTTCTTTTTGGATTCCTTTTCCCACTGAGGACAATCTTGAATGTAGTGGCCAGGCTTCTTGCATTTGTGACATAGCCTTTTGTTGTAGTCACTAGATGAGGAATCATTTCTCTTTGAGAACTTTCCAAAGCGACCACGTCATGAGAACCTTTGGAATTTCTTCACGAGCAATGCTAGCTCCTGGCTCAGTTCTTCAGGATCACCAAGGCTACTACCAGAATCTTCACCTTCAGATTCAGAGACGACCTTGGCCTTCAGGGCACGTGATCTGCCATAGCTCGGACCACAGAGATCTCTCTTTTCAGCAAGTTGGAACTCATGAGTGTTTAGCCTTTCGAGGATATCAATGGGATCAAGTGACTTATAATCACCACGCTCTTGAATCATCAAAGCCAGAGTATCAAACGAGGAATCAAGCGATCTCAGCAATTTCTTCACCACTTCATGGTCGGTGATGTCAGTGGCACCAAGTGCTTGAAGTTAATTTGAGATGTTAGTGAGACGATCAAAGGTTTGCTGAACATTTTCATTGTCAAGTCTTTTGAAACGGTTGAAGAGATTGCGAAGAACATCAACTCGAGAGTCACGCTGTGTTGAGACTCCTTCGTTGGCTTTGGACAGCCTATCCCAGATAAGCTTCTCAGTTTCCAAAGCACTCACTCTTCCATACTATTTGTTGCTCAGATGGCCACAAATGATATTCTTCGCTTGAGAATCGAGTTGCTTGAATCTCTTCGCATCAGCAGCATTCAGAGAAGGTGATACCGAGGGAACACCATTTTCCACAACATACCAGAGGTCGTTATCAATTGCCTCAAGATGCATTCGCATCTTGTTCTTCCAGTAGGGGTAGTCCGTCCCATCAAAGGTAGGACACCCAGATGAGACCTTGATCATACCTGCGGTCGACATAACTAAAACTCCAGGCGGTTAAACCAAAATCACACGGAATAAGGGAGTACCTTGCTCTGATACCAATTGAAAGTGCGCTATATCGACTAGAGGGGGGTGAATAGGCGATTTTTATGAATTCTTCACTGAGGAGTTTGCTGTTGAGGAAATTCCTTAGCGAAAAAATACTTGCAGCGGAATAAGTACTCAGAAGTAAACATAACAGAATACAAGCATCGTCATCATGACGATATGAAGACAAACATAGAGTATAGAAAGCGTAAACACAAGATAGCACAGAATGAAGACAAACAGACTGAAGAAACTGAAGTGAGAAAATTGAGAAAGTCTTCAGTCAAAGTCTTCAAACAGATATGAACAAGCACACAACACAGATATGAGGAAATGAAAGAGTTGAGGAAATAGAACTAGTAAACTTGGTGAAGACAATGATTTGTTACACCAGTTCCCACTGCTGTCTCAGTTGTACATCTGGTTGGAGCGGCTAGGTATTTAAACCTGAGGACACACAGTCCAAGACACCAAGTCCTCACTATATTCTCCTTGAGCTAAGGTCACACAGACCACGCCCAATCACTCGTGGTAAGTCTTCAGGTGACTTCCGAATCTTCACAGACTAGGTCACTCGGCGATCCACAATTCTTCTTGGATGCTCTAGACCATGACGCCTAACCGTCTGGAAGAAGCACAATCTTCAAAGATAACAAGCGTCGGATCCACGCAAGATCAATCTCTTCAGTGATGCTCAATCACTTTTGGGTTTGTAGGTATTTAGGTTTGGTTTGGGTTTTTCCTCACTCGATGATTTTCCCTCAAAGTCCTCGGAGGATGGTTGCTCGTATGACAAGTGTCAGTTTCTCTCGGAGCATCCAACCGGCTAGTGGTTGTAGGGGGTGGCTATTTGTGACGCCCGGGTAGTTAAGCTACAGTAACCCTCCGCTAATGATGCCACGTCAGCATGATTATTTTTACTAATCTTGCGATGATACAAATCCCGTTCAAATATCAAATTTAAAATCACGTCAAACAGTTAAAGTTTCCAAATCAATAAAACTAAAATGTTCTGAAAGTGATAAATAATTCATAAGTAATATTGGTGGAGAAACCACATTTTTATGAAATATTCTAATGCACTAAAGAAATTAAAACAGTAGCTAAAACCATTAATTAAATGCCTTTTATATTTTGTAAAATCCTAAACTATATTATTTTGGGATAAAACTTTTTGTGGTCGTGACCTAATTTGTAACATCGATTTAGGTGCCACTTTGGTATTTTAATATTATTATAATAAATAGGAACTAAAAGAAAGGAGGAAAAGAAAATAAGAAAAAGTAAAAAGTAAACAAAACAAAAGGAACCAAAAAAAAGGGGAAAACCCTCTGCTGGGCCGCGGCCCAGCTGGCCACCAGGTCAGGCCCAACCGGCCACCCACCCACTCCATAACCCACCGACACCCCACTTCCCCCGCACGATTCCCCCTCGCCCCCACTTCGCCTCCCCCGATCCACATCTCGATCGGGCACCACCATCTCGCCCCGTCCACCATCGCCGAAGGCCCCGACGCCGTCGCAGCTCGCCGGACGCCCTACCGTCGCCGACCCGTCGTCGTCTTCCCTCCGCGGCCTCGACGAACTCCCTCACCGCGAGCCCGCTGCCATCCCTACGCTCCATTGTGAGCCACCCTCCTCTTCCCCCTGTGCCCCGATGCCCCCCTCGGTCGTCCTTGCCCGCGCCTGCGTTCCACCGCGCGAGCCGCGCCGCCCCGTGCGCCCTCCTGCCTCGCCCCGGCCGTGTGACACGGCCCCAGCCACCCCCCCACCGGCCCTCGGCCTCGCCGGACCACCATCGCAGGCGCGCCGTCCGGCTCACCACGCCCCTGCCCATGAGACAGCCATGCCCGGCCAACCCCGCGCACCCGCGCCGTGCGACGCGTCGCTGCCCGCCGTGCCTAGCGCGGCCGGCCTCCCACCGCGGCCCTCTCCTCCGGCCAAGGCCGCCGGCCCTGCCGCGCCCGACGACCTCCGCCGCCACAGCCTAGCCCCGCCGCCGGCGCTCTCCCGCCCCCAACTGTCGCCGCGGCTACGGCCACCTGCCGCGCCGCGCGCCCCTGGCCGCCGGCCGCGCCCGCTTTAGCCGTCCGGCGCTCAGCTCCGGCGACCTCGCCGGGAGCCCACGGCCCCCCTTGTACTTCCCGCTCTGCGGCCACGCGGCCCGCCGCCGCCGGCAGCTGCGGCTGGCTCGCCGCGGTTGCTGGCCACCGGCGCCCGCCTCTGGTAGCCTCGGGTGCGAGCGCCCGCACCCGTGCGCACAACAGCCCGCCCCGCTAAGCCCCTGGGCCACTGCCAGGTGGGGCCCCATGGCCCCAGGACCTTTAAAAAAAAAGGAAAAGAACAAAAAAAATATAATTAAAAAAATTATATTAATTAATTAATTAATTAATAGGTTAATTAAGTTAATTAATTATAATTAAGTTAACATAATCAATTAACTAACCTACCTAATCTGTTAGCTAAACTAATTAATTTGTTTAATTAGTTATCTGTGTATGACACGCGGGCCCCACGCGTCAGTTTGACTCACTCAACAGACAGTTGACCGCTGACATCATGCTGACGTCATGATGACGTCAGCAGGCACTATTCTGGATAATGTTCTATTAAATTAATTAAATAAATTCCAGAAAATGTTTAATACTTTAGAAAATCATATCTTTTAAACCGTAACTCAGATGAAAATACTTTGTACATGACAGTTGCTCAGAACAACGAGACGCATCCGACTACGCAACCCGTTCGTCCACTGCACCTCCCTATCATACCGAACCCGCAACTTTCCCCCTCCGGCCCCTCTGTCCGAAAACACGAAACACCGGGAATACTTTCCCGGATGTTTTCCCCCTTCACTGGTATCACCTTCTATCGCGTTAGGGCACACTGAACACCGCGTATTGTCTTGTTATGCTTTGTGATGCTATTGTTTGCTCTGTTATTTATTTGTTTCCCCCTTCGTTGCTTATTTTCGGTAGACTCCGTTACCGGGATAGACCCCGAGACCATTGATGCTTCGGTGTTCGACTACGGCTACGCCTCCGAAGATTCCTTTCATCTGCAGGGCTTCCAGGCAAGCCCCCCCCCCTTTGATCACCAGATATCACCTATTCTTCTCTCTACTGCTTGCATTAGAGTAGTGTAGCATGTTACTGCTTACGATACTCCTATTCTGCTGCATAGCCTGTCATTGTTGCTACCACTGTTGATACCTTACCTGCAATCCTAAATGCTTAGTATAGGATGCTAGTATTCCATCAGTGGCCCTACACCCTTGTTCGTCTGCCATGCTATACTATCGGGCCGTGATCACCTCGGGTGGTGATCACGGGTATATACTATACATACACTTTACATGATACATGATGTGACTAAAGTCGGGTCGGCTCATTGAGTACCCGCAAGTGATTTGATGTGGGGGCTGAAAGGACAGGTGGCTCCATCCAGGTAGTGGTGGGCCTGAGTTCCTGACGGCCCCCGAGTGGATCTTTGTGGCGGAGCGACAGGGGCAGGTTGAGACACCCAGTCGAGAGGTGGCCTGGCCCTGGTCGTTGTCCGCGGTGATTTTCATAATAACACGCTTAACGAGTTTGGATATTTGATCTGAGTCTGGCCATTTGGTCTATACGCACTAACCAGCTACGTGGGAATAGTTATGGGTACTCGACGTCGTGGTATCAGCCGAAGCCTTTTTGACGTCAGCGACTTAGCGGCGCGCGCCGGGTTGGACCGCGTAACGCAACTTCCTTAGTAATGGAGGTTGCTAGGTCTGCTCACCGGCCGCGTACGCAACGTGCAGGTGTGCGTTGGGCGATGGGCCCGGACCCCTGCGCACCTAGGACTTAGACCGGCGTGCTGACCTCTCTGCTGTGCTTAGGTAGGGCTGCGACGTGTTGATCTTCCGAGGCCGGGCATGACCTTGGAAAGTGTGTCCGGCCAAATGGGATCAAGCGTGCTGGGTTATGTGGTGCACCCCTGCAGGGAAGTTAATCTATTCGAATAGCTATGTCCCTCGGTAAAAGGACGACCCAGAGTTGTATTCCGACCTCATGACAACTAGAACCGGATACTTAATAAAACACACCCTTACCAGTGCCAGATATAACTCGGTGGTTGCTCTCTCACCGGGTGATGTGCGGGAGGATCACCGGGTAGGTTTATGCTATACGATGTTACTTGGTGAACTTATCATCTATTCCCTTCTACTGCTTTAAGACGGAGGCTGCCAGAAGCGAGGATACTTGTTACTTCCAGCTACTCTCTTCTACTGCTGCAAGATGGAGGCTGCCAGAAGCGTAGTCTTCGATTGGATTAGCTATCCCCCTCTTATTCTGGCATTCTGCAGTTTAACCCACATATATTACCCCCCTTACACAGATATCATTGCATATGTAGTGTAGATCCTTGCTTGCGAGTACTTTGGATGAGTACTCACGGTTGCTTTTCTCCCCCTTTTCCCCTCTTGTACCTTCTTCTCGGATGATGCAACCAGATTGTTGGAGTCCAGGAGCCAGAAGATCCCGAGGATGTTTCTACGTGGAGTTCGGCTTCGAGGAGTAGTTAGGAGGTCCCAGGCAGGAGGCCTTGCCTTTTCGATCGTTGCTACTTTTTGTGCTAGCCTTCTTAAGGCAAACTTGTTTAACTTATGTCTGTACTCAGATATTGTTGCTTCCGCTGACTCTTGTGCTTTCGAGCTTTTGTATTCGAGCCCTCGAGGCCCCTGGCTTGTAATATAAAGCTTGTATTATTTTAATTTGTGTCTAGAGTTGTGTTGTGATATCTTCCAGTGAGTCCTTGATCTTGGTCGTACACATTTGCGTGCATGATTAGTGTACGGTCAAATCGGGGGCGTCACACTATTTATAGCCTAGGGAGCAGCCCGACATGATAAGACATAAATGCCCTTTAGTGATATGACCGTTAGGTAGGTAGATATTTTGGGACAGCTGGCGCATAGCACAGCAATGGTCGGAAATTTGAGTATCAAATTCCTTAGGGCTATCATGTTCCTCACTGTGTAGGTAATCCGCACTGGCGAATTCCTAACTCCTCAGTCAAAACAAATTCCTCAGAGACCAGAAGAACTTCGTCTCTGTCACTGAAGAATATGACTGAACTGTATGAGATTTCCAATGGCTTCACTCGAAGGGATTGGTAGGTGTAGGATTTTGAGTTGAGCATCACATGGAAATTTTTCCTTAGTATTTCCTCAACCACCTTTAACAGTACGGTGTTTCCTATGACTCAAGAAAGGGAAAAAGAAACTACGAAAACAAGAGTCTTCACGCTTCATGTTCCTCAAATGAATACCAAGTCTTCAAGGTCACACCAATTTCTTCACTTTCAAAGTCTTCAGAAAGTCTTCAGAAATTCAAAGTCTTCAGTCGAAGAACTTCATTTTTAGGGGTCGACTGTAATGCCCAGTATGAGATTATACCTCGTACGTGTCGAGGCACGACTTAAAGGTATAAGCGCATACTAGAATGATCTCAAGTATGGTATCTTTGCACGACTCATGTAAAATGGGGATGAAAATGCAAAAGAGTAGTTGGCTTACACTCGCCACATCACACAATACATTACATAAGCAATCATCATCCAAATAACATCACAATCCGACTATGGACGAAGATCCAAATGAAAGATACCATAAATAAAGCCACAAGGTCGGAATCGCCCCTAGTAGAAGCCACTACTGATCATCGGGATAGTACACGTAGTATCGCCCGCGTTCTTCATCGAACTCCCAGTACAGCTCTGTGCCATCACCTGTGTAGTTCACCATGGTACCTGCATCTAGTGTTGTGTAGAATCTGTGAGCCACGGAGGACTCAGCAATTGTGGGGACCCCGACTCATAAGTCCTGATCACCGAATGCACGTGTACAGTGATCCCAGAGATCAATGCTCACTGAACACACAGAAGCTGAATAACAAGAGCCTTACATCCATACATACCGTATTACACAAATAGGACCATTATGGTCAAGTATTGAGTATATCATTGCAGCGGAAATATTCAATAACAACTTGGACCCATGCCATCTGCCTTAACCCTACAGGCATTCTGACTGGGAAGCGTCCTAGCTCGCAAGTTCGTCACCAAGAGATCTTCATCATATCCTGTTCTCTCCTGCCTGGCTAATAAAATAACCAGTGGCAAGCCAATGAGTACTTTGAATGTACTCGCAAGCAACCCAAGTGTGATGACAGAATAATTATGCATGGCTCTACTGCTAAATTGGCAGTTTTGCGGAAAGCTAGTTTTTCTTATGCAAGTATGATCAACATATAACAAGGGCATGCATGTGTCTGCAACAAGTATCAGGAGGTTACAGACATCAATATCGAGAAAGAGTCATGTACAACTCTTGCTCACGCTCCTCGTGACTTTCTCACAATCACATCAACAGATTTACCAAACCGTGTTGTTTTCCAGAAACTTATGGACATAGTCTAAGCAGCACCACCCAACTGTCCTTGGCCGTGGACACGGCTATTCGAATAGTTTGACACTCTGCAGAGGTTGCACACTTTACCCACAAGATCCGGGGAACTTCCTGTCATCCATGACCCGCGGTACCTCAAGTACCCGGGGTAAGCACCCGATCACTATCTTTCCCTTGACGACACTAACATAGAGTCCACTCGATTGGTAGTAACCCCCGTGCCCAACATTTCACATCTTAAAAATTGTGGAGACTCGCTCCCATATTCATTACATACCACTGACACGGGGTACCAACGGTGTGTTCGGTGCCCTGTGAAAACAGTCATGGCCGCCTATCCAAGCACGACCCCGTCCCGGGAGTGATCTTATGTCACCCCCGTCACTAGTAATGCGGGCACCATGCTAGTATCGACCTAGGTAATCAATAATGCCCTTTCCCATATAAGAGTAGAGTGGTTGCGCTTGTTTGGTTGGGACGGTAATCACACATAAATCTAATCCATCTCTGTAAACAACACTTTCATCAAGCCTCGGTACACTACTTCTTCACCAAGTAGTGCCCTAGTTCCTCATCGTCTCCCAGGGGCATTAGTGGCACCCATTGGGTCATTTGCAAGTATGTCAAACCACACTTGTTTCTCTCAATGCATAACCCTGGCCCATCTTGCGTAGCCAACTACTATAGCACACATTTATCTACTCCCACCGCCATAACCCTCATAAGAAGGTAGGGTCATGCACAATGCAAGTATCAACGAGGAAGTGCAGTGGCAAACCATCAAAGTGGTTCCACCTCATCATGATTCTGTAGCAACAACATTATGGTACTATATGACATGCATAAAAAGGTTTCTCAAACATGGTCAAAGGGCTGTTTGCCTTATCCTTCCGAGTCTTCAAACCTTCTGGTCCATCTCCGAGTACTCCGTTTATTTCGTAAACTAACGATGGAAACAATCATAATAAGCAACACAACAAAGCAAAAATAAAAGTGCTCTAAAAATAGGAGTTGGACTTTTCTAGGATACCTCTGGTCATATGAAAAATGACCAAGGTGGTTTCATTACAGTATGATCAATGGATGGTTTGGCACATTTCAATATGATGGAATCAAGGGGTTTATGGATTTGAAAGAAGTGTACAGAAATATATTTTTGAAAAATGAGCAAAGGCACCCATTTGACAAATCATGATTTTAGAAGCAACTAGGAGTTGGTTTCACTGGATTTGGAGTTCAAATGAATATCCTAAGATTTTGCAAAGTTGACAAATATGAAGAAATAGGCCATTATTTTGTGGGGTACAGAAAGTATTAATAAAAATGTTCATAAACTAAGTTATGAACTTAGAAGCATCTAGGAATTTGAACCATTGCATTTGGATCAAATTTGAGCTCTCTGTGATTTTCTAAAGTTTATCACAGAAATAGAAAAATGACATTTTGATAATATTTGTGAAGAAAAGGTCTATGGAAAAATGTGCATGTTGCACCAACAGGTAGATCAGGATTTTAGAAACTCCTAGAAATTTGAATCATCAAATTTGGAATGCATTTGATTTATTTATGGATTTTTGAAGTTAACTGGAAAAATAAAAAGAAAAGGAAAAAGGGTTTATACCCTTATACTACGCACACAGCGACAGATAGATCATGGGCCGGCCCAGTGGCTCGGTTGTGCTCAAGCTGACGACGCAGGAGGCGTACTCCAGGGAATACGCTTCCCCGCGGTGAAGGTGGCAGCAGCGGAGTCCGTCTCCACTTAAACGGGGCGGGGCCCTCCTGTCTGTGGCTCAGGCACTCTGGCCGGCCAACAGGTGGGGCCCGGCTGTCGGGTTCATCCCCCACCTCCCTCTCGAACAGAGCAGAGGCAGGGGCGGTGTCGACGACGGCTTGCCGGTGCTGCAGGGCATCTTCGACGACGCTCGGCCTACCGGCGTGATCAGGGGATCCAGCCGCATCCAGCTATGGGTGGCACGGCCGCCCAGGGGCCCCGAGTGGAGAAGGGGGTTGGCCGCGGCGGACTAGGCCGGCGGTGAGATCGGGGCACAGCGATGCAGGCACGGGGAGGAAGGACTGGTGCGCGGGGAATGTTGGCGGTGGTGCTGGTGTCGCTCTGGAGCAAAGAGGAGGGGAGGAGGGGCTCTCCGTGGCACGAATTCAGGCGGAGTCCGGTGGCTCGGCTCCGGCCATGGTGGCGCATTGAGGGCGCGGGGAGAGGTGTGGGTTGGTCCAGGGGGTGCACGGGAGCCAGGGGAAGCAAATGGGGCGGAGAGGAGGCTCGGGGAAGGCCTTATATAGGCGGCCCACGGAGCACCGTGAGCTCATGCGCCGGCGAGGCCGTTGCCGTCGCTGCAAGCCATGGGGGCGCACGTGGGCGTGTCTCAGGTGCTCATGGGGTTGATATAGGTTGAGGGGAAGGAATAAGGGGGAGCGGGGCGCACCAGAAGCCCCGCGCATGTGAAGCCAGCCACTGGAGCTTGCGGGCGGCCGGTGCGCGTGCGAGTGCAGCAGGAGGAGGGAGAAGGAGGAGGGGGCGACCAGCTAGGCGTGTCCCGGACGTCGAGGTGGTCCTGCTGGTGTGCGGGGGACAGCCGGGGTGGTCGGGGCATCGGGATGGGGAGCAGCTACAGTGCGCCAGAGCATTGTAGCACGCTCCAGAGCGCCGTTTTGGCATGCCAGGGCATGCCATTGGCAGTTGAACATGGCCAAGCTTGTCCAATAGCTTTGGGGTGGTACTGAGATGCTTTATGAAGCTTAGGAGGTAAGGTAGGAGGGAGGGGTAAGAAGTGGAAGGGTGGAAGGGTGCTGCCATGGTGAAAACAGAGAGGTAATTGGGGGTTTTACCCCCTCCAATGATTGAGTTGTGGCATGGGTGAGTTACTGGAGGTAGAAGATGACTAGGAGAAGCTGTGGTAAAAAGTTGAGCTCAAGTAGAATAGTAAAAGGGGGCAGAACAGTGGTTTTGGTAAAATGGCAGAAGGTGTTTGATGCAGATTTGGGCAAGCAAAATAACTCCACTTGACATGAGACTTAACAGGATCAAATGGCATATAGAAATAGGGTATTCCACCAAGTTTGATCTCATTTGAAGAAACTTGCCAATGTAACTTTGGTGAACCCTAGAAATCAACAGAAATGGATTTTTCAAGATTAGGTTAAGCAAATCATCTCTCCTTGATGCACCACTTGGTGTAGTGTCATCATTTGGGGTTTTGAGCATGTCCACAAAATTTGAGGCCCCAAGTAAAAAAGTTGGCAAAGTAGAGTTGTTCAAATTTGGATCTGGTCAAAAAGGGTTTTGGGGCACTTAGATCACGTTATCCTTCTCCAAAACTTGTTCCATTTGGCATAGATGCATATTTACATCATTTGAGCATGTGCACCAAGTTTGAGAGCATTTGGACAAGTTTGGCAATGTAAAGTTGCTCAAACTTCAAAATGGACAGAAATGGTTTTGAGGGGATTAGATGATGTTTTCTTGATCTTCAAGGCATGAGGCTTTGTAATATCATCAAATATGTCATATTTGACATGATAGAATTTTCCTGGAATTTTTGGAGAATATTTTCTTAGTAAATATTTCAAAAGCTTGAAATATCCAGAAAGGGTTAATGAAGGATTTGCCCAATATTTTGAACATGACCATGTGTTGAAACTCTTATATATGGACAATATATGGCCTATGAGTTTCCCTGAATTTTGGCAAATACTTTTGAATTAGTTAAATAATTTTTACCTATTAAAGACCATTTTTGGCCTAAAGAAAAAGCATTTAAATAAAATATAAAAATAACTTTTAAAATTATAATTTTGTGGTTCATGGGAGTCCTATACCTATTAGGATTCAAATATACTTTTTGAAAGATTTTTCACACCCTAAATAAGGTACTTGCAGTACAAACCACAATTTAGGGGGTTTTGGAAAACTAATTTTAGAAAATACTATTTGGTCTATACACATGCATGATCATTGGGAAAAGATTTTGGATCAAGGAGATGAAGTATAAGAGTTGGAGGATTTATTTGATTTATATAGCACTAGCAAACAGCAGACGAAAATCAAATCAAGCAATGTCCAAAACACTGAAAAGTTTTTGTCAATCCACATTTTTAGCATGATTATTAGCTTAAGTGTTGTGGCATGAAAATCAGGGTGTGACAGCAATCCCGTTCCCGGGTAGCAAAACTATCTAAGCCTTGGGTGTGGAACAAGGCTGAAGAACAAAGGTTGCAGCTGCACTAGCACTAGCTTACGTGTTTAGAGCGAGAAGAGAAGTGCCACGAGCATCAAAGTGATCACGAAGTGATCCTATCTAAGCACATCAATCATAACCCCACCGTGTTCACTTCCCGAATCCCTTCGGAAAATGACCGTCACGGTTACTCATGCTGGTAGTGTATTCTGAACATGGTGTCAAGTTTTCTACAACCGGATATTAACAAATTCCCATCTGCCACATAACCGCGGGCACGGCTGTCGAAAGATCAAACCCTGCAGTGTGTCCCAACTTAGCCCATCACAAGCTCACGATCTGCGGAGTCGCAACTCCAAGGTGGGAAGACCCGAGTATTCTCGGAATCCCGTGCTCAAGATATTCCAACTAAGGTAAAACTAATCCAGCAAGACCTCCCGGCGTGCCGACACCGTGACAGTAGCCGCGCGTATCTAGTCTCAGGCCACGACCGGATGGGACAGCCTACAGGAAAATACCAATCCTCGAGTTTCCTCGTGGTGGCCCCGCAGTCTGCCCGGTTGGACCAACACTCATGTGGAGCACTGGCCCGGGTTGTTGATTAAGAACTCGGGTTTGCAACGCCCTATGCAAGTTTTAGTTGTTAGGCAAATGTAAAACCAATGTTGGGCCTTGCTGGAAAAGCTTTAGCGCTAAGCGGGTTATCGAGGGGGCCCATAAACCCCAACCGTGTTAGGGACGCACAATCAAGGAACATAACACCGGTTTATACGGTTCCTAGGGTGGCATGAGTGGAACAAAACACCAAGTAAGAGGCTTAGTCTTCCACCCATTACCAATATATAGATGATTTAGTTTAACAGTTTATATAGTGTGATATCCCAAAAATAACTTCAACATGAAGCAAGAATCTTCAAATCTTCACCTGCAACTAAGAATGCTATAAGAGGGGCTGAGCGAAGCTTACGTAGCCAAACAAAGGTTTGCTAGGTTGGGTGGTTAGAGAGATTCAAGGCTACAATAGGAGGCTGACAAACAAACATGGGCATCGAGTCAATAAGCTAAAGAGCGAGACATCTAACAATAGGCAAAGATAGTAATGATATCTGGGTCAGGTCATCTTGCCTGTCGAGTCGTCGATGGGATCATAAGACGGCTCCTCGTACTCAACCTCGATAGGAACCTCGTACTCGGTCTCGGCTCCCGGCTCTACTCAACACAAGAACACAACATGGCACAACATCAAACACGGTGCAATGCACAATCAACATGATGCAAGTATGATGCATTTCATGGCAAGGGATGAAGCACACAAGAACAATACAAAACAACAAGTTTAAATGAGGCTGGAATCAACATATAGCAAATCCGATAAGTCCTCATATGCATATTTTGAAATTTGTCCAGAACTGAACAAACCTTAATTTAAAGTAGTTAAACAGCAAGTTAACATGCACCATGATGATCTACACAAAATTCTAGTCAAATTTCATATAAAGTTTGTTTAATTCGGGCCTACGGTCTAGAAGATATGAGCAAAACAAGACAAGCAAGGCAACGGTGCAAGATGCACCCAAACATCAAGCAAACACACTCCAAATAGAGATTCAACATGATATTATGATTCTATATGCAAAATCACACGAGTTTCATATAAGGCACACACAAAACGGAGCAACGGGCTAAAAGATACGAGCAAAACAAGTTACAATGCAAAGCTGAAGTTAACAGCCACATAGCAACTTTGGAGCAAGGTAAATATATGCTACAACACCCAAACATGGTGAAAAGAAGCATGGACATGAAGTAGACATGTTCTAAAGCAAACAACTCCATTGGAGCAGCTCCATAGGAGGCATGGATCAATAACAACAAGCTACACCAAATTGATCATGCTGATAAAAACCAGACAGGCATAATTTATAGCAACTTGAGAGCAATAAATAAATAAGCTATAGCAAGCCATATGTGCAAGTAAGGGCATGGATGGATAGACAATAACATGGACAACAAGTAATGATCATTGGCCACTCCAAAACAAGCATGGATTTGAGTGGGGCATCAAGCAAACATAGCATCAGGTTAAAACAGATTCCAGACTTAGCAGTTTTTTCACTAAGTATAAAACAGTAACATTGGCATGGCATGTTTACAAGCTTGTTCAAGTCACATCAATGCATATCATGGAAAGTGGTTTGCACCACAGCAAAGACCATATGATGGTGCTTCTAAAACATATTGACATGCGACATGGGGACAAACACATCAATATCAAAGAGCACTTCAAATAAGCATCTCATAACAAGTTTCAGCACTTAACAGCCACATGCACTTTTGCAACACAGATTAACATGGCAATATGACACCTAACATGAATTCTACAGCAACCCTCATGTAGAGCACTTCACAATGAACATTTTGACATATCATATGCTCCATTTGGATAAACATGCACCAAGTTATCACATCTCAAGCATGGCATCAAATTAACAAGTAACAACAGTTTATAACAAGTAGCACTCTTGTCACGATGATTAGGTCATCGAGATGATCTCAAACAAGCATGCCACAATGGAACAAAATGTAGAACACATCACCACGATCATTTTGACATCTCATTCACTCAATTTGGATAAGCACACAGAAAGTTACGGCCATGCCAACTATGCATTAGACAACAAGTTTTAGGGACTTGGTGAAAATTTATACCTAGAAAAACAGGATGGGGGATCCCATGGACGAGGGGATCCAGGCGGAGCGGGTTGTTTGGATCGTCGGGGTGGTGGATCTGATCCACCCCCGGATCCAGATCGGGATCGGGATCGGGCCGGCGGCGGCCGGAGAAGACGACCGGGCGGCGGCGTGGAGGCCGTCCGGCGACGGCGACGGCGGTGCCGGCCGGCGAGGGGCCCGGCACCGGCGGCGGCTCGGAGCGATCGAGGCGACGGCGGCCGACCGCGATGGCGGAGGAGGCGGCGGCCCGCGGCACCAAGGGCGCCGGCGGCGGCGAGGGTGCGGCCCGGCGGCGGGGTTGCACTGGGGGGGCGACGGCGGTGGCGGCTCGGCTCGCCGGCGGCGAAGGGAGCCGGCCGGACGAGGCGGGCGAGCGGCGGCGCGGGATGCGGGCCGCAGGGGTCGGGGATGGGCCCGACGGGCCCGCGTGGTGGGCGACGGCCGTGGCGGCCGGGCTGCACGTGGCGGCCTCCAGCTCGTCCGGGCGCGGCGGCGAACACGTCCGGCGCCGGCGGACACGTCCGGCGCGCGGTGGATTTGCGTGGCACGGGAAAAAAGAAAAAAAAAAGGATGGACTAGGGTTTCGCCCGAAAATGGAGGGGATGGGGCCTTTTTATAGGCATAGGGAGCTAGGAGAGTCCAAATGGGGTGCGGTTCTCGCCCACACGATCACGATCCGACGACCGAGAGGATGGGAGTGGTTGTGCTGGGCTAGTGGGATGTTGTGGAGGGGGTCTTGAGCCAAAAGGAAGGGGTACTTTTAGCCCACTAGGTTAACCGTTGGAGTACCAAACGAAATCCAAACGCGACGAAACTTGACAGGCGGCCAACATGTACCAAAACAACAACGCACGACAAGTCTCACCTCATTCCGGGAACGTTACACGGCCACACACGAAAGAAGGACTCGGGGTGCCACGGGCATGTGTGTGAGCGTCGGAACTCGAAACGGACAACGGGAAGAGGCGAGTGGAACCGGGTGCAAGTGACAACACAAAAGCAATGCAATGCACATGACAACATGACATGAATGAAATGCACACACGCACACGACAAAACGAAGAAACCCGAAATGAAAGAAGAGCCCAGAATGGAATTGATGAAGTCAAAGTTCACATATTGCCATAATTGGAAAGTGTTACATCTGGGGCATTACAAACTCTCCTCTACTAGGAAAAGATCTCGTCCCGAGATCTAGAGCTGAAAGAAGGAAGGGTACTCGAAATGAAGGTGATCTTCTCGTTCCCACGTAGCTTCTCGGTCGGTATGGTGTGACCACTTCACTTTCAAGAACTTGATTGACTTGTTGCGGGTCTTGCGCTCAGTTTCTTCAAGAATAGCAACAGGGTGCTCACGGTAAGACAAGTCTTGTTGAAGATCAATCTCCTCGAACGGAATGGTGCGTTCAGGTGTCTTGAAGCACTTGCGGAGTTGAGACACGTGAAACACATCATGAACATTTGCAAAGTTGGAGGGGAGCTCAAGTTGATAGGCTAGATCGCCTCTTTTGCCAAGAATCTTGAAAGGGCCCACATATCTAGGAGCATGTTATCCTTTGATACCGAATCTTTGGGTTCCTTTCATAGGAGAAACACGGAGATAGACATGATCCCCAATGTCGAAAGCCAAGTCACGATGCTTGCCATCATAGTAACTCTTTTGACGCGACTGAGCGGCCTTGAGATTCTCACGTATGACTTTGCATATCTCTTCGGCTTCTGAGATCAAGTCATTGTCAAGAATTTGACGTTCACCAGTCTCAGACCAGTTGAGAGGGGTACGGCACTTTCTGCCATAGAGGATTTCAAAAGGAGCTTTGCCGGCACTTGCTTGGAAGCTGTTGTTGTAAGAGAACTCGGCAAATGGTAGACAATCTTCCCACTTCATGCCAAAAGAGATGACACAAGCTCTGAGCATGTCTTCGAGGATCTGGTTCACTCTTTCGACTTGACCACTAGTCTGAGGGTGAAACGCAGTGCTGAAGCGAATCTTAGTGCCCATGGCTGACTGAAAGGAGTCCCAGAACTTGGATGTGAACAAACTTCCATGGTCTGAGGAGATAACTTGAGGAATGCCATGCAACGAAACAATTCTTGAAGTGTACAACTCTGCCAACTGAGCTGCATTGATGGATTCTTTGACGGGAAGGAAGTGAGCTACTTTGGTTAGCTTGTCAATCACAACAAAGATAGCATCATTCCCCTTCTTGGACTTGGGAAACCCAGTGACGAAAGCCATTTCAATGTGGTCGAATTTCCACTCGGGGATAGGTAGAGGTTGGAGGAGACCGGATGGACGTTGATGCTCTACCTTCACTCTTCTGCAGACATCACATTCATTCATGAATTGGGCGATCTCCCTTTTCATGCGAGTCCACCAGTAAGATTGCTTGAGGTCTTGGTACATCTTGGAACTTCCGGGATGAATGGAGAGAAGGGAGTCGTGTGCTTCGTTCATTATGAGCTTCCTGAGATCACCCTTGGGAACCATAAGTCCGTCCTCAAATAACAAGGTGTCTTTCTCATCAACGCGATAGTACTTGTATTTGGGAGTACCATTTGCAATACCATGTTTCACTTTCTGCACCATAGCATCACTGAGTTGGGCCTCACGGATCTGATCTTACAAGGTAGGAGCAACTTGAAGGTTTGCAAGAAAGCCTTGCGGAACAACTTGGAGGTTGAGCTTCCTGAATGATTCACAAAGCTTAGGCTGGAACGGCTTGAGAAGGAGACTGTTGCAATATGCCTTTCTGCTCGAGGCATCTGCAATGACATTGGCCTTGAGAGGTGTGTATTCGATGCTTGGATCATACTCTTGGATCATCTCAACCCAACGAGTCTGGCGAAGGTTCAGGTTTGGATGTGTGAAGATGTACTTCAAGCTCTTGTGATCGGTGAAGATGTCCACTTTTCTGCCCAATAGAAGGTGTCTCCACGTGATCAAGGCATGTACCATTGCTGCTAGCTCGAGATCGTGTGTGGGGTAGTTCTTCTCATTTGGTTTCAGTTGACGAGAAGTGTATGCCACAATCTTCGTGTCTTGCATTAGAACACCACCAAGTCCTTGTAGAGAAGCATCACAGAATACTTCATAGGGCTTGGACTCATCTATAGGAGTAAGAACCGGAGCAGAAATGAGCTTCTTTTTGAGTGTTTTGAATGCCACATCACAATCAGGAGACCAGTTGTACTTGACATTCTTCTGAAGCAAGTTGGAGAGAGGCTTGGCAATCTTGGAGAAGTTCTCAACGAACCTTCTGCAATAGCTAGCAAGACCAAGGAAGCTTCAGAGTTGCTTGACGTTCTGCGGGGGTTCCCAGTTGACAATCAACTTTCTCGGGGTTGACAGAAATACCCTCAGCAGAGATGATATGGCCAAGATATAAGACCTTATCCACCCAGAATTCGCATTTAGAGAACTTCGCATAGAACTTGTGTTCACGGAGTCCGTCGAGAACCAAACGGAGGTGCTTGGCATGATCTTCTTCATTCTTGGAGAATACCAAGATGTCATCCAGATAGACGAGAACAAATTCATTGGTGTAGGGGTTGAATATGAAGTGCATCATCCTCGAGAAGGTGGGTGGAGCATTTGCGAGGCCAAAAGACATGACTGTGTATTCATAGGAACCATAGCTCATTCTGAATGCAGTCTTGTGAATATCTTCTTCACGGATACGGATCTGGTGGTAACCCATTCGGAGATCGAGCTTTGAGAACACTTTTGCTCCTTTGAGCTGCTCGAACAATTCATTGATATTGGGGAGCGGATACTTGTTCCTTATTGTCTTCTTGTTCAATGGCTGGTAATCAACGCAAAGGCGCTCCGTGCCATCCTTCTTCTTGACAAATAGAATACCATAGCCCCAAGGAGAAGTGCTAGGCCTGATTAGACCCATACGCTCTTGCTCATCGAGTTGTTTCTTCATCTCCTTCAACTCATCAGGGGAAAGCTTGTACGGACGCCGGCATGCTGGCTCGATATCGGGCTCAAGTTCAATAACGAATTCAACTTGGCGATGCGGAGGCATGCCTGGAAGCTCTTCAGGAAAAACATCTTCATATTCATTGACCACCGGAATTTGAGAGATGGCATTAATCTCGCCCTTGTCATTCAGAGAGAATAGCCTGATTGTGTTATCTCGAGAGGCGAAGATAATCACGTCTTCGTCAGGATGAGTAAGCTTGACTTCCTTATTTGCGCAATCAATGTGAGCATCATGCTGTGAAAGCCAATCCATCCCAAGAATAAGATCAATGTCGGAATTGTCGAGAATAACCGAAGAAGCCAGAAAGCGGTAATCGCCCATACGAATAGATACATCCGGAGCCACTGAGCTGGAAGACATATGTTTGCCCGGAGAAATAATAGATAACCTCTTTGTCAAGTCCACTGTGCCCACGTTATGCTTAGATGCAAATGGACATGACATGAAGGAAAGTGATGCACCAGAATCAAACAAGACCTTTGCAGGAATAGAGTTAACTGGAAGATTACCAATTATCACATCAGAAGAATTTTCTGCTTCAGCTGCACTCATCAGGTTCACTCTTGCATGCTTGGGATTGTGCTTGAAAATAGCAGTGCTAACAGGTGGAGGAGGCGGAAGGCGCCTCTGGTTGGTGCACTTGTTGGAATAATGACCCTTCAGACCACATTTGTAGCAAGTGACCTGAGAAACTAGACGAGGAGGAGGAACACTTGGTCTTGGAGCTTGGTACTGCGACTTGGACTTATTACCTTGGTTGTGTGGGTGGGAGAAACCACGGCCACCAGAATGCTTGTTGTTGTTGTTGGGAGGGCGGAGCACTAGAGGAGGTGGAAGCCAAAACTTCTGCTGCTTTGCGACCACTTGGGAAGAAGAGGAGGTGTTGACAGCATCTCTGATCCTCTTTTTGGAAGCTTCAACCTTGAGCTGGGCTGCCTCTTGCTTAAGTGCCATGTTATAGAATTGATCAAATTCATTCGGCTCAAACAATGTGAGAGCTAGCTGGAGTTCATCCTTCAGACCACCACGGAACTGATAAATCTTGCTCTTGGAACCTGTGATATCTTTCTTGGCATAGCGGGCAAGGTTCTGGAACTTGACATTGTATTGATAAACGGACATGGTGCCTTGCTTCAGGTTGCGGAATTGCTCACGCATGCCCTCGATGACACTAGTTGGAATGTGGTGAGAGAGGAAATCCTTGCAGAAGTCAGTCCACGAGATTTCACGTCCTTCTCTGGAGTCTTTGTACTGCTGCCACCAATCAGCGGCTTGGTCCTTTAGTTGGAAGGCGGCAAACTTAACATAATCCTCAGGTCTCATGTTACTGCACTCGAAATGCTTCTTCATGTCTGTTATCCAGTCTTCAGCATCTAGCGGATCCACACAGTAACTGAATGCCTTCGGTTGGTTTGCCAGGAATTGGTTGAGAGTAGCAAAGTGAGGTTGGTTGAACAAATTGCCTTGGCCTTGGTTCCCATGACCACCTTGATTTGCTTGATTTGCTTGAATGTTCTGCATCATTTGCATAAGCATCTGGGTGTTCTGGTTTGTCGCTTGCATAATTGCTCTCCAGGCCTCAGACGGAGGAGGAGGGGAAGGAGGACGATCAGGAACTTCTTCACCCTCTGGGTTAGCGTTGGGAACCTTCTTAGGAGCCATCCTGAATGAGATGACAACTATTAGCCATTGATTGAAAATATATAAGCTGAATCAACGGCTAGAATTGCAACATAAGTCTTCACAAGAACATTCCAACAAAATGAACGAATGTAATCCACAGTTTAATGGTACAACAATCTTCACGAGAAGCCACTTGGGGGAACAAAAGGTAAATAAAAACAACAAGGAGCAGATAGAACAAATACAAGATAGAAGCTTCGCTCGACATATTCGTGCTGAAAGCTTATGGAACGTGTTACAAAAGGGTTTTGCCCCGGATTAGCATAGCCAAGGACCCTTTAAGATGCAACTCCCGATCGGAACAACGCCCATAAAACTACTTCACTCAATGTAGAACCCCGAACTCCATATCATGCATTCATTGGAAGAATGCCTACGAGCTACTAGATGAACCCACCTATTAATTTCCAAAAGTTCCTACTTATGCAATCAGGTGTTGGGGATACAGGGGAAGCATCGCGCACTCAACTCTAATCCTACATCCAGCTGTATCCATCCTTCAACACATAACCAGTTATTTCCGGAAACCGTCTACCTCGGACCTTCGAAACGCATCTTCTATACAAGCTATGGCAATACTCCCGAACTACCTCCCCAGTACTGGGTGATGTCGGGGTTATCTTGCCACTAACCGCATAGGAGAGTTTTTTATGTCGGACGTCTTAAGTATTCCAGAACTGCTGCGATATATTTGTGACGACAACACCTCGGAGCTCAACTCCCCGGGACACTGCCACAACCCCTAAATGACAGGAGGCATCGAGAACAATGTTCTCGTCACAAAGACATCAGAACAATTCAGACAATACTCGCGTGATCCTAAAAAAAATAGTGAATTTTTGAGAGTAGAAGAGATAAGAGTAATCGTCAGGAGTCCTCACCAGAGTGAAAGGAATGAGGAGTAAAAAGAAATCCTACTCTCCGGTATATATATAGGACTCAAAACATTTTCAAGTGTGTGCCTAGACTCAACCATCAACGATTCGATCAATCAGTGGGGGCTTCTAGGTCGGAGAAGGCTCTGATTACCAACTTGTAATGCCCAGTATGAGATTATACCTCCTACGTGACGAGGCACGACTTAAAGGTATAAGCTCATACCAGAATGATCTCAAGTATGGTATCTTTGCACGACTCATGTAAAATGCGGATGAAATTGCAAAAGAGTAGTTGGCTTACACTCGCCACGTCACACAATACATTACATAAGCAATCATCATCCAAATAATATCACAGTCCGACTAAGGACGAAGATCCAAATGAAAGATACCATAAATAAAGCCACAAGGTCCGAATCGCCCCTAGTAGAAGCCACTACTGATCATCGGGATAGTACACGTAGTATCGCCCACGTTCTTCATCGAACTCTCAGTACAGCTCTGTGCCATCACCTGTGTAGTTCACCATGGTACCTGCATCTGGTGTTGTGTAGAATCTGTGAGCCACGGAGGACTCAGCAATCCCGTTCCCGGGTAGCAAAACTATCTAAGCCTTGGGTGTGGAACAAGGCTGAAAAACAAAGGTTGCAGCTGCACTAGCACTAGCTTACGTGTTTAGAAAGAGAAGAGAAGTGCCACGAGCGTCAAAGTGATCACGAAATGATCCTATCTAAGCACGTCAATCATAACCCCACCGTGTTCACTTCCCGAACCCCTTCGAAAAATGACCTACATGGTTACTCACGCTGGTAGTGTATTCTGAACATGGTGTCAAGTTTTCTACAACCGAATATTTAAAAATTCCCATCTGCCACATAACCGCGGGCACGGCTTTCTAAAGATCAAACCCTGCAGGGGTGTCCCAACTTAGCCCATCACAAGCTCACGATCTGCGGAGTCGCAACTCCAAGGTGGGAAGACCCGAGTATTCTCGGAATCCCGTGCTCAAGATTTTCCGACTAAGGTAAAACTAATCCAGCAAGACCTCCCGGCGTGCCGACACCCTGACAGTAGCTGCGCGTATCTAGTCTCAGGCCACGACCGGATGGGACAGCCTACAGGAAAATACCAATCCTCGAGTTTCCTCGTGGTGGCCCCGCAGTCTGCCTGGTTGGACCAACACTCATGTGGAGCACTAGCCCGGGTTGTTGATTAAGAACTCGGGTTTGCAACGCCCTATGCAAGTTTTAGTTGTTAGGCAAATGTAAAACCAATGTTGGGCCTTGCTGGAAAAGCTTTAGCGCTAAGCGGGTTATCGAGGGGGGCCCATAAACCCCAACCGTGTTAGGGACGCACAATCAAGGAACATAACACCGGTTTATACGGTTCCTAGGGTGGCATGAGTGGAACAAAACACCAAGCAAGAGGCTTAGCCTTCCACCCATTACCAATATATAGATGATTTAGTTTAACAGTTTATATAGTGTGATATCCCAACAATAACTTCAACATGAAGCAAGAATCCTCAAATCTTCACCTGCAACTAACAATGCTATAAAAGGGGCTGAGCGAAGCTTACGTAGCCAAACAAAGTTTTGCTAGGTTGGGTGGTTAGAGAGATTCAATGCTACAATAGGAGGCTGACAAACAAACATGGGCATCGAGGCAATAAGCTAAAGAGGGAGACATCTAGCAATAGGCAAAGATAGTAATGATATCTGGGTCACGTCATCTTGCCTGTCGAGTCGTCGATGGGATCGTAAGACGGCTCCTCGTACTCAACCTCAGTAGGAACCTCGTACTCGGTCTCGGCTCCCGGCTCTACTCAACACAAGAACACAACATGGCACAATATCAAACATGGTGCAATGCACAATCAACATGATGCAAGTATGATGCATTTCATGGCAAGCGATGAAGCACACAAGAACAACACAAAACAACAAGTTTAAATTAGGTCGGAATCAACGTATAGCAAATCCGGTAAGTCCTCATATGCATATTTTGAAATTGGTCCAGAACTGAACAACCTTAAGTTAAAGTTCTTAAACAACAAGTTAACATGCACCATGATGATCTACACGAAATTCTAGTCAAGTATCATATAATGTTTGTTTAATTCGGAGCTACGGTCTAGAAGATATGAGCAAAACAAGACAAGCAAAGCAACGGTGCAAGATGCACCCAAACATCAAGCAAACACACTCCAAACAGATATTCAACATGATATTATGATTCTATATGCAAAATCACACAAGTTTCATATAAGGCACACCCAAAACGGAGCAACGGGCTAAAAGATACGAGCAAAACAAGTTACAATGCAAAGCTGAAGTTAACAGCCACATAGCAACTTTGGAGCAAGGTAAATATATGCTACAGCACCCAAACATGGTGACAAGAAGCATGGACATGAAGTAGACATGTTCTATAGCAAACAACTCCATTGGAGCAGCTCCATAGGAGGCATGGATCAATAGCAACAAGCTACACCAAATTGATCATGCTGATAAAAACGTGACAGGCATAATTTATAGCAACTTGAGAGCAAGAAATAAATAAGCTACAGCAAGCCATATGTGCAAGTAAGGGCATGGATGGATAGACAATAACATGGACAAAAAGGAATGATCATTGGCCACTCCAAAACAAGCATGGATTTGAGTGGGGCATCAAGCAAACATAGCATCAGGTTAAAACAGATTCCAGAGTTAGCAGTTTTTTCACTAAGTATAAAACAGTAACATTGGCATGGCATGTTTACAAGCTTGTTCAAGTCACATCAAGGCATATCATGGAAAGTGGTTTGCACCACAGTAAATACCATATGATGGTGCTTCTAAAACATATTGACATGCGACATGGGGACAAACACATCAATAGCAAAGAGCACTTCAAATCAGCATCTCATAACAAGTTTCAGCACTTAACAGCCACATGCACTTTTGCAACAGAGATTAACATGGCAATATTACACCTAACATGAATGCTACAGCAACCCTCATGTAGAGCACTTCACAATGAACATTTTGACATATCATATTCTCCATTTGGATAAACATGCACCAAGTTATCACATCTCAAACATGGCATCAAATTAACAAGTAACAGCAGTTTATAAGAAGTAGCACTCTTGTCACGATGATTAGGTCATCAAGATGATCTCAAACAAGCATGCCATAATAGAACAAAATGTAGAGCACATCGCCACGATCATTTTGACATCTCATTCACTCAATTTGGATAAGCACACAAAAAGTTACAGCCATGCCAAGTATGCATCAGACAACAAGTTTCAGGGACTTGGTGAAAATTTATACCTAGAAAAACGGGATGGGGGGATCCCGTGGACGAGGGGATCCAGGCGGAGCGGGTTGTTTGGATCGCGGGGGTGGTGGATCTGATCCACCCCCGGATCCAGATCGGGATCGGGCCGGCGGCGTCCGGAGAAGACGACCGGGCGGCGGCGCGGAGGCCGTCCGGCGACGGCGACGGCGGTGCCGGCCAGTGAGGGGCCCGGCACCGGCGGCGGCTCGGAGCGGCCGAGGCGGCGGAGGCCCGCGGCACCGAGGGCGCCGGCGGCGGCGAGGGTGCGGCCCGGCGGCGGGGTCGCACCGGCGGGGGCGGCGGCGGCGAAGGGAGCCGGCGGCGAAGGGAGCCGGCCGGACGAGGCGGGCGAGCGGCGGCGCGGGATGCGGGACGCGGGGGCCGGGGACCGGCCCGGCGGGCCCGCGCGGTGGGCGGCGGCGGTGGCGGCCGGGCTGTCACGTGGCGGCCTCCGGTTCGTCCGGGCGCGCGGTGGATCTGCGTGGCACGGGAAAAAAGAAAAAAAGGATGGACTAGGGTTTCCCCCGAAAATGGAGGGGATGGGGCCTTTTTATAGGCATAGGGAGCTAGGAGACTCCAAATGGGGTGCGGTTTTCGTCCACACGATCACGATCCGACGACCGAGAGGATGGGAGTGGTTGTGCTGGGCTAGTGAGCTGTTGTGGAGGGGGTCTTGGGCCAAAAAGAAGGGGTACTTTTAGCCCACTAGGTTAACCGTTGGAGTACCAAACGAACTCCAAACGCGACGAAACTTGACAGGCGGCCTACACGTACCAAAACAACAACGCACGACAAGTCTCACCTCATTCCGGGAATGTTACACGGCCACACACGAAAGAAGGACTCGGGGGTGCCACGGGCACACGTGTGTGAGCGTCGGAACTCGAAACAGACAACGGGAAGAGGCGAGTGGAACCGGATGCAAGTGACAACACAAAAGCAATGCAATGCATATGACAACATGACATGAATGAAATGCACACACGCACACGACAAAACGAAGAAACCCGAAATGAAAGAAGAGCCTAGAATGGAATCGATGAAGTCAAAGTTCATATATTGCCATAATTGGAAAGTGTTACATCTGGGGCATTACATCGACTTTCTCTGTAAATATCAAACTCCTCATAGACTTATAGACATGTGTACACTCATAAACACAATAGTCCCTTGACCTATAAGTCTTCAATACACCGAAATCACAAACGGGCACTAGATGCACTTACAGTTATACCTTCGAAGCGTGTGGTTCGAGGTGGAAGTAGTCGTTCACGGACGTCGTGGAAGTAGTGGTACACATTTCGGTAGTGGAAGTAGTCGTTCGCGCCGCGGTAGTCGAACTTGGCGCTTGTGGTACACGGGTCATCGGCGAGGGTCGCCGTACACGTCCGAAGAGGAACTTGGCGTTTTTGCAACCCGGGTCTTCGGTGACGGTAGTTGTACACGGATCGTCAGGGTCGTCGTTGAAGTAGGTGTACACATTTCGTAGATGTTCGGGGTCGTTGGTAGTTGTACACTTCGGAGAGGAACTTGATGGATCCGAGCTCTTTGAGGGTCGTCATGGTACTTGGGGAATTCGCGTAGGCGTACTCGGCATTGTTGTGGAACTTGACGTCCAAGGGATCCTCAAGCATCTTCTGCAGTCGTACTCGCCTCGTAGACATTCGGTTCAGTGCTTGGCGAATCCGGACAGCCTTGGCGGTCTCCGGTCAAGTGAGGGTGATGCGGATGAACATGGCAGATGTGAGTCTTGGCGAGGCGTTTATGACGGTCAAACATCCCAGCTACACCCAAAGGCGTCGGGGCTTGCGAACAGGGCGGTCGCAGCGGGTACAAGGCGACGAATGGCGGGAACGGCTGGAGATGGTGGTGGAGCCGCGCGGCTCGGTGGAAGCAGGGGCGGCAGAGCTCACGCATCACCATGGGAAGCGAGGCGGGGCGACGCTGGTCGCCAAAAAGGGCAGCGACGGGTCGGCGAGGAGGACGGCGCTCGGGTGCGAGCACCATGGCAGGGCGGTGGCTGACGACGGAGCATGATCCGGGCGTCAGAGGGCGTGGAGGCGCTGGAGATGGACTGGGGAGCTCCGACGCGGGCGAACGCAGCAACTCCGGCCGGACAGGACCCCACGGGGCGACTTGGTCTGGAGGTCGGCGGGTGGAGCTCGTCGGTGACGTCGGACTTGGCGTCGGCGGCAGGGACGCTCGGAGGGTGCGGGGCGCGAGGAAGTTGGGGCGGTGGTGAGGCTTGGGCTCCTGGCGCGAGGCGAGGAGGAGGATGGAGCAAGCGCGAGGAGAGGCTTGGGCGATGCGTGCGTGTGTGTAGGTGTGGCGGCGACGTGGGAAGACGAGGGAGAGGGAGAGATCGAGAGGAGGGAGTGGCGGCGCAAGAGGGAGAGCGATGGGGAGAGAAGAGATCGATCGGGGATGGCTAGGGTTAGGAATTAGGTGGGCTGTGGGGGGGAATGGTTGGGCCGGCTTGCGGCTGGGCCTGGCTGCAGCTGTGCCTAGCTGGGTGCTCTCTCTCTCTCTCTAAATATTAAGAGAGAGAAAACATAGAGAATTTAAAGAAAAGAAAGAGGGTGTTAGGAGTAGAGTTTGGGCATGAGGCAATTTTCTTGGACTCGCAAAAATGAGGGTGACCCAAGAAAATAAAAGGAGGCAAGATTGAACAATGAAAATTCGAACATATTTGAATTTTATTCAAATGGGTTTGAACTAGGACTTGGTTTTTGAAGTGTCCAAAAATGTTGAAATTTTTGGAGGAACCTCGGCAAATGGGAGGAGAATTGTTGGCAAGGTTTTGAAGCCAAACTTGAAGTAGAAAAGACATGGGGAATATTTGCAAGTGTGTTTTGGTGATTCCAAAAGAATGTAATATTTATTATAACTCCATAATTATTAGGAGGACATGTTTTAAAGAGAAGTCATCCTTCCCTCGGTGTAAATGGATCAAACATCCACACAATTTATTTAGTTGAGTTTAAAAATAATTAAAAGACATGTTGGCATGATGACATGATGCAATGCAAAAAAAGAGCAAGCACAAATGCAACACACGGTGATCACGAAAATTATGGAAGTCTTCTTGAGCGTCGGTCTTGGGGCGTCACAGACTTATACATGTTCCTCTGACTATGAGATTATGCAACTCCCCGAATACCAGAGGAACACCTTGTGTGCTATCAAACGTCACAACATAACTGGGTGATTATAAAGATGCTCTACAGACCGAGGGAAGAATGGCCCCGAGGTGACGCGCGCCTCCCCCCTGCCCAAACCGAATTGGAAAAGGGGTGGGGGCGCCAACTATTTTACTCTTTCATCCCTGAACTTTTACATGAGTTGTGCAAAGATATCACGCTTGCGATCATTCGAGAATGCGCTTATGTCTCTAAGTCGTGCCTCGACACTTAGGAGATATAGTCACATCCTGGGCATTACAAGTTGGTATCAGAGCCGACTCTCGCGGTTACACGGATGTTTGCGGACAGGTGCTCGGTCATATTATTCATGATGTTTGTGACCCGTCGTGGCACACGACATGGCACATGTATCGGACTGGATGCACAGACATTTGTGCCAAGAGGGAACGTTCCTGTGGCCCGACGAGGACGTCGGTTCCTCTGAATGGGGGTGTATGTGATAGCCTGGCTTATTAGGGATGATAGACTACTCATATCAATAAGGAATTCCTTCTTTTCCGGGAGCCCATTCGGATAGAACTCCAAAGTTAAGCGTGCTCAGCTTGGAGTAGTTTCAGGATGGGTGGCCGACCGGGAAGTTGCTCCCGGGTGCGCATGAGTGAGGACAAAGTACGCAGAAAAGACTAGTATTGATATATGGGGCCAGTCTAGATCCCGCCAGGAGTAACGACCACCGGTGGGTGTATCCGGGGCGTTACAGAATTGGACAAGGCGTGGGGGCGCGACCCCCCTTCCCTTCTCCCTCTCCTTCCTTTCCTTCTTTCCTACTCCGAAAAGGAAAGGGAATCCTACTAGGACTTGCGAGTCCTAGTAGGACTCCCTACACTTGGCGCGCCCCTAGGAGGGCCGACCTCTCTCCCTCCCTCCTTTATATACGTGGGCAGGGGGCACCCCAAAGGCACAATAGACAATCTCTTAGCTGTGTGATGTGCCCTCCTCCATAGTTACACACCTCGGTCATATCGTTGCAGCGCTTAGGCGAAGCCCTGCACCGGTAACTTCATCATCACCGTCACCACGCCGTCGTGCTGACGAAACTCTCCCTCGTCCTAAACTGGATCAAGAGCTCGAGGGACGTCATCGTGCTAAACATGTGCTGAACATGGAGGTGACGTACGTTCGATACTTGGATCGGTTGGATCGTGAAGACGTTCGACCACATCAACCGCGTTACTAAACGCTTCCGCTTTCGGTCTACGAGGGTACGTGGACACACTCTCCCCGCTCGTTGCTATGCTTCTCCTAGATAGATCTTGCGTGATAGTAGGAAATTTTTGAAATACTACGTTCCCCAACACTTCATAGGCTGATAATGAAGTGTGTTTCCTCTGTCCGGTTTTCGATGAGAATCAACGGGGAGCTACTTCCGTATTTTACACTTACTAGAGGGTTTCGGCAAGGAGATCCAGTGTCACCATATTTATTTTTGATGTGTGCCAAAGGTTTTTCCTCTTTGTTGAAATATTACAATGGTGGAATCATTGATAGGGGACTATGGGTGAGCTATAGATCACCGTGGGTAACCCATTTGCTTTTTGCAGATGATAGTCTCATCTTCATCAACGCAAGTAACCCAAGAGCGCTCAGGTTAAATGAGATCTTGAGGATATATGGATATGCCTCGGGTCAGTGTATCAACAGAGAAAAAAGTTCTATATACTTCAGACCAATACACCAACAAACTTGAGGCAACTTTTGAAGGCAACCTAAAACATTCAAGTTGAGGCTTTTAATGAGAAATATTTGGGTCTCCCTACTGTTGTTGGACGGATCACAAGTGGAACCTTTGATCACATCAGTGAGAGGGCCCGGGCGAGAATGCAGGGATGGTCGGAGAAATTATTAACTTGTGCAGGGCGCGAGACTTTGTTGAAATCAGTGGTTCAAGCTATTCCGACCTACCCAATGAGGACTACTCTTTTGTTAACCAATAAAGTTTGCAAGAGTTTGACGTCTCCTATGGCCAAATATTTTTTTGGAGGAGTTCTCTTGACAAAAGATCAATGCATTGGGTGTCTTGGAAGGAGCTAGCAACACCCAAGTGTAAGGGCGGGATGGGTTTCAAAGACCCGCACCTATTTAATCTTGCCATGTTGGGAAAGCATGTATGGCGTTTTCTCACGAACCCTAATTCCCTCTGTGCAAGAGTATTGAAGGGGCGTTATTTTCCTAATATAGATTTTATGCATGCTACTTTGCCTAAGTCGGCCTCGGCCACTTGGAAGGCCATTATAGCAGGAAGAGAAGCTCTACGATGTGGCTTGATCTCCCGTGTCGGAGACGATAACACCGTCGACATCTGGACCGATAAATGGATTCCAGGAACAATATCCATGTCACCTATCTCTATACCACCGACCACTGCTATTCAAAGGGTGGGAGAACTCATTGACACATCAAATTGGTCTTGGAAACATGAGGTGGTCAGGGAGACTTTCATTGCCTTGGATGCTGAGACCATTCTTAATATTCGTATCCGGCAAGGGGGAGGTGATGATTATCTTGCTTGGGCATTCGAACGATCAGGCAACTACACTGTGAAGACGGTGTACCATGCTCTTGTGACTCAGAACGATCACTTGGCCGGTACCTCAACTGATGATCAACAGATATTGAAAGCCTTGTGGAAATTGAATGTCATCCCAAAAGTGAGAGTTTTTTGGCAGAGAGTTCTTCGCGGGATTCTTCGAGATGAAGCTACTCTCAACTATAGACACATTGTAGAGATTCGTAGATGCAAAGTATGTCTAGCCATGGACGACGATCTGAAACATGCATCGATTCATTACTCACATGCTAAACGCTTATAGGAGGAGGCGTGTGCATGGTTCGGACTATGGCTACCTCGTTTACATCCGGATTCATGGGCTTGCCATATCTTATGCGACTCGCGGGTTACTGATGATGACCGAGCTAAGATCACTACTATTATGTGGTCTATTTAGCATTCCAGGAATCGTATCAAGCACGGTGAAGAAGGAAGAGATCCTACAACGACGATCCGAGCTACAAAGGAGGCCATTGCACTCCTTCACTTGCCGCGCAAGGACACGCTGGTCTTGCCGGGCTTTGGGTGGCGGCCTCATGATGATGGTTTTGTGAAAATAACCACCGACGGAGCTCTCAATCTGGCGGATGACAGGGGGCGCGAGAGGTATTGCTCGTTCTTCTACGGCCCTACTAGGTGCCTGATGCAAGCCATATCCGGGGATCTCGGATCCCTTGATCATGGATGGACTTTCTTTGCGAGATGGAGTTCGGTTTGCATCTCTTCGTGGATTCTCGCTTGTGATAATGAAAGTCGGTTGCTTGGAGTTGCTGACACTCTTGACCACTCGCCACAATTCTCGTTCGATTGTGGCTCCTTTACTTTTAGAGATAGGAAAGCTTAGTGTTCATTTATCCTCTTTTGTTATACAACATGTAAACAGGTCAGCTAATCTACCGGCTCACTTGTGTGCAAAACATGCCTGCACACTTAATGTGACCGATAGCTGGCTTGATAAAACCCCTAGCTTCTTGGTGTCCAGTCTTTTGGCTGACTGTTCCAAGAATGCTTTTACTCAATAAATCTCTCTGAATTTCCCCGCCAAAAAAAGTCTTTATCCCAAGTATTACCCACACTAGTAGAGTGCTCGTGCATTGCCACGGGCTCTTGAAATAGGTTGCAAGAGTTACATGTTAAATTCCACACATACAAACAATATAACACAGACACAATAATTTAATAACTGAAGTCCATTTTAGCAATGTAAATTTATATCATAAAGAAAAATCAACGACATGTCAATGTAACAAACTGAGCGATGTTTCAACTAAACATCAATTACAAAACTACTAATATCTAGATGATGCGCTTAAGAAATTCTTTCACAATATGAGGAAAGTTTCCTGTAGCTTCATTCCCACGATGTTTTAGCAAGAATAATAAAAACTGTTTCCTCAACTCATACCCATCCTGTACAAACAATACATCTAGTTAGTATGAAAATTTCATGCCGAAGGTCTTTAAACATGTAACGGACAGTACTCACCGCGCAAACTGGCTTGACAAATTCTTTGCCGTTCCACCAGAGCATAAAATGGAAAACAAAATAGCCAGACAGATTCCTACAAAACTTTAAATTAATAATATAAAGAATATAGTAATAACAAAAATAAATGTTTTTGTTATGAATTCATTACCCGTCTATACTCGTTGGAATACCAAACGGAAATAAACGTTGCCATTTAGATATATCGGAATTCCAACCTGACAGCTTTATTTCGAGTGCTTCTTTGAAATCCCTTGCAAAACTTTTTAATTTCAGTGCATGCCTCAAATTTTTATCCTCTCGCGATTGTGATGTTTCAATAGGATCCATAACATGTAGACGACGTGCCTCTTTGTCGATGACGTACAAGATGTATCGGTCAATGGATGCATAGGGAAGATAAATCTACGAGTGGATCTATTAGAAACAACAAAAAACCATGATAACAATCTATAAAATACTTTACTTACCATGTTGCACGATGAGATGTCGTTGTCCATCCTAGGCCAGCTATCGAATAATGTTGCCAACGTCTGGATAGTTTCCTTTTCACAAAATTTCTGACCTCGTGTTGACTCTAACATCATGGACTAAGTAAAAAATAAATATTTGTTTCAATATGTTTATCTTAATGACGCATATAATGAAGATTACGATAACTTACACAAAATCTTAGATCCATGAAGTGTATAGGAGGGTCTGTGAACAATACTCCCTCGTCACATGACAGTATACGCACGGCGGTGTTGAAGCAGTCACTGTCCATAGGCTGCTCCATGTTAAGTATGCACTGAAGTTTTTTAAGACTTAAGCTCATTGGATCTGGTGTCGAGCTCCGGATCCATTCCTTCCTAAAAGTTTGATGGTAAGAACAATAATAATGTACAACCGTATTTTAAATATTGATACATCATACTTACTCCAAACACCCGGCATTTTCGATCGACGTGATGTACTTGCATAGGCCGGCAACTAATTCACGTTGGTCCATAGGCATGATAGTGATTGGGGCAGGAAGTTTGTCTTTGACTACATCAGGTGGATTGTCCAGGATCTCGAGATCAGAATTAGCTAAAGTTTCTTCATCGTCTGATTGATGATGGTATATGGGACCTCCTTTTAGTTTATTCAGCTCTGAGTCGAGCAAAATGACAGCTAATTTTTGTCGAAATTGTTTCATATCCTCCTATGAAATATATAAATTTTCTTGATATAATATTTTGAGATAGAATAATGAGATAATGTGTAAAAATGAAATACCTGGGTGAACTCATCTGACAGTGCATCTGATGTCCAATATTCCATAAAATTTAGCATAAATAGTCCACATGATACGCTATAATATTATAAAATAAAGCTTTAGAATATCACCCAGATGAATCGAATAGACAAATCATTTGTAACAAGTGCTTACCCATCGGTTTGTTTTGCCTCATGAAACTGCTCTACGACCGTCCATTTTGTAACATTGAGATCAGGCCACTTATGATCTCTGTTAAACCCCGGACTATGCTCTAAAAGTTTCAGACGCTTCTCAAGTCCTAATAACTATTTTATATAGGAAAATAATTAGGGATTAAGGCAAACAAAACATATGTTAAGATGAGCAAAAACATAAGATAGTTACCGTAGTAGCATGGTCATTGCGTTTTACCCGAGAACCAAGTAAGTCCAATACTTGAATCTCATGTTTTTCGGCATTGGCGACTGCTAGATACCAATGGCAGCCCGGAATGTTAATCGGAATGAATAACTGGTGTAAATAACATACAAGTCACAGTCACAATTAGATCTAATAAACATTAACAATCCACTATATTTATTAATTAAACAAAAACAACACATAATTTTATGAATGGATTACGAGAGAATACTAACCATATCTTGTTGTAGATAAGTATTAACATGTTGCATGATGTGACGATATTTTGATGTGTCTATGTCTTTTTCGCCGTCTTCTTATAACTGTCTATATACAAATGTGCTAATAATGTGTACCTTTTTACCCGTCCTGTCTCGTAGATGGTCGTGAGCAAGCATGCAATATATGTAAGCATTTATCACCTGTAATCAACAGGTACAATTTACGATATTATATATTATTCATATTATTATAAACAAAGTTTATGCAATTGGTCTTACACCGTCATGTAAGAACATATCTTTCATAAGGCATTCCAAATCGTCTGTTGATAACAAGGCATCTCCAATGTCCACAAATATGGTTTTCTTGGGGGCAGTCATGATTGATTCGATTACTGTAATATCTCTAGGGGTACAAACATAGTCTGTCGGTATCATACAAAAAGTGAGCCAACTTAGTAAACAAAATGAGCGAAATTAGTTGAATACAAAAGGCAATATAAAAAAATACCTTGTGCAATAAGACTTAAATTGGCATCCTTTTTGGGTTTGTTATGAGATGTCATCGCTTCGACATCATTATGTTCTAAGAAACACGGTGATTTTTCGGCCCCTTTCAGCGATGTCGCTTCGGAACCCTCAATGGACTCTTTTTGTGCATCTCCAAAATCCATGTCCATGTCTCCTATATTCTGAAGAAAAAAATTACAAATAAAATACACCTTTTTGTATTATTATGTATAATATACAAACAAAAAACTGTTAACTATATGCACCTCTTCTCGTGGTGTTTCAGTGCGGTCTGTCATCGGTATATCCGTGCGTATGTCGGAACCCATCACTTTTTATCTCTGATGAAATATAAACGACATTTTATAGTGCATCATTAAAATGAACATATATACTAAAATATAATAAAAATAAAAGGGAAACTAACACAATGGTTTTTTTTTTGTAAATAAAATCTTTTTCATACAATTAGAAAAAGAAGTTGCATTTCTCTCGGGGAGAAGAACCAACTATAATGTTGATATATAAATAAGTAGTCATCTAGGATTTCTTAAATCAAGATAAATTATTTATATAGGCTATGGAAAATTGTCAAAAAAAGATAAAAACATGCAAGTAAACAAATATAAACCAATTATATTCGGTTTATTCGGTCAAAATTTGTTATGATACTCACAATATATTTAATAAATATAAAAACATTTATCTGTATGAACCATGTTTAATTTAATATATATATATATATACACTTAAACATTTTTTGTGTTAAAAACATATATAATTTAGTTATATACGTTTTCGTGGCCCAACCAGCGCGGCCCAACAAGCGCGGCCCAAACAACCTGCGCGGCCCAACCAGCACACAATCTACCCTAAAAAGGGAAGCTTATCCCTTCAACTCTCTCCACTCAGCTCCCTATCCACTCACTGAGCTGCTCTCACCCCTCTCCCTTCCCCTCCCCGCAGCCAGATCCGCCGCGAGAGCCCCTCTCCCTTCCCCTCCCCGCAGCCGCCACCG
>LR738712.1:420826438-420860661 GCA_902687465.1 Secale cereale
GAGATCCCCTCTCCCTTCCCCTCCCCGCAGCCGCCACTGGCGCGAGATCCCCTCTCCCTTCCCCTCCCCATAGCCGCCACCGGCGCGAGATCCCCTCTGCCTTCCCCTCCCCGTAGCCGCCACCGGCGCGAGAGCCCCTCTCCCTTCCCCTCCCCACAGCCGTCACCGGCGCGAGAGGCCCTCTCCCTTCACCTCCCCGCAGCAAGATCAGCCGCGCGCGTCGTCGAGCTCCGCCGGCCGACCACCGCATCCGTCGCATGCATCGATGGTTGTCGCGCGACGAAGATCACCGCTGGTCCCGCGGCGGCCTTGGCTGGAGGTGAAGCGCGGGTCTTGGGGATCCGTCGATCTGGGTGCGGGTCGTGGCTTGGGTGCGGCGCGACCGACGGCGACGGAAGAAGGCACGCGTTGATTCGGGCGCGGGTGCTCAATCCAGTCGCGGTTCGTCCGGACCCGCGGCGGTGGCCATCTCCAGCGAGGTGGCCGGTGACTCGCGGGATGACAGCAGCTCAAGACCAAGGTAGGAGCTCATCTGATGGGGCTAGGGCGCGAGGCCATGTTGGCTTTGGTTGACGGTGGCTTGACGCAGGGGTGGCAGGGTCCGTCGCCATGGAGGCTGTTCGAGGACGAGGAGGCAGACGGCTGATGGCTTCTCGCCCCTCGTTGGTTACCCCAAGTGGAAGGTTTGAGATGTAGCGTAACGGCAAGTTTCCCTTGGCAAGATACCAAGGATCGAATCCCGTGAGACTCCGAGGGTCGACAAGAAGGTGTCAACTGCTAACGGCGCCAACTTAGCGGTTGACAGGACCTGCACACAGATACAAATAACTTTGCTCCCAACGAGTACAGAGAGGTTGTCAATCCCTCCGGCCTTGTCGTTTACAAAGGAACAAATGCAAGAGATAATAGTGATAGGTATAACTGCAACTAGGAAATAAAAGCAGGAAGTAAATAGCGGGTGTGATCAGTGATGGTAATATGGACCGGGGTCCCATGATGTTCACTAGTGATGTCTCTATCCCAAAAGACGATAAAACAGCTAAGCGAGGTAAACAAATTACAGCTGGGCAATTGATAGGATTATGTGCGCAAACCAATGCTAACTATGCTGTAAAGAAAGGTAGAGGCTCTAAGCATGGGCGGTACGCCAAGGCAAGTAGACCGAAATCCATCTGCATCTACTACTAATCATCCACCTTGAGATATCTATCCAAAACATCTCGCTGGTATTAAGTTGCGAGTCCCACCCAAAGTGTACACTCAAAGCAACAGACAACTGCATTAAAAGAACTTTGCGTAAAGTAAATAATCCTTGCACCCGCAAGTACAAGCACCGTTGTTTTCCTCCTTGTGGCAACAGCACATCCCCTAGACTCATGTTTCTGTCACTCAAACTAGTCATCGAGGGGCATGAACCCACAATCAAGCATAACGTTCCCTCTTGGAGTTACTACCTACTACTCGGCCAAAGCAATAAATAGCAACGGAGAACATGCAAGAATTACTCAAGAACATAAATATAAAAGAGGTGGATCAAATATATTACTCACACACAATCTGAACATAATCTCATAATCCATCGGATCCCAGCAAACTCAGCAGAGCAACAGCATAAAGATTACATATGTGCCTCGATCATGTAGGGCAGCTCACGAGGTCTAATCCATGAAGAACAAAGAGGGGAGGAGAACATCACATAGCTACTGGTCATGGACCCATGGTCCAAGGGAGACTACTCACAACTCATCCGGGAAGCGTCCATGGTGGTGGAGAAGCTCCCGGTGGTGATCCTCCCCTCCGGCAGGGTGCCGGGAAGAGTTCTCCTGGTGCTCCCGATCTTGGAAGCGCGGCGGCGGCGGAACAGAGACGAGATCGCGAAAAAGGGTTCCGTCCTCGAGGGTTTCAGGACGCGAGGAGTATATATGCCAAAGGGGGGCACCAGAAGCGGAGAGGGGGGCCCAGGCGCCACCCCCAGGCGGCCAGGGGTGGGGCCGCCTGGACTGCCCCTGGCTCCCCTCTGGCCCTGCTTTGGTTTTTCTTGAAGGTCCCGATACGCTGATTTTTCCTGTATTTTTCCCGGAATTTTTAGGGCACTTTTAATATGGGGGAAACCTGAAATAGAAAAACAGCAGAAAACAGGAACTGGCACTGTGGTGCACTGAGTTAATAGGTTAGTCCAGATATGATCAAAAGTGTATGGAAGTGCATAAATATCACAGCAATATCACACAAAAGAGGCATGGAGCAAGCAAAAATTATAGATACGTTTTGGACGTATCAACATCCCCAAGCTTAATTCCTGCTCGTCCTCGAGTAGGTAAATGATAACAAGCATAATTTCTGTGGTGACATGCTATCAACCATATAAGAACTTTTAAGTAAAGCAATCAAGGCATGTAATTCAATTCAAGTCATAACAAGCAAGAGTCTATATTAGCATTGTAACAAGTAACACAAGAACATAAAGGTGCGAGAGCTCTCGCTGTCCGTGACTCGAATGTCTCCAAATGGTGTTTGCGTGCAAGAAAGGGGATAGGGATATATGAGAGAGTAAAACATAGTTTTTATATTGTTGAGAACTTAATCTACTAAAGTTTCACACTTGGTCTTTTTGGAATCTTATCTTGACTCATCCCCAGACCGTCAGCCAGGTACAAGTCAAAATGATCCACTCCCTTTCGATGTTTTGAGCACTCATGCAATGGATGAGCGTAAGCAAGAAAGTCGACACTTAGGATGGCAAAGAGAGAAAATGATAGAGGGGGAAGACAAAAAAGGTGTGAAAGGCTCACATCAATGAGGACAATCATCGGCGAGAGAAAGCCAAATGATAGATATGATGTGAGGAGTAGGGATTGCCATGCAACGGATGCACATATGAGCTACGGCAAGCTCTCCAATGGAACTAGTGGGGGTGCATCCAACTTGCTTGCTCAAGAAGACCTAGAGCTCTTTTGAGGAGGTGCATCATTGGAATATACAAGCCAAGTTCTATAGTGTAAAGGTCCCCACATAGCTATATGCATGAATGATAATCTCTATGGAGTACAAGGTATAAGATGGAGTACGAGTGTGGATCTCTCAAAAGGAAATAGTAGTGTGCCCCCTTCTCTCTTTTTATTTCTTTTTCTCTTTTTTTCTATTTTTTTATTTTTTTTGTGGCCTCAATGGCTCTTTCTATTTATCTCTCATTTGTCCTCTTTGGGATCTTTTGATTTTGTCCTATTTGGGATCTTTTGATTTGTCCTCTTTGGGATCTTTTCCTCACTTAAGGGCAACACTCTATATATTACAAGGAGTATAGAAGATCTTTCACACTTTACAAAAGTACTCAACATAAAGAAAATGAAACTATCATGATGTATGCAAATGTATGCCTCTGCCAGTGTAGCAGGATATGCAATGATACTAGCGCGTTATGTAGCAATGATTAGGGTAAGGCCCAACTGGCATGCGGCTCATCGATCAAGCAAAAAGCATGTATGACATGAAGATCAAGTCATGAGAAGATGGTTGTTGCATGGCAATGTATCTCGGAAAGGCTATGGAAATGCCTTGATAGGTAGGTATGGTGGCTGTTTTGAGGAAGGATATAATGAGGCTTATGATGACAGAGCATATCGTGCCAAGGATTTGGATGCACCGGCGAAGTATGCGCCGACTCTCGAGGTGAGAAAGGGCAATGCACGGCACCGAAGAGGCTAGAAAAATATGGATAGGTGGAAGTGTCAACTTTCGAATACTCACATTAGTCCGAAGAGCTCATGCACTTATTATCGGTAACTCTCAATCTAATTAGGAGGTTCACAAGGAGACAAGTACCCCGAGGAGGAGTGTATGGGGGTTTGGTTACCCTTGCGCATCCTCGACCCATGGTACGTGAGTGTACTCTAATATTCGATCCCTCCAAAGATTAGTGATCCATTTAGTAGCTAAAGTTCTCAACTATTTTGTAGGTTTTAGAAAATAAACACGGATTGCCCAAAATACGACATCTATCACTAATAGGCTAAAGCTCTTGACACCAAAAGTTCAGACATTACTCATGGCAATACCTCAAAACTATTGCAAGTTACTACCAAAATTAAATAGCAACCTCAATTACCTACTTTAAGTTAAGACACACAACTCAGTGCAACAGACAAACTCTCTTAACAAGATAAACATGAAAACTCAAGAGAGTTCAACAACCAACTAAACAAAAGCTCTTTAAAAAGAAAAGCATGAAAACTAACAGCTAAACATGACAGTAGCTATGGAAAGACAAAGAACACACACAACAAAGATAAGCATGAAAATCCTATGTTGTGTTCTAGGTTGAAGTGGAGCGTGTTTCTCTTCCACACAAAGAAAGCTGGGTTCTAACTTGTTATGAACAGCAAGCAAAGCTAAAGAAAACTAAAAAGGAAACTAAGAGCAAGACGCTCCAAGCATAGCACATAACGCATGAAGTGATTAAAATATAGTGGAACAAAAGACGAACTTATAATTGTTGATGGAGAAGGGGATGCATGGGGGCATCCCCAAGCTTAGACGCTTGAGTCTTCTTGAATATTTCTTGGGGGTGCACGGGGGCATCCCCAAGCCTGAGCGTTTGACCCTCCTGGATCTTCTTTTATCATCTTCCCTCGCACACTTGAAAACTCCCTTCATACATAACTCATCATAATCTGATTAGCGAGGTTAGTACCCATAATAAAATATTTTTTCCCTACTGGAAATAAGGATAATCTTGAAGAGCTACTGTTTCTCAAGATTGCCAAAAGGTTTTTGCAAAGAAAAAGCAAGCTCAAGGTTTGCAAAACGAAGAAAAGGCAAAACAGGACAGAATCTGTGAAAAACAGACCAGCATGTAGTAAATAATTTTTTCGGGGCACATCTGCAACTCAAATCAAAAAACTCAGAACAGACGCTCGAAAGCCAATTGTATAGAGCACGCTGTCAAAAAAATTCAGATTAAAAAGATGATCTGGTGATTTTATACGAATTTTTCTGTCCAAGGACATAATCTGTTTTCTGGACTGCACGTCACAACTTTTGAACTTTCTTGCAATCAGAGGCTAAACTTGGCACAAAGCTGAAAAGAAAAGATACAATGATGATGCTACTGTAGTAACAAACATCAAGACACAACAAAAGCAAAATAAAACCTAATTCGTTGTGGGCTGCCTCCCAAAAGCGCTTTCTTTTATGCCTTTAAGCTAGGCATAATGCAAAGAGAGAAGATCAAGTTTTATCAAGAGTAAAAGAATAGCTAGCCCGTATAACGGACTCAAAAGGTAACTTAATCTTCTTTCTAGGGAAGTGTTCCATTCCTTTCTTGAGAGGGAATTGGAATTTTATATTCCCCTCTTTCATGTCAATGATAGCACCAACAGTGCGAAGAAAAGGACGTCCCAAAATAATTGGACATGAAGGTTCACATTCAATATCCATGATAGTAAAATCAACGGGAACATAATTGTCATTGACAATGATAAGAACATCGTCGATCTTCCCCAAAGGTTTCTTTACGGAAGAATCAACAAGACGAACACCAAAAGAACAAGGATCAAAAGATTTCAATTTAAGCATATCATATATTCTTTTGGGCATAACAGAGGTACTAGCTCCAACATCACATAAAGCATAGCAAGAGAAGTTATTCAACTTAATTTTAATCATAGGATCCCAACCATCTTCTAGCTTTCTAGGTATGGAGGCTTCTACCCTAAGCTTCTCCTCCCTAGTTTCGATGAGAGCATTAGTGATATGCTCTGTGAAGGCAAGATTAAGTGTGCTAGTGTGGGGATCTCTAGACATCTTGTGAAGAAAACTAATAACTTCAGAAAGGGTGCAATTATCAAAATCAAGGTCACTACTATCAAGTAAAGTGGTAGTGGTGTCCTTTAGGCTCACTTGTTTGGTAGCTTCTACGGTCATAGGAGTTTCTTCTTTTACGGTTGAGGTCATAGCATCACCATTAATAGGTCCAATGGGACTAGGAGTGCATTGGATGCTAAGAGTTTGGATATCCTCAACAACTTGGATAGTAGCAACAGTGTGGTGGGTAGGAAGGCTCTTAATTCTATCTTCTTCCTCCTTTTCTCTAGCCCATCTCTCTTTAAGTTTAGCCATCATCCTAATGTTTTCATTAATTTGCACTTGAATAGCATTCATAGGAGTGGTCTTCCTCTCCTCAAGAGGAGAAGTTCTAATTTTAAGCAACTCTACCTCATGGGCTAAATTGTCTACCTTCGAAGAGAGATTATCTAGTTTGGCTAGTTTTTCTTCTACACTCTTATTGAAGGCTTTTTGGGTAGTGATGAAGTCTTTAAGCATAATCTCTAGTTCAGAAGTGGAGTTCTTGGTGCTAGGATAAGCATTGTTGTTCCCATAGGAATTAGAGGGGAACGGTCTAGGTTGCTACCAAAATTACTCCTATAAGCATTGTTATTGAAATTGTTTCTAGAGATAAAGTTCACATCTACTTGATCTTGAGCAATCAAAGAATTTAAAGGAACATCATGAGGATCAATAGGAGATTGCTTGGAAAGTAGAGACGTGATCAAGTCAACTTTTTCATTTAGGGAGGAAATCTCCTCGACAGAGTTTACCTTCCTACTTGTTGGAGCGCGTTCGGTGTGCCATTGGGAATAATTGGTCATCATCTCATCGAGAAGTTTCGTGGCAGCACCAAGTGTAGTTGACATAAAGGTTCCTCCCACGGCCGAATCTAACAAGTTCCGCGAGGTAAAGTTCAAGCCTGCATAAAAAGTTTGGATAACCATCCAAGTAGTCAAACCATGAGTAGGGCAGTTCTTGACAAGAGATTTCATGCGTTCCTAAGCTTGGGCAACGTGTTCATTATCCAATTGTTTAAAATTCATTATGTTACTCCTTAGTTGGATAAATTTAGCAGGGGGATATTACTTCCCAATAAAGGCATCCTTGCACTTGTCCCAAGAATCTATACTATTCCTAGGCAAGGATTGAAACCAGATTTTAGCTCCTTCTCTCAAGGAGAAAGGAAAAAGCTTAAGCTTAACAATATCACTATCTACTTCTTTGTACTTTTGCATATCACAGAGCTCAACAAAATTATTTAAGTGCAAAGCAGCATCATCTCCAGCACCGGAGAATTGATCTTTCATAACTAGGTTCAGTAAAGCATGTTTAATTTCATAAGAAGGTGCTGAAGTGGCAGGTGTAGCAATAGGCGTGCAGATAAAGTCATTGTTGTTATGACTAGTGAAGTCACACAACTTGGTGTTCTCAGTGGAACCCATAGCAGCAGCAAGCAAGATAACTATTTTTGTGATTTTTGGTAAAGGAAACTAAAGCAAAAACTAAAAGGTAAACTAACAAGACTAAAAAGCAAAGATAAAAGATAGCGTGCAACTCCCCTATCTTGAAGAGTGGAGTCCCCGGCAACGACGCCAGAAACTTTTGCTTGATGGCTTCTCGCCCCTCGTTGGTTACCCCAAGTGGAAGGTTTGAGATGTAGCGTAACGGCAAGTTTCCCTTGGCAAGATACCAAGGATCGAATACCGTGAGACTCCGAGGATCGACAAGAAGGTGTCAACTACTAACGGCGCCAACTTAGCGGTTGACAGGACCTGCACACAGATACAAATAACTTTGCTCCCAACGAGTACAAAGAGGTTGTCAATCCCTCCGGCCTTGTCGTTTAGAAAGGATCAAATGCAAGAGATAATAGTGATAGGTATAACTGCAACTAGGAAATAAATAGCGGGTGTGATCAGTGATGGTAATATGGACCGGGGTCCCATGGTGTTCACTAGTGATGTCTCTCTCCCAAAAGACGATAAAACAGCTAAGCGAGGTAAACAAATTACAGCTGGGCAATTGATAGGATTATGTGCGCAAACCAATGCTAACTATGCTGTAAAGAAAGGTAGAGGCTCTAAGCATGGGCGGTACGCCAAGGCAAGTAGACCGAAATCCATCTGCATCTACTACTAATCATCCACCTTGAGATATCTATCCAGAACATCTCGCTGGTATTAAGTTGCGAGTCCCACCCAAAGTGTAAACTCAAAGCAACAGACAACTGCATTAAAAGAACTTTGCGTAAAGTAAACAATCCTTGCACCCGCAAGTACAAGCACCGTTGTTTTCCCCCTTGTGGCAACAGCACATCCCCTAGACTCATGTTTCTGTCACTCAAACTAGTCATCGAGGGGCATGAACCCACAATCAAGCATAACGTTCCCTCTTGGAGTTACTACCTACTACTCGGCCAAATCAATAAATAGCAACGGAGAACATGCAAGAATTACTCAAGAACATAAATATAAAAGAGGTGGATCAAATATATTACTCACACACAATCTGAACATAATCTCATAATCCATCGGATACCAGCAAACTCAGCAGAGCAACAGCATAGAGATTACATATGTGCCTCGATCATGTAGGGCAGCTCACGAGGTCTAATCCACGAAGAACAAAGAGGGGAGGAGAACATCACATAGATACTGGTCATGGACCCATGATCCAAGGGAGACTACTCACAACTCATCCGGGAAGCATCCATGGTGGTGGAGAAGCTCCCGGTGGTGATCCTCCCCTCCGGCAGGGTGCCGGGAAGAGTTCTCCTGGTGCTCCCGATCTTGGAAGCACGGCGGCGGCGGAACAGAGACGAGATCGCGAAAAAGGGTTCCGTCCTCGAGGGCTTCGGGACGCGAGGAGTATATATGCCAAAGGGGGGCACCAGAAGCGGAGAGGGGGGCCCAGGCGCCCCCCAGGCGGCCAGGGGTGGGGCCGCCTGGGCAGGCCGCCTGGACTGCCCCTGGCTCCCCTCTGGCCCTGCTTTGGTTTTTCTTGAAGGTCCCGATACGCTGATTTTTCCTGTATTTTTCCCGGAATTTTTAGGGCACTTTTAATATGGGGGAAACCTGAAATAGAAAAACAGCAGAAAACAGGAACTGGCACTGTGGTGCACTGAGTTAATAGGTTAGTCCAAATATGATCAAAAGTGTATGGAAGTGCATAAATATCACAGCAATATCACACAAAAGAGGCATGGAGCAAGCAGAAATTATAGATACGTTTTGGACGTATCAAAGGCGACGGCGAATTTGGGGTCGGCGGAGCGACGTCTCCGTCTGCAGTGGAAACTCTGAATGCCGTGGGCTCCAATGCGGCCGCCGTTGGCTCCATCCCAGCAGGTAATTCACCTGAAGTTTACCATGTTGAAATTGCCATGATTATCCCAGGGAGAGGCACAACATTTCTTTTGCGAATTTCATACGGATCGGTTTGTATATACTTTGCAGATCCATTGTTTTTGGCGGACATCGTGCGGGGGCTCACCGGGGACAGCGTCGGGCTGCGCTCCCTCGCTGCCGGCGCTGCTCCGGCTGCTCGCGTCCGTGGGGGCCGGCGGCGCGGGCGAGGCGGCGGGCGACTCACTCGTCAACCTCAGCCAGGACGGTGACCTCGCCGCGCGCCTCGTGGTGCTCGGCGCCGTCGTGGCCGCCCTGGACGTGATGGTCAAGCGCGGCGGCGAGCAGCCCAAGCTCGCTCGCAACCTCGTCATGCTGCTCGTCAACCTCACCCAGGTCGAGTCCGGCATCTCGGTCCTCCTCCAGGTTCAACTGCCGGCCTCCCGTCTCCCAAGTTATTAGCTGTGGAAGTTGTTGTTTTTCTTTTCGTAATATGAGTCCCCAGTACGCATGCTAAACTGTCAATTTTTATCTTTCACGGAACTTGCCAAATGGGATACTGCTTAATAGGATGTGTGCAGAGCCCCTTATTTTGAAAGCCTAATGTTAGCATCATTAAATCCTGGGGAGACTGATAGAGTTGCTTGTGGAATGGATGTGCTAACATTTGTTTCTCCTTTGCAACCAAAATGATCATTTTACGAATCACCTAAATGAACCAAAGATGCAAGGGTTGTTTGTTGCAAAGCTTGTGCGCTCATTCTGCAGGTCATCCAGTGACTCTGAATTTGAATGTGCTCTACTTCTTATTTTCTTTGGTCATGTTTAGGTTATTTCTGTTCTATGTTAAAAATTGTGCTTCTATCTTACTATTGTCCATCTACCAAATTCTGCATATGTGTAGTCTGCATAGTTCCTCCCTCATAAGTCACAAATAACTTCCAGTTTGCCAATATGTCTGCATTTGAAATTTTAATGACAGTCGGTGGATTAGAAGGACTGGAGTCTTTGCACGGGCATATATGGTTTGCCAAAATGTTGAGGAAGTACTGTTTTGCCTTATCATACAGTTCCTCTCTATATATGGATGAGGTTAGCCCATAACAATAATATCTAATAACTAATGTAGTCTTGACACAATCAAATGATAGCAATGCAATCTTTCTACTACTAATAAGCCATGCATAGAAAGGTGCAGTGGTTGTGTCTTGTGCCATTTAGATGGAATGGTCTGGTATTCCTAACAATCTGATCTTTTGCCATGTTATTCGGCTCAGTTTTTAATGTCAAAGAGATATCTATATTTTTTCGCTAATTGATCCATTTTTTATCTTTCTGATCCCTTTGTACTCTTTGTCCTGCTTGAGGAGTCATCATTGTATCTCAAAGGTCGAAGCTGGACGGAGAATACTTATGAAACCTAAGAGAGGTCTTCTAAAGCAGATTATAGGACAATTTGATTCAACAAAACAACTTAGAAAGAAAGGGGTATGTACGTTGATGCATTGGTATAGCCAAATTTTTATTTTGATCTTCAGTTGTACATTAGAGTCATCTAATAACAGAGGTCCATTAGGTGACCATATCTTCATGACTTATAGACACTACAAGTCCTTAGAGTCATCTAATGACAATATTTCTTTTGGTAAACTTGCAGGCAACGTGAGCATGTACTGCTACTATTAGCTTTACAGAAGAGAAAGATCCAGAAATTTTAATACCTAGAGGAACTCGTCTATTTGGTGCTCCTTGCTTACAGAAGGTACTCCTAGGGAATTTGTCCTCCAGGTCTGAGTATTTTTCTCCTTTGATATCTCTGATGGGCGAAGGGAGAGTGATGAGGGGGATGAGGGATGGCAGAGAAGGTTACATATATAGGTAGGCCATGCAGAGGAAGGTTGTGTAGCAGATCATGGCATATCCTAGTTCTACCATATATACTTATGTATGGTGCAGATATCTTTCCTTTTCTCATCAAACGCACACCTCTTAATAAATTAGAAAAGATGTCAGAAATCAAAACTTACTAAAGAATTAAAGTGTTGTATTAGTTAAAGGTACAACTTAACATTGATTGCATGCCACTAACATACCTACATGTTTTTATGAGGTATAAAATTTTCTCATATAAAAACGAAATATCTTTTTTGTCCATTTAAATATTTATTTATTTTTATTACTGTTCAGTTTGAAGAGGTAAACATGAACCTTCTATATAATTTATGTGTATTTAATCAGTTCAACGTGTACTATAAATCAAGTTAAATTAACAAACAATTACACTAAAATGTTTTGTTTCTGAAATACGGCAATTAACACCCTTCTGATTTTGTTGTTTGCACGCCAATACACGGCCACGGTGGTGCAGCCTGTGGTGAGACAGAGCAGACTCCAACGACTTTGCCAAGCCAGGTACATCCTCTACACGACTACACGGTAGCAACTTGAACAACATTATCCTACATTAGTATAGTAGCTTAGTAGTAGTAGGTTTCTGTACTCGCAAGTGAGATTTCTTAATACACACAAGTTTAGACACCAAAACAACCGCGTCGTACAAGTTGAGGCACCCGCGGTGTATTTAACTCATTAAATAATGAACTTATCATTAATCTGCATATAAATAATGCTTTGGATGCCCGTGGCATCCCGTGATGTATATAAAACAGTACCAGGCTTTCTTTGTTCACTTATTTTCTCACTGTAAAATAATGCTTTGGCCTTTTTTGTCAGTTGTTTGATTGACTGTATATTAACTCAGTGTAGTAATCTTTTGATGTGTTGATTTGGCAGCTTTTATTATGAAGTAACGCTTGTAGACACAAATCTGATCTGGTAGTTATTTGTATGAGTTCACAAGAGATTCCACATGAAGCTTTTAGAATACACCCCATACGACTGGTATGCCATTTTTTCTTCTTTCTTGTACTCGTCGTGCTCCTCGTAAGATGGGATTTCCTTGGGCCTAATGTATAATATTACATATGTCTGTTTTCAGTGTAAATGTGTTCCCTGATCAAATAAACCTTGGTGAATGTACAATCAGGGTGAGAATTGAAGCCTTCTCATGTAAGTGCATGATCAACTCAATTTTGATAAGTGAGTGCATTACAACATTCTAATAGGGTCAAGTTCCACTCTAACTTGCAGGCAAAGCATGCAGTAAATGATCGTTGGATTTCAGTAAGACTTGAACCTGAGGTACATACTTTCCATCAGCCTATGATTTACAACAACTGCTTTTCTTTTAGCGCTGATATTGATAAGAAGGCATTGACGTGATAGTTATATATAGTTATTATTGCCAAATATATAGCTCATGACTTTACTGTTCTCATCGACGTGATATTGTGAGTTATAGTTTACATATCTTTGATGGAATTATAGGGTGCGTCGCTAAACCAACGTTTAATACATCCAAAACACGAAAAAGTATTTAAACATAAAGATATAAGAATATATATACAATCCAATGCATTATATAGTTGTTTGTATTGCGAAAAATGTAGTATAAATTTATTTATGACATATGAATATGCATCGGAGCATATTCAGTCGTTTAAAACCCTCAAAGCCGCTCTAATTTCAGCCGGTATGTTTCCAGCTGCTTCATTGTTTTTTATCGTCAGCATCTGGACCATCAGGTTCTTCCTGAGCTGTACTGAATCCTATAAAATGAGCAAAAAATAATTTAACAATTTGCTCTACAACTAAATTGCACGACAAACCTTGTTATTGTGTACTTACGTGAGTGGTCATCCTACCAGAACGAGTAGTACCATTCTGGTGGGCCATCTCCTGTAGGACAAGCAAAGCGGAGTCTCTGCTATTACAAACAAAGTAACTATATTAATATATTGTAACGATGTGCTTCTAACGTATGTGCTCAATTTAGTATATTACCGCCTGCCAGTAGAAGATTTGCCGTACGGTGACCAGTTCATGAGATTGGTATCCTAACCAGGGATTCTCATCTGCAACACATTGTTGAACTCTTGCTTCAACATTGTGATTTCCTTACTCGTTTCAGTGATATGAAAGTTCTATGGTCCACCGTAGGCGTCAATACATGGATCAATTGGGAGAACACTCCTACTTTCCATGTTGACTACAAGTAGTCCGTATGAAGAATCCACAGAAACAAATGGTAGTAGATACTACGGTAAATAAACACATGTTAGTAGATAATATAATAAGCAAAATAAATGACAAGAATGAGTGTCTTACAATGTTAGAGTTGAACACATCATATTTAGGAAATGGTCGAACTACGACACTGTCAATTAGCAATGCGGTGCGTGTTTCTTGATCCATCCAAGAGTGCCTGAGGGCCTGTGCGTGAGAATGAAATTGCAAGTCGAAAAAATGTTTGTTTCCAAGCATTCTTGTACCTGCGGTGCTCTCTACTTCAGCACTCGCAAGCTTACGGACTGCAAGATTGAAGCATTCAGGATGAATTTGTCCAAAAAGAAAAATTGATTCCTGGAGCATCCGTAGGCCGATTTCAGTCCGATACGGTCGTTCGCTTCTAATCCAAATTGTGCTGCCCAAATAATGCAGACCATTCTTTAACAAAAACACATCACATATAGTCTAACTCTTTTGTATAGTAAAGATAAATGAAAAAAATTATTTAATTAATAACAACCTAACTCATGTGTGATAATCTGGTAGCTATTTTTCCTGTACCAAATTAACATGGCCACATGTACCATAGTTAAAAAATTGTAGCAGACAATTAACAATTACCAATAATAGTCACTCCCTCCGTCCCAAAACAAGTGACTCAAAAGTGACCCAACTTTGTACTAAAGTTAATACAAAGTTGGATCATTTTTGAGTCACTTATTTTGGGACGGAGGGAGTATGTAACAATGTAGGGCAATGACAACCAATAAACATATTCATTACATAGGCAAATGCATTTGGGTTGCTACAGGGCAATAAAAAAAATTAAGTGTAGTCTGATTAATTAAAAAATAACAATTAAATGCATATTATAAACCAACTTATTAGTTTGGATATATTATTGTTCGCACACTTCAACATTCAAACTGCGTGATTCATCATTTGCAAGTGAGCTTCTAATTAGAAGTAAACGGTTAGGAAAAGCAACAAACGAAATTTTAGCATCCATCAACATTTTCATAATAATCAGTACTACAAAATTCTAGATGAATAGCTAATGAGGCAATAAATTAGTTTTACCTTTAGATGACTACACACTTGGATTATAAAATTACTTGTATGCAATCAAAAGCGATGCATATTGAAACCAAGTAATTGGCAGACCAATACAACTTACTTTAGTGCCTCATCGTCTTGGACATTAGTGACAGATTGATAAATGAATTCCACGGCATCTGCTAGGGCATTCACGTTGGCCGTAGCCTCCTGAGGGACGGGCAAAGCCTCTTGTGGTGCGACTTGAACATCCATTGCTTCTTGCACGGCCTCCATTCATGAACTTGGAAGGACGTGATCGGAAATTGGTGATGACAGGGGTGGGTGTTGAGAGAGGAGGTCGTCGAAGGTTATATGAAGGGATCACGTCCTGTTTGACAACTGCATCTTCGAGACTTAAGTGCCTTCCAAATAATAAGGCAACTTCCATTTCTGAAAGCCAAATAATAAGCAAACTTTTGATTCCACCTGATTTCCAGTTGTCATTAAAGTATGACAGGACATATGGAAGGTGCGCCACATCCTTCCAAGTAGTGCATGTTTCCATTATTCATTTCCTAGTACAAAATATTTTCTGTTGCGTACACAAGTTATTCTGGACTATCTTGTAGTATGTTAGGAACAGATTTGGTTCCATTAGAGTAGCTTAATAATAAAATTATTCCTACCCCTATTAATTTTACACATTAGTTTTTTAAATACTTGTTGAATTTTACAGATTTGATAGTTCTTCGAGGATGATGAACAGCACATCTTTCTTTGGAGTAACTCTATTTCACGTGTTTTCTGAAAATACAGTTATGTGATTTATATGAAAATGACTCGATTTTTGACAAATTTGAATGTTGTCAAAGTGGCGATGGGTTGCGAGTACCAACTGGTTCTTACAGGTAGGTTGGTATGCTCAGCTCCGTTGTAGTACAACTTAGTTTCCTTCACGGAATTAATGGTTCGTTAATCTGTGTGTTACTTCAGCAATATTTTCCGAGTGTTCAATTGTGGTGCTGGTGGCAGTGAGGTGACAACGCTTGAAGCAACTCGAAACCCAACATCTTAATTCCTCTTTTCACATCATCCAGTGTATGTTTGCTGCTACTATGTGTGCTTATGAAATTGTTTGTTTGTTTATATTGTTCTTGATTCCATAATTTTTCCTACTTGTGCAGAAGGCAGATTCTTAATCTCGCACGGCCTGCGAGATCTCTAAGTAGTTTGACAAGGGTTGTTAGACGAGGTTAGCTTCATTGCAGCTATTTATGCTTAGTCATTGAACTCAAATTTGTGTAATACTTAGGTACTCATCAAGTTTGTTTCTCTATTCAGGAACACATAAGATAATCAGTGTGTTTTCACAAGCTGAGATTAAAGGCAACGACGAGAGAGGAAGATAAAGGATAACTTGAAAATTATATAATATATGCAAGGTACGTGTCGTATGACCGTCTCATTTTTTGACTACTCCATAGCTGGAATGTGATTATTTACGACGAAGAAAACCTCGTATAGTATAGCAGTGCGTGTATGGATGGAGTTATACTATACGAGGTGGTATATTATGCGAGGAACGGAATGTCTGAAGACATCACCTGCCGGTCTTTGAGTACGTTGTGAACCTGCCATGGTCTAACACAAAAGTACTCCAGTTCACATGGAGCAACAAACCTGGTCCAAATTGGTCTGGCCTTCTGTCAGTAAAATTTAGATAGACGGAAAGATGAATATACAACCAACATAGTTGATACCACCATCAATCACTATTTAAAATTAAAAAATATAAGAGATAATGTCAACTGATCATCATTTGCACGGGCATTAAAACATAATATGGCCTATCAAGCAACTAAACAACACTTTATTTTTAGGTATTTATCGATGCAGCAGTCCTCCTTAGCCACCAATAAATCTCAACGCTGCTCTAACTTGTTCTGGAATGTTATCCTTTGCTTCATTCTCCCTGACCATTAGCATCTGGACCATTAGTCGCTTCCTGAGACTTTGTGGATCCTTCAAATTATGCATAAAAAAGTCAGAAGATATATTTAGCAAATATATGAAAGTTGTAACCTCATTAAAAATGCACTTACGTCAGTCCTGGACATGTTATGAACCATGTCATTACCGATGGTTTCATACAGATGGGCCATCTCCTGTAGGACTTTGAATCCGGAGTCCATGCTGTCATAAAAAAACACCATATTGTAATAGCTATAGTAGCACACGCACTAATACAGAAGCCAAACTTAGAATAGTACCGCCGAGGTGATACATGAAAGTTCTCTTGTTCGGGCCATTCCACAAATTGGATGTTCCTATCAGGGGCCTCCCGTTGCAAGACAAAGCTGAAATCTTGCTTCACTAAAAGGGCTTGCCTCTTAAGTTCAGTGTCATGGAAGTCCTCATCAAAATGAAATACAGACTGGTTCGAATAATCTGTAACGATAGTCCTCTCCATTTCCATGTTGACTGCTAAAAGACCGTAGGTTGAATCCACGAGCGACAGTGGGAGAAGATACTGCATTTGGTAGACAAAGGTAAATGGCAAACAAAGCCACAAAACTAATTTATAAGAATGAGAACACTTACAATTGTAGGGGTGTGAAACACGTCGTATCTTGGAAAAGGCTCGAGCACGACATTGTTAATCAGCAGAGAGGTGCGATGTTCTTGGCTTAACCAAGACTGCCTTAGCGCCCGTGCTTGCTCATGGAATCCCAAATTGAAAAAATGTGTCTTTCCAACAGAGCTGGTGCCTGCGCTTCGCTCTGCTGCGTCGGTAGTTATTTTACGCACAGCAAGATTGAAGCATAACTGATGGACAAGTCCATCCCCTCGGATGGTGTCTCGGATGATCCGTAGGCTAATCTCGATAGGGAATGGGTACAAGCTCCTAATCCATATTGTGCTGTAAAAAGTAAGAACAAGGTTCATAACAATTATGACTAATAGTAAACGCAAACTAAAACGATAAAAGTGTGATGCTGTCTATAACATATGAATAATTTAACAATAGTATATCTCACATCAAAAGACATAAAAGAGTTTGTAATCTATACCAAGTCAATTATTTTATATTATGCATGGGCAAGAACTTAACAGATTGCAGTGATTTCATAGTAGTAACTGTGCCTGCACTAAAAATATGGTAGATTTTGGATGGATGTGGCAGCATAGTAGTTTATCACTTATTCAACATTTTGTTGTAGAAGGTGTTAGACCCCATAGTTTTCGACCACAGTTTATGTACTTCATTTGAATAGACAGGAAAGTTTGATAAATAAGCATATTCACAATATGAAAGTAACCCATGGTTTATGAAAAACAAGTCCTCGATTGTTTTATTTTAGTCGTCGCAAAACACAGTGATCCTAGACACAGTTTACCAACACAATATAATATTTGTTAACACCCATTGAATATGTATTGATATACTGGTTTCAGTATAATAACTATACAATCAGCTTTTGTAACAGCAGTATAACTATACAATCAGCTTTTATATTGTTACTTCAAATCTTATTGTATCATACAACGAAACACATTCACATATTGCAAAATATACCGGCAACAACAAACAGGGTATCATCTAGTTATAAGAGCTCGATACTAACATCTATGTAGGAAGTGAATGGGGTGGACTTAGACGATCAATTGTAAGAAAGGTATACATGTACAGCGCAGTGTACTTTGACGATGGATCTGCAAAAAATATTAGATGTATGTCGTTGTGAGAACTTACTCTAGTTGTTCTTCGTTTGAGGCAAGTGATATGAAATTGTACACGAAGTCGACTGCGTGTCGCACTCCCCCAAAATTCGCCATTGCTTCCATTAGGGCAAATCGACTATCGTAGAACGTCTATCGTAGCACTGGTTCAGTGATGTATGGAGGAGCCCGTAGAATTTTATTGAGTAGAGATGGGGGACGTAGGGAATGTGCGACAACGTTTAGGAAGGCGTCCCTGACATTTCTTATTTGCATGATTCCATAACAAACAAACTATCAATAATTAAGGCAAGATATTTAGTTTATTGCAATATGCAAGTAAATCAGCGACACATTATAAGTTTCCTAAAATAAGTCTCCCTTTCTCCATAACTTTCCCACACGAATAATGGAAAGCTAGAGTGTTTATTCCTAGCGATCGCTGGAACGCTCGGCCCCCACACGGAAAGCGTTGATGGTTGCGTAAGATGTGGGGCCCAGTCTTTTAGTTATAATATTTCTGCCCCCTGATTTTCAGTTTGGCCTAAAGAGATCTCCCCTCTAATCTATGGAAAACGCTTAATATTGCCCGACTGATCCAGTAGCTCGTAAACCGCCTCGCACTGTTGACACGTGTCCTACGTGGGCCTCGTCGTGCACAGGCCATGTCTCCCAGCCGCTGAAACCTTATCCACACAGTCTTCCAATTACTCACCTTCGTCTCTTACTGCCCAGTCCCCATCTCTCTTCCTGGTATACCTTACAATGACAGCAAGCTAGCCAATGCAGTTGTGCGCATGTGGACGGAGGCGATGCCCGGCCACGCCTTACTGCAAGCACGAGCGCCGGCTCTGCAAGGCAGGGGCTCGGCTGTTGCTATCCCCCATGAGCTGCTCCATGCGCGGGCGACGGCCATTGGCGACGCCCTGTTTCCCAACTGCCTCGGTGCTGCAAGGCCTTGACGACCGGATGTTTGACTCATTGTAATGCCCCGGATGTAATACTTTCCCTTTTGGGTATATAATATATCTCCGGCTTCATCTATTTCCATTCCGGGTTCTTTGTCTTTCGGGTTTTCATCGTTTTGTTGTGTGTGTGTGTGGCATTCATTCATATCATGTAGACATGTGCATCGCATTGCTTTTGTGTTGTCGGTTGCATCCGGTTCGTCGTGTTTCTTCCCGTTGTCCGTTTCGCGTTCCGGAGCTCCCTCACGTGTCCGTGACGTCCCGTAGGCCTACTTTGTTGTTCGGGCTTTTAACGTTACCGGTGTGCCGCGAGGTTGTTTTGTGTGTTGTTGTTTTGTTGTGTGCAACCCGCCTCTCAAATCTCGTCTCGTTTGGGCTCCGTTGACTTTTCCATCCGTTGTTCGTGTGGGTCCGATGTGCCTTCACTTCGTGTCCCGGAAACACCCCTACTGTATTCTTTTATCTCCTCCTAGGCCCTTTTAATCTATCCCCGCGATCGGATCCGTCGGATCGCGATCGGAGGGCTCCTAGCGCCCCCAAATCTTCAAACCCTAGCAAAAACTGCTATATAATAGACCCTAATCTATTTTGGCATGTCCCCTTCTTCTTCCCCCTTCCCCTCTATTTTTTTCCCTTTCTTTCAGATCACAGATCCACAAATTTTCTTCCTCTGGATCCCGAGGGAACCAGCCGGGCCAGCTCCCTCGATCTACCCGCACCGCGCCACCGGGATTCCCTCGATCCCATCGCTGCGGGTCAACGCACCAGGCGCGCCGGCTCCCTCGCTCGGGCGACCGCGTCGACCTCGACCCGAGCCGGGCCCTCTCCGACCGCGCGCCGCTTCCGCTTCGGGCCGAAGGTCCCCACATCGCCGTGGCCTTCGCCCCTCCCGCATCGGCGCCCAGGCCCGATCTCCAGGCCGAGCGTCGGCTGGGCCACCCCGCTTCGCCACCGACGCGCTCGCACCGCCAGGCCCGTACCCCGCCGCCTGGGCCGAGGCCGCGCCAGGCCGCACCAGCCCCGCCGGCTGGGCCGCGCCCAGTTCGTCGCCGCGGGCCAGCACCGCACGGGCCCCAGGCCTCTCTCCGACCGGGCCTCACCAACTCCACCGCCGGGCCTCCAGTTCCAGGTCGCGCCGCCTCCGCGGGCTTTCTCCACCGGATCGGCCCGTCTCCCTTTTTTTTTCCTGATCCAGATCAGATCTGCTAAGGTTGAACCCTAAATCCTCCTAAGTCCCTGAGATCTATTCTGAGATGCAATGTTTGACTGTGCATAACTTTTACTGTGTTGCTCCGTTTTGCGCGTGTAATATGTCCAGACGTTCGTGGAGATGTGCTCTGCGTTTTACCTGTTGTTGTCATGCATGTTGGAGATCGTCTAGGTGCTTGTTTTGCTGTTGCAAGAGTGCATCATGATATAAACTGTAGTTATGTGTTATTTTCATGCCACCTTTGCCATGTGATATCTTTTAGCCCGTTTGTCCGAATGATGCAAATGACATGTCCACGTGTTCGTCTTGCCACGAACTACGTGTTGTATGTGATAGGTTGCATGGTAGATTTATTATTGCCTTGTTATCATCGTTGCAAAGTGCCATGTTCATATGTTGTGTTTTTACTTGTTATGAAATGCCATCTTGTTGAGCTCGTTGCAACCGTTGTGTTCACCTCTATGATGCATGCTTGTGTGTTTCGGGATCACCTTCATGTGTACTTTGATGAGGTGCTTACCCTTTGCCATGTTTAGTTTCGAGGTGACTTAAACATGCTCTTTTATATGCTATGATGATATTGCTGTTTTAGGACTTAGTGATTTTTCACTAAGTCTGAAATCTGTAACGTTCCGATGCCATGTTCGTGTGATGTTCTAGGACAAAGCATGATAGTTTTGGGGTGGATTTTGATTGTTCCTTGTAGTATATATTGTTGTCTTTCCATCCATGTCCTCACATGTCCATTTAAGTGGCTATAGCATGTTTATCTTTTGCTCTAAAGTTTCAATAAAATTCTGCTGCCAGAATTTTATTGTCAAGTTCAATATGTCCAAGATCATTGCTATTGATCCGTGGCTCCGTTGGGGGTGCACCTTGGACATAGTTGCTGTACTATATGTCTAGTTTGTGTTCATGCCTTTTGCCATGTTATTTAAATGCTGTAGCTCAATTATTTTGAGCTCCGAAGTTGCTATGTTGCTGTAATTTTCAGCTTTCGCTCAAATCTTGTTTCGGGCATAACTTTTAGCCCGTAACTCCGATTTCAGCGAATCTTATATCAAACTTGATTGTTTTTCTGTGTAGATTATTAATATCAGCTTGTTATCTTGTTTTGAGGTGATTTGCTTGAGTGATGTTTTACGTGCTCCATGTGCATCCTTAGTGCATCCATCATGCATTCATCTTTTCCGAGTGCGCATTGCATCTTGTTGATTGGTGCTTGGTGTGATTGTTTTGTTTAGAGCCGGAAGCTGAGACCGAGTACGAGGTTTCCAACGAGGTTGAGCACGAGGACCCTTCTTACGATCCGAACGACTTCTCTTCAGGCAAGATGACTGAACCCCGATAACATTACTATCTTTGCCTATTGCTAGTAGTCTCGATCTATAGTTTTGCCTCGATGCCCATGATCTTCTTGTCAGCCTCCTACTTGTAGCCAATTGCCATGTTTAACCAACCTACCTATGCAAACCGTTGCTTGGCTAAGTACGCTTCGCTCAGCCCTTCTTATAGCGTTGCTAGTTGCAGGTGAAGTGAAGATGCTTGCTCCATGTTGAAGTTTTGGTTGGGTTATATCACACTATATAAATGCTTAAAATGAAATCATCTATATATTGGCAAGGGTGGAAGGCTAAGCCTTTTGCTTGGTGTTTTGTTCCACTCATGCCGTTAGGATCCGTATAAGCCGGTGTTATGTTCCTTGATTATGCGTTCCTAACACGGTTGGGGTGTATGGGACCCCCTCAATAAACCGCTAAGTGCTAAGTCTTTTCCAGCAAATCCCAACATTGGTACTATTTGCGTAATAACAAACTAAACTTGCATAGGGAGTAATTAACCCTCTTTCTTAATCAACAACCCCGGGCCAGTGCTCCACATGAGTGTTGGTCCGAAACGGGGAGCCTGCGGGGCCGCCTTGAGGCAACTCGAGGTATCTGGCATACACCCGTAGCTTCACCCATCCGGTCGTGTCCTGAGACTTAGATACGCGCGGCTACTATCAGGGTGTCGACACGCCGGGAGGATTTGCTGGATTAGCCTTACCTTAGCTCGGTATATCTTGAGCACGGGATTCCGAGGATACTCGGGTCTTCCCACTTTGGAGTTGCGACTCCGCGGATCGTGGGCTTGTAATGGGTCAAGTTGGAACACCCCTGCAGGGTTTGAACTTTCGAAAGCCGTGCCCGCGGTTATGTGGCAGATGGGAGCTTGTTAATTCTGGTTGTAGATAACTTGACACAATGTTTCTAATACACTACCAGCGTGTGTTCCGTGACTGTCAATTTCCGAATAGGGATTCGGGAGTTGAACACGGAGGGGTTATGATTGTGAGCTTGTAGCTAGGATCACTTCGTGATCACTTCTCGCCGAGGCCTTCTCTTCTCGCTCTCACTTACGTAAGCTAGATGCTAGTTGCTGCTGCAGACTTGTTCTTTCTTCAGCCTTTTCCTCACCCAAAGGCTTTGATAGTCTTGTTACCCGGAGACGGGATTGCTGAGTCCTCTGTGGCTCACAGTTACTTCACACACCAGATGCAGGTCCAGCTGTGAGCTATCCAGGTGATGGCACCGAGCTGGATTGGGAGTACAACGAGGAGCGTAGTCGGTACTACGTGCGCTACCCGGACGATCAGTAGTGGAGTCTCTTACTAGGATTCGATCCGCCTGTGGTTTATTTATCTGAGTTTGGTACTTTGACATTTGGCTTTTGCCCTTAGAGGGTTGTGATGTTCTTAATGTATGATGTTTGAGACTTGTACTGTAATTATGTGACGTGGCGAGTGTAAGCCAACTATTTTCAGTTTACTATCCCCTCTTTTACATGAGTTGCGCAAAGATTACCGAACTTGAGATCATTCTAGGATGGATTTATGCCTTTAAGTCGTGCCTCGACACGTAGGAGGTATAACTCCATCCTGGGCATTACACTCATTCACGGTGCTCCGTCTGCGGTTACCTCGCCGACGCTGCAATCAGGAGATCACACCGGTGGATGATCCTGCAACGCAGCAGCTCGCTCGTGAAACCGCATGAACACGTCAGCGCTTCAATTGATAGCAGTATGCGGAAGTGCTGCATCGATGGGGCCGTCCACACTCTGTCTCGGAATCAACATCAAGCGAGCGCCGGTGGGGCCGTCGACGCTCTGACCATTATTCGCATTATAATCATTTGAATATTATAAGGGCGGTACCGTGGAAAATTCACATCATCTTGCATAGCAAGCCGTAAAGAATATGGTAGCATACGAAACATTAATATTACATAAAAAAATAAAGTTTTCAAATGTATGTACATAGAAGAAAAATAATTATTGTTTCCGGCCCTAAATAGCTGATGTATAGGGATTTTTTATTGTCGTTTATGCATGCATCGATCCACCTTCAGTTGCTTAAAACCCTCAAGGCCGCCCTGATTTCTTGTGGGATGTTTCCAGCTGCATTATTGTGTTTCACCATCAAAATCTGGATAGTCAATTGGCTCCTGAGCAATCTTGGATCCTAGAAAATATACAACACGTTATGTTCTAATGATGAAGTGTTTTTTTTCAAAAGCTACACACAGAAACACATTGTATATGCAATTACCGTAGTGTTCATCCAGGTCATGCTACGCAAACAACCAATCTGGTGGGCCATCTCCTGTAGGACAAAAAAACCAGAGTCTTTGTTGTGACACAAAAAAAAGTGTCAGATATTAGCACATTACCGGCGAGCATTAAAACGATATGCATCTGCTGTATAAGATCAATTTTACCACATTACCGGCGAGCATTAGAAGACATGCTATCTTGTCGCCAATCCACGAGTGGGGTATTCCATCCCGGTATCCTAGCCTGCAACACATCGTTCAACTCTTGCTTCAACAATGTGATTTCATTCAGCATCTCTTTGTTATGAGTGCTCTCTCCAACTTGCCCGACATCTCGTGATGGATCTAGTACGATAACCCTCCTTCTCATACGGTTTACTACCAGCGACCCATAAGATGAATCCGGGATAGTCAATGGTAGTAGATACTGCAGCCGGACGACATATGTTAATGATTAATTATGATAAAGAAATGAACTTTAAGAATGAGGGTCTCTTATAATTATAGAGCTGAATACATCATATTTAGGGAAGGGCTAGACAACAGCATTGTTAATTAGCAACATGGTGCGCTCTCCTTGAGGCATCCAGGAATACCTAACAGCATTTGACTGAGCATGAAACTGCAAGTCAAAAAAATGTTTGCTTCCAACCAAGTTGGTGCATGCATGCCTCTCTACTTCCGCGCTCGCAAGTCTACGAACAACAAAATTGAAGCATGCTGGATGAAGACTTATGTTTGTTAAAAATAGGATGTCCTCTAGCATCCGGAGGCTGATTTCTATCCGGTATGGTGTATCGCTTCTTATCCATATTGTGCTGCAACACAAAAAATGCGCAACAAACTCTATCAACGAGTGTGCTAAATTGGAACAAGAGTATGTTAAAATGGCAACTTTTTATTTTGTTTTGATTACTGTGACCAAGCGTAAAAATTTACAGCAAATTAAGGGCAGCAAAGAATTGGCACCCACATTTAACATATGGTAACTCACTTACATTATGATTGAAATAAAAAGTTTTTTTTCTAATAATATGTTAGCTGTCTAACAAAATATGGCCATGTGTACAACATAGTGTGAGAAAAATATTTGTAGAGCAGACCATATGAGAAAAATATATTCATACTCCCTCCGTTCACAAATATAAGTCTTTCTAGAGATTCCACCAAGTGACTACATACAAACTAAAATGAGTGAATCTACACTTTAAAATATGTCTACATACATCTGTATGTTGTATTATATTTGAAATGTCTAAAAAGACTTGTATTTAGGAATGGAGGGAGTACATTATAGTGATGTGCGCTGGAAATACTGAAAATCCTCTAACCATAATAAAATCCTTCGTAATGGCTGCAAAGTCTCATGTTCTCTAGAAATATAATGAGATATAGCAATATAGTAATCTAGGAACCAAACTCATGGTCTAGACTGTCCTTGCATACATGTATGTACAAGTGTCCAAACTATCACCTAACTACATAGCTAATGCATGAAATCAAAAAGTGTATGAGATAGTTCTAATGCATGTTCTATATAGTAAATAAATGTACAATAAGATAACTTACTCCAATGTCTGCTCGTCATGAACGCCATCGATAAAGTGAAAAATGTATTCGAGTGCATCTTCCACGACATGCATTCGTGGGGGCAGAAGATGCATGGGAGCGGGCCCAGCCTCATGCGACTGAGGCACAACCTCTTGCGTCTCAGGGACAGCACCCTCCAGGAGAGTGGGCACAGCAACCTCTAGCGGCGCAGTGTTTCCAATGATCTCGTCCATCGATGATTCAAGAGGTGGGGTGGGTAGGGTAGAGTTTATATGCGCGTCGTGATTGATCGGTTAATCCTGATCTGATATATGCGAACTGGGGTGGGTAGGAAATTAGCAGGTCAAGGGCGCATATACAAATATATGTGCCATATATACAGATACTAAATATTGCCTTCCAAATATCAAAATCGATCAAATTAATGCCATTTGTTTCTAATTAGGAAATGTTGTGGTTGTAATTGATCTTGGAAACGTATCAGATCATTCTCAGAATTTATGAGTGAATAGAATCTTTTGATTGCATATAATATTTTTTATCATTCCCAGCGAAAATAAACAATTTACCTTTGTATAAAACAAAATATTTAAATAGGAGTACGTGTATCATACATTAATACATTAAACAAAAAAGGAAATAAAAGTATTTGGCAACGAAATGTTGCATGCAACGCGTTCATACATTTATCCAAATACAAATTGTGCACTGGTGTACATAGCTAATTCTAGCTTGCATTGATCCTAGCTTGAACAATATCATTGACGTAATCACGCGTTTCATCTAGTGTAGTGAGGCTGGCTTAATGGATATCTACAATATAAATAAGTGTTATAGTGATAAAGTATTACTTAAAAATTTGGTTGACAACATATTTGGAATAGAACGCATCCCCTACCTTGTAGATGATGATGATCATCATTAATGTTAGGAGAGAAGAAGAATGTGCTCTCCCTCATAGTTTGCAAGCATTGCTGCCTCGCGTTTACTTGTATGTAAGTAACAACAATCTTCTCGAACAGATTATCAGTGTGTTGAAGATGGTAGAAGTGACGACCAACGTGCTCTTCTCGTACACGTAGGAAAATTATCTGCCGTCTACAAACAAATACTAATGTTAGTATATTATTACAAAAATAAAACTACAAAAAAGAAGCATATGAAAATCTTAAATTGTAGATGGCGCCTACCGAAAGTTCATGAGGCCAATCTCGAGGTAAGGGACGCGGCGTTTATACACCGAATCCCAGTTATGTTGTATCTTACCAACGTAGGCAAGAATAGCAACCACATCTGCAAAAAACTAATCACAGTTAGGCAGTGAGTTGTACAGAGTAAAGTGCAACACCAAGGTTAAATATGACGCACCAGTGATGCTTTTGTCCCGTAGGGAGAATATGACTTCAAACTGTGGGAAGCAAGGGGGGCAAATTGTTGACGCTATCTGTTGCGCCGACATCCTAACATCGGTCTTCGCATTAAGCGTGATGACAAAGTCCATGGCTAGATACCAGATATGTCCATCTGGTATTTCCGTTGGGTTGAACCCGATGTAATTGAAATCATATGTCATACCGGTTTGTAGGATGCTATTGAATCGAATTGCTTGGTTGTTGAAAGCAATCGCCTCCATCTTTGTTCCCTAATAATTTTTTTATGAATCATAAATGAGGAAACAAAACTGTTTATCAAAACTGTATTTAAATTTTTTGATGATCGAGTAGTATGCACTGAAGGTACAAGTTTCCTTGTCCATTCTCCTTGATTTGAGACTTCCACATGACCCTAGCACGAATGATCCAGCAATGCTGATATATATGCTCCATTTGGACGCGATGAAAAGTCAAGTTCCTGTGTGTATAATAGAAATAACGGGTGAGGTAAGTAAATGAGCGGTGATGGAATCAGCTGTACAAAGTGAATATTTTATCTTGCCTGTTCATCGGAGGGGTGATGGGTTGACTGATGACAGGGACCGGCGGCGATGCCATCACCCTCTTAGAGGTGATCGATCCGCATGAGATTACCATGTCGTGGAGGAGATGGTTTTTCCTCTGTAAATAGATGGAGACAAATGTGATGCTGCGGGGCTTACTTATAGGCGTAGTAGGCGGCGGTAAAATGAAATATATTTGAAAATCTGTTTTTGGCGGGCTAGGTCCACGACAGTGACATACCAACATTCGCATATTTAATTTTCTCCAACCTATTAGTAATTGTTTGTTAATCAAGGAAACATACACCTCAAAATCGAACGGTGGATCAACCCAGCTGATTCACAATATTTTTAATTAACGCATATTTGTGATTTATGATCACTTGCCTTAGCAAAACGTATCTGATTTATCACATGCCTGTTCAATATCAATTTCTTGTCGTAATATATTAATTAGGGGAATATGACTTTCTTCACTATGGAGATTTCTTAATCTTGTACTGATATTCACATTAAGATGTTTCTTTGTTCCCTTGTATATTATGATATTTACCACTTCGACAAGATATATTTCATTATGTTATTCTGTGCATGTCTCGAACGACCGATTATTTAACGAGGCTAGCTTGGTTCGAGACGTGCAGAAAGTAATCAGCAACAGGATACTATCAAAACTTACGATTTTTGTTGTTTTTTTATTAAAAACTAACCGCGTCCGTACGTTAGACAACATTTTTTGAAGCCAAACACTTGAAAACTTACTTCATGGACAGATCTCAACTAAACGCTCTTTCCAGAAGTTACATTATTCCTATAATGTAACTTGCTATGTGGACAGCTGAAAAGAAAAAAAGCTTGGTTCGTGGCCTTATCAATTTGTTTTCCTATTGTAGAACAACGCACGGACTGAGTCTAGTTTTTGAAGAACGGATTGACCAAGGCAGTGCACAGATATCTGCAATAGTATGATTTTTGCTTGGCTATACCAAAGTTCACTTCTGTTATCACTCAAGGACCTTCAATCACAGAAGTGTATCTTTCCAAATGGTCGGCACTGTTTTCCCATGATGACGCGCATGCTGTTGTTTAGTGGCTCGAACGATTGTCGCTTAGTCATGGTGGCCTCGTACCATAGTACCAATGAGGCCATTAACAGAACAAGCAGCTGGTCACATGCATGAAAAATGTCTGATTTGTAAAAGACTTGATGATATTGCGACATGGTGTAGGCGTATCAGCAGGCAGGGTTGCTTGCCCTTCACGAACAGACTATAGGCACCTAAAGGTGTAGAGGGGAAGAAGTTATAGCGCGCTTGCGATATCTTGCTTGTTTGGCTCGACCGATTTATAGAAAATAGGACTGGGGTAGAGCCTTTTATTAATTAAAGATTCTCATATGTATTTACAAAGGCATCAGTACTGTACAGTATAGTACATTCACGACTATAAGCTTGTAGGTTGAACTGTTATTAATATAGGGGAGTCGACATAGCGCTTAGAACAAACAGGCAAGTAACGACGATCTTATATTATTCTTTCTGTGCAGTGATAAAAATACAAAAATAGCTTGTTGGTCGAGATGAAAAATACATAACTGACAATACCATGGTCATGGAGTTTATATATCATTACCATTGCAAATTAGGACCAAATATAAATCACGCTTTATTATGTCACTCTTATACGATTCATTATTTGTCTCCGATGGTTACAATGATAAATGCTCTTAAGGAGCAATGGAAACCAAAAAAACTGAAATCTCAATAAATCTATCAACCTCTTCATGCCTGGTCTTCTGAAGGTGGCGGTGGCTTGTTGGCACAGAGGTTGACATGCTTAACAACCATCTCCCTCACTCCATTTATCTGGTTCAACAAAGATTCCAGCAACATCCTATTTTGCTGGACTGCCTCAAGAATATGAAAGTTGCTGGTTCCCCAACCGTCCTGCTTAGCTGCATTTGATCCAGACCCACGCTGAGTATCCCAGAGAGAGGGGATATGCGCACGAGAGGTGTTCTCCACACCACGATTATGAATCAAGTTATAATAGTGGTTTGTGGAAAGCCTGGTTTGGGATCTATGGGGCACACGGTGCCTGGGGAATTGAAATTTATACCTCTTTGCGTTTCCCTTACCAACTCTTGAATTTCTTGGGGACGGTAAGATGCAAGTCTCTGGTGCCATAGGATTCGGCTCACCTACATCTTCAGCTGGACTGGCAGGGAGCACTGACGTAGGTTCTTCCTTTCTTTCATGATGACCATCAGCCCCCTCTTCTTGGAAGTTCGAGGCCGACATGACGAAGGAAGCTAGAATGTCGTGATAGGGTAGTTGCGATCGACCGGGATCTGTTGGGTGGTGCAACGGCGTGGCAATATATAGGACATAATAAGGAAACGAACAATATAAAATCCGCATGTGATCAACCAGTACGACTTTATGAGGAAAGGAAGTTGATGGCTAGCGATACACTTCCGAATATACATCATCAAGAGATCATTTGATTAAAGGAAATACGTGATTTGTGACATCATTTGCCTCACGAAAAGCAACCTATATCGATCACATGCGTCTACATTTTATATCACGTATTAGTTTCCATATTTCCATAATATTTAAATAGGGAATTTTTAAATTTTTCCTTTCTGTATTTTTCTTAACCATCATGATGATCACATTATGTTGTTTCACCTTTTATCTGATTTAATTAATTATATGTTCCTTTCTGCAAGTCTCGAACGGACAATTATGCATCGAGGTAGATTAGTTTTCAACATGCAGCAAGTAATCATTAAATTACTAAGCTCTTCCTAATCTAAACCATTTGGTTCAGATATTGAAAATGTGATCATAACCTTTATTTAAAATACTGCAGAAAAATTTCAGTATGAGATATACCACAGTAATTTAAGCTACATAATTTCTTAATTATTCATAAAGACAAACATTCAACAGTATGTAGAAACCAAGTTTTCCAAACGAACCAAAGCTTTTGTTAAGTAACGAGTTTTCCCGTTGTCCTTTGAACCGTTTATCTATTTACAATAATGTTTATTGTACCCCTTTAGTATATATACGCTTTTCAGCAAGCACATTATATTATGTGCAACACAGAAACTCTTACCTCGGTCATGGACAAGATCTGCCCGACTGTCTCATTTTACAATACCATCTCATGTAGTCCAAACAATACATAGTACAGACTACATAATTTAGAAGCCGTATGAGGTGTGGCTATAATGTGCATGATGATCAAAACATAAATATATAACATTGTATGTGCATAGAAATGACCAATCAGAATCTCATAGGTCTGAACTATCAGCATAATCCTGGGCTATTAAAGATGCAAATAAAATATAATTGTAGCATAAGGAGCCATTCTACTATTAAAAAATGAGGATTAATATCAACAGTTTCTATGAAATACTTTTACAAACATGATTTTAATCAGCTTCAGCAACATTCAAAATAAGAATAAATGTTTAATTGCATGTTCCATGTCTTTGCCAGTCCAATCATAGTATCTGAATCTGAGCTTACACATAATATAGTACGCTGTGTGACATGTACATTGGCAGAAACATTGCGATAGTAGAAAACCCATAACAGCGATGGGGGTACAAAAATGAATTTTAGCAAATCTGGACCATCGGAATATGAAATGATCTGACATAACCCATCTAGCCGGTCATTTTAGACCACACTTCAGCCTGTAAGGACTTCCTTGTAGACGATGTTCTTCATCGAGGTCAGCAAGGACACGGTCGGTCTTTTTCGCTTCTTTGGATTATTATTTTACTTCATGGCCTTTTCTTTCGGTTTCTCCTTCTGAATGAGAATCTTTATGTTTATCTTCGCGGTGGCTTGAGACAAAGCAACATAGAGTTGACCATGAGAGAACACCGGATTAGGTAAGTACACACCAACAATCGGGATGGTCTGCCCTTGAGCCTTGTTAATGGTCATAGCAAAGCTGAGCCTTATAGGAAATTGCTTCATCTTAAACTTGAATGGAAACATGTCGTTCTCCGATGGGCAGAGAGGTATTCGAGGAAGGAAGACCCTCCTACCAGCGTGTTGTCCAATCACGATTTCTGCATCAATGGTGTTCCTCTTGAAACCTCTAACAACAAGCCTATAGTCTCGTTACACAGACCATTAGTTGGATCAATGTTCCTTAGAAGTATGGTAGGGTAGTTAAGCTATAGTTTGAGTGCATGCGGAGGCAGACCATTGGGAGTCAATCCATTCAGAAACTCTTGGGCATAGTAGTCATATGGGTCATCTTCCGCACTGTCAAAGCTATGGTATATTACTTCATCTCCATGGAAACGATCTATCATGCGGATGTTTATCTTGTCGACGTTGTCGTTTGTCGTGGAAAGGATTGCACGAGATGTCATGTAATTCGAATTAGACATGTTGTCATCTAGCCTCCGAAACACGTGGTCGATCAGCTTCTCGAGGTCGTCAACCTCGTCTGTAGACGGCAGACAAATGTCTTCAGGTAGTAGTATGTTGCATTGATCGTCAGCCTCCTCAGTACCGTTGCCGACCCTTAGCAAGTAACCTGCAAACGACGTGTCATTATGAGCCCTCATGTTGGTGATGAGCCGAAGCTGCCGCATACCCTTCCATAGATGAGAACTTCGTAGGGTTGCATCAATTATCTGGCCCCGCGACCCCCGTCTGACAACCGGAAGCACCTGCCTAAAGTCCCCGCCAAAAACAACGGTCTTTCCTCCAAATGGTCGGTTGCGTATTCCCATGATGTCGCGCATGCTATTGTCCAATGCCTCTACCGCTTGTTGCTTAGTCATGCTGGCCTCGTCCCATAGTATCAATGAAGCCATCCTTAGCAGCTTGGCGGTCCCACTCTGCTTGGTGAAGCTACACGAGGCTCCATCATCACAACTCAATGGGATCTTGAACCTTGAGTGGGCAGTCCTGCCGCCAGGCATGATAGAAGCGGCGACGCCCGACGTCGCGGTAGCGATAGCAATCTTGCCCTCGCTCCTCACCTTGGCGAGCATCGCCCTATAGAGGAAGGTCTTCCATGTACCTCCAGTGCCATCAACAAAGAATACACCCCCATCATCGCGATCAACAGCCGCTAGTATCTCGTCGTATGCGGCCCTCTGCTCCAAGTTCAAGGAAGCTGCCAATTTAGTGTCATCTACATCAAACGCAATGGTTGATTCCTCGATTACCTCTCTGGCCTCGCCATCAGTTGGGTCAAACGCATCATCGATGCATGGAAGATCGAAATCAACAATGTCTTTACCCATGGACTGCAACATACCCCTAATGTCAAGCAACACCATCTGCTCCACCTCGTTCGGGGATGTGTGTTCGACGGTAGTCATCAGACATAGGCTCGTGGTGCCTATCCCATAAACCTCGCATGTCGCCTGGCTCGCAGTGCACCAAGATGGTTGCGAAGAGCCTCCTAAGCGAACATGGCATCGCCCATTGCTCCGATTCTGTAAGACAGTCGTCAAGCGTGTTGTCTGCCTCGATGAGTCCCAACCTTTCAGCAGCCTCTCTAAAGCTCCCACATTTATCGCCGTCCACGGTGATCAAGTCCTCGAATGAAGTTTTGCCCGTAACATGGTTTAGCAACACCCGCAAATAGTATCGCTCCCCCTCAGCAGGATTGGCAGAGACGATACGCCCTATTTGAAAATGCTCCACCCGCGGCTTCCAAATCTTTTTTCTCTTCTCCCACGTGAAGCTTCCGGGGAAATCCTTGTACAATATACGCCTAGCAAAAGGGTATTTTTGGTTAACCTCGAAATACTCCGTTAACATGGATTTTGAAGCATTTTCGGATGCTACAACATTCTTCAAGTCAGCCTCCGCATTGAATGCAACTCTGTGCATATTCGGGAGATGAAGAGCCAACTGCAAGACAGGCGCATAATTGGCGCACAGTGGGAAGCCAAATATCCTCCACATAGCCTCCGGAGGGGTGACCCACCTTGCATCAACAAATCTCTTGATCTCATCAATGTTACCATCGGCGTCAAACAGGTAAACAGGTAAACAATCTCGAGAATTTTGTCTGCTACATAAACAAAAACCACGTGCATCAAGATGAAGCAATATACTATATGATTTTTTGCATCAGGGTAAATAAAAAAAAATAGATTTGTCAATTAAAATCTTAGTATGTATAGGTGAATATAAAGGCACAAATTTAACCTGTTGTCAAAAGTGGACGAAGATTTACAACTTCGACAAGCCTTTCCTTTTTCTCCTATAAGCAGCTCTCCTCAGGGCGTTTCTATGTTCTCTCTTGCGTTCTTCGTCCGTTTGCTGCTTTGTTTCTTGGATGTCAGACACGTCAACATCTGGATACATTCATGACATTCAAAAAATCAAGTGAATAAAATAATAAACTCACATCAACCGAGATCTTTTTTGCGACGATAAGGTACAATCATATTACCTTTTATATCTTTAGCAATTAGGACAGAAGATGTGTGTGTAGCTTCACGAGAATATCTTGTATCATTATTAGAGATTGATGTACAACCCGAGCTCGTTGGGTTATCTGAGGAAGCAAATAAGTCAGTACATATTCAGCAGATTGAATCTGGAGGCATGCATGTTAGAGCATCTCCAGTGGATCCTCTATATGGCAGTGTATAGCAAATATAGACTAGTCTGGCTTCAAAATTCATCCCAGCGGAGCGTGCATAGGGTCGTCCATACAGCCACGCCCTCCCCACGACGCTACCCGGCGTGCAAATATCCACGCCCTCGCCACGCTCGTCGTCCGAGCCGCTCGAGGGAAAAGGAAGGAAGGAAGGGAGGAGGCCGTCCCGCGCTCGTCGTCCAGCGCAGGCCCGAGCCGCTCGAAGGTAATTTCTCCATCCCGATCCGTCGAAGGAAGGAAGGA
>LR738712.1:420866407-420906311 GCA_902687465.1 Secale cereale
GAATCGAACGGTGCGGGGGTGGAAGGGCGAATTGAATGGCCCCGCAAATCTCGTGCGGGGGGGCGGGGGGTGGGGGGAGGGCGTAGGGGAAGCTGGAAAAAATCATCCAGCCATGGTTTATTTTTGTGGATTAACCATCGTAGATTTTTTCTTCTGGGTGATTTTGTGGATGCCGGCCGTGCGGGAGCAGTGTAACAACGCTGGGTTTTGTTTGTTTGTTACGCACGAGGTTGCAACGAGGACGAAAATTAACCGGTGGAGGAGGGACGAAAATTGACCGGTGAGCGAAGACTACCAACTGAGACATTATGCCCTTCCCAATGCTCCACCTTGTACAGGTGCTAAGCCTGCCATGTAAGAAAAAAGATGATGTGACATGGTAATTAAGAGGAGAGAGATGAGTGTGGTGTCCCCAGAAAGAAACAATGACAAGCGCGGGAACCTAGGGAAAATACTTAAATGAAAGAAACCCACCAATGCATGGATAACTTTAGTTGCTAAATCATTCAATGAAGGATGCTTAGTTACAACAAGCTAAGCACCTTTGCATTGAGGACTTTAGTTGCTTAACTCTTTAATATGTTTAGCATCTCATCTTAGCACCAATGCATTGGAGGAGTTCTTAGGAGTAGAGATGATCTATGAGATCACATACCTTGTTTGTTCTCCTACTACTACTCGAAACCCGAAAAACCCCTTTGCACTGCCGTCCCGTTTCGCTTTCCCTGCTACCCTCTCTTCTCCTCGCCCACCCTTTGTTTCTCTCTCTTCCCCTTCGGGCAAGCCATGCCTCCTCCTCCTACTACTTCGCCCACCACATCCGCCTCCCTCCACCTCCGCGTCCCCTCTGCCGCCCCCCTCCTCCAGTCCCCAAACCCTAACCCTAATCTCGCCGACTCCTCCGCCGTCGCGGCCCGCCCTCACCGCCGTCCTCTCCGCTTCGCGCGCTCGCCTCGGTTCCCGCTCCATCCCCGGAGCGTCCCTCCACGCGCGCGCGCGGGGACGCTAGCTAGGGTTTCGCTATGGACCCGCGCCGCCCTTCCCCGCGCGGCGGCGCTAACGGCAGCGGGTTCTCCTACTCCAACCTCTTCAACCTCGAGGTAGTTGCTCGTTTCTTGTCTCTCTTTCTTCGCTTGACTGGAGGCCTCTCTGCGTGGCAAGCGCTGCGTTGTGCTAGGGGCGCGGCGTGATCACTGATCGGTGCTGGGGATGGGCTGTGGAGCTCTTTGTAACTGGACTCGGGGATTTCTCTCGGGGTGTGGTGGGGTTGTTTCTTGTTTGTCCAGTTTGCAGGTGCAATTCGGCAGTGGTTTGGGTGGGAGCTGCCGGTTTCGGCTCAGGGTTTAGAGGCTCGCTAGTTGGAACCTAATGCAGGTTGTTTGGTGATGGTATTGCAATCATGCTTACTGGCTGATGCCTCGTGCTACGGTTTCCTGGTTACTGCTGCTATCCTTGTACGGTTTACCACATTAGGAGGATATCGTCTTGATGCAATTGCATACATCAGATATGTTTCAGTTACAATTAATGTTTTTTAGTTGCTGGGATCTCCACATGACTCTTGGCTTTAGTTTCTTGCTATACTACCCTTAGAGCTTACACATTTATTATTTTGGTGATTCCGTAGTGGTAATGTTGCTGTCTGCTTTTCTCTGTGTGGACGTAGGTTAACTGAAATTGAAATTGCCTTAGTTAGCGATCTAGTGCCGAAAATACAAATAGTGGAGATCATCTGTCCTTTTTTTAACGGGGAATCTGTCTTTTGTTTTTGACTTAGTGAAGCAGACAACTTGTTTCTGCTCTTGTTTTGTTGATTTCTGTTGATCTACCATTCTTATTGTTTTTTTACTGGACACTGTAGCCATTGCTAAACTTTAAGGTCCCTGTACCGGAAGATCTTGATCGATATGGGAATAGTAGCCCAAATGGGAGCGTGAGTAGCCAAGGTAAGCTCAACTCTTTCTTCCTTCATTCATTCTCTTATCTTTATTAGTACATTTCATTGCGCTCTCTCTCTCTCTCTCTCGCCTCCCGCCCTCGGTCTCTGGCAATTGTCTAAAATCCATCTTGTTGCATTAGCTCTTTACTAAATACTTTTTCATTGTCTTTTCTGTTGTATATATGCTTCTGTGTGGATCTTGCTGCTCACCCAACTTTTCCTTTAAGGTCAAGGGTCCTTGTCAGATCAGTACAATGGTGTGAGTGATGCTTCTCATGGGCTGCATCGAAAGCGAAAAAGGCATCTTGGTGTTGCGAGCGATGATGAGGAAGCAGAGGCCCACAGTAACCAAATAACCGAGGAGCAGTACCGTACAATGCTGAGTGAACATGTTCAAAAGTACAGAGGGTCAAAGGTTAAGGAGGGTATTTTTGGTTCTGATCCTCCTCAGGCAGACACCCCCCAAATGATAAAACACAAAAATGGCAATACAAGAGTTATGAAATACAGAAGTGATATCAAGGATGTTGCAACATTAGGTGTGGTAGAAACCTCACCTGAGTATAATGGGATGGGATCTATTAGTGCATATGGTGGTTTTAATAAGATTGTAGCTTCACTTGATTCTTCCTATTTGGATATGGGGGATAATGTGAGCTACTTAATTCCAGAGGGTTATGATAAGTTGGCATCTTCGCTTAATCTGCCTGTTTTTTCTGATATACGTGTTGAGGAGCATTTCTTGGATGGCACGCTAGATCTGCGCACCCTGTCAGTAATGCTTAGCACTGACCGTAAGTTTGAGGCTACTAGTCGTGGTGGATTAGCCGAACCTCAGCCTCAACATGAATCACTCCAGGAAAGGGTAAAGATCCAGAAATTTGCACTTCAAGTAACCGAGGACCCCTTTGCAATTCCAGAGGGATCAGCTGGGAGGATACGAAGATCTATTATTTCAGAATCTGGCAGTTTGCAGGTTCATTATGTTAAAGTCTTGGAAAAAGGAGATACATATGAGGTTGGTTTCATTTGTTAAAATATTTGATTTTGTGCTGTTGTATTACTGTACTTAGCAACAATGTGATGTCATATATGCAGATTATCGAGCGGAGCTTGCCAAAGAAGCAAATAGTGAAAAAGGAACATTCTGAAATCGTGAAAGAAGATTTGGCAAGTTTTTTGAAACGCTGGCATATTATTGCTAGAAACATTCCAAAGCATCACAGAAATTTCACTGCTTTGCTGAAGAAACGGCAAATGGATGCTAAACGGTTTTCTGAGAATTGTCAACGGGAGGTATTGCATTTGTCTAATGTGTCACCTTAAAGCATGCCACCATTTCAATGTGCTCTAGTTTACATTCTTGCTGAACCATTTGTCTTCTGAAGCCTTTACTCATTTCTTGTTCAACTTCCAGGTGAAGCTCAAAGTCAGCAGGTCACTGAAACTGATGAGAAGTGCTCCAGTACGCACAAGGAAGCTTGCTAGGGATATGTTGATATTTTGGAAACGGGTAGACAAGGAACAGGTATTTGTCTCATAAGCTTACAATTTTTTAACCTTTTTTCAATTATGAAAGTATACAGTCTGCCTTTTATCAGGAATGATTATCTATTTCACAGTATTGAACAATGAGTTGATTATACTACTCCCTCCGTAAACTAATATAAGAGCGTTTAGTTCTAATTTAGTGATCTAAACGCTATTATATTAGTTTACAGAGGGAGTATATCCATTTCTTACATCTCTTGAGCCATTTCACTATATGAGTACTGTTATCCCAAATCTGTTAGTGTTTTGTGTATTGTCTTGTATTGCCTTCAGTTCAGTTTAGCACATGGTCCTGCTCTTGTGCGCTGTAGAACAAGACAAAAAAATTACATCACTCATTCTTTGTGCCTGTTTCGCAGTTTGAGTTGAGGAAAAAAGAGGAAAGAGATGCAGCTGAAGCTTTGAAGCGAGAAGAGGAACTACGTGAAGCAAAAAGACAGCAACAGAGGCTCAACTTTCTGCTATCCCAAACTGAACTCTATAGTCACTTTATGCAGAATAAGACTGGCGAATCAGCACTGCCTGATGAGGGATCTGCTCCTGAGGTTGATGACGAGGAAGATCCTGAGGAAGCTGAATTAAAGAGAGAAGCTTTTCGAGCTGCTCAGCATGCCGTGTCCCAACAAAAAAGGATGACAAATGCATTTGATAGTGAAATTGTGAGGCTTTGTCAATCTTCGGAGTCTGGTATTCCAACGGACGATTCAGCTACTATGGAGCCTAGCAAGATTGATCTCTTGCACCCGTAAGCTATATCTGGAATTTTGTCTTCTTCCATTGCAAACAAGCATTGTAGAACAAAAGAAATTGTATTCTCTAAAGCTGATTGCTTGGGAGTATCTTGTTTTCAGCTCCACAATGCCTGAGCAGTCATCTGTGCAGACCCCTGAGTTGTTTAAAGGTGTATTAAAAGAATATCAGTTAAAGGGCTTGCAGTGGCTGGTCAATTGCTATGAACAGGTAAACTCTTACAGAGCTATTGTGTTTTGGTCACTTGTGGTGACTGACATTATTAGGTTATAACGTCACATGTTGGATTTCTTGCAGGGGTTAAATGGCATTCTTGCCGACGAGATGGGTCTTGGCAAAACTGTGCAGGCTATGGCCTTCTTATCCCACTTGGCTGAGGTTTATGAATATATTTTCTTAAATTTTCATTAAGTTATTTGTTGCCCAATTGCTTTTGGATCTCATTCCGTGTTACTTATTCACCCGATCTCAGTTGTATCTGAACTTAATTTATCTCTTGCTCTTTTGTTTATTCCTTCTGGAGATGTCACATTATGTTGTAGTTTTAATATTACATGGCAAGCATTTGATATGACAAGGGTGTCTCATGCAGGACAAAAACATATGGGGTCCCTTCCTGGTAGTTGCTCCTGCATCTGTTGTGAATAATTGGGCTGAAGAGGTGATCAGATTCTGCCCTGATCTTAAGATACTCCCATATTGGGGACCAGAAAGGGTGGTTCTTCGCAAGAACATCAATCCCAAGCGTCTTTATCGGAGGTAGATTCTTATCGAAGCATTGCTATCTTCATGCGTTGTCTCTCTTATAACAGGGTCATAAATCAATCATGTGACATTTTTTTTCTCATTTATAGAGATGCTAGCTTCCACATCCTCATCACAAATTATCAGATACTTGTGAATGAAGAGAAGCTTTTGAGACGTGTCAAGTGGCAGTACATGGTATTGGATGAGGCCCAGGCTATAAAAAGTTCAAGCAGGTGATTTTTCATTCGTCTTGTATGTTTTTAATATTTTGTTTATTCTGCTTTTTTTTCCTTTTTGCATGGCCCTTGCTTGACAAATAATTACCATCTTTTTGCTCTATACTGCAGCCAGCGCTGGAAGACTTTGCTGAGCTTTAACTGTAGAAATCGCTTGCTTCTTACTGGGACACCAATTCAGAACAACATGGCTGAGCTATGGGCGCTTCTTCATTTCATCATGCCCACTTTGTTTGACAGCCACGAACAGTTTAATGAGTGGTTCTCAAAAGGGTACTGTTTTCCTACAGAAGCTATGTTTTTTTGTCTTTCCTTTATTGCTTACGTTTCTTTGGCCTTCCAGGATCGAGGGCCATGCTGAACATGGAGGGACCTTGAATGAACATCAACTTAGTCGACTGGTAAGATAGTCATATATAGTGAATGCGATGGTTTCATGATTATTTTAAGTGATTACCTATGTCTCGTGCTTGTTTAGAAGACTTTTTAAGTTCTCAAATGGGTAAAGTTTGGTGCAGCCTTGCTATTTCTTAAGATCATGATATGTTCTCTATTTCCACAGCATGCTATATTGAAGCCGTTTATGCTCCGCCGTGTTAAGATTGATGTCATAGCAGAAATGACGGAAAAGAAAGAAGAAATTGTGCCCTGCAGATTGAGTTCTCGCCAGCAAATCTTCTATCAAGCCATAAAGAATAAGATTTCTCTTAATGAGTTGCTTGATGGAAGTCGTGGCAATCTAAATGATAAGAAGCTGCTTAGCCTGATGAATATTGTCATGCAGCTACGTAAGGTGCAGTTCCGACAATCAAATTTTAGTTAGTTTCTTTTTGAGGTCCCTACTGAAAATTATGATAGTGTAGTTTTTTTGTAACTCAATAGGTTTTCTTGATATTGTTCTCCATGTAATTCTTAGGTCTGCAATCATCCAGAGCTGTTTGAGCGCAATGAGGGAAGCTATTACTTTTATTTTGCAGAGATACCAAATTCTCTTCTTCCTCCCCCATTTGGGGAGTTACAAGATATACATTATGCAGGCAAGAGGAATCCTATAGTGTTTGAGGTACGATCTCTCTCTTAACAGTTTCTGTTGTTGATCATATGGTTTACAATACATTTCTTCTTGAGCACAGACTGTCAAACACTACTAATTTATTTCTTTCTCAACCTCCACAGATTCCGAAGTTGGTTTATGAAGGAATCATCTGTAACACAGAAATACCCACAGATGGTTGTGGATTCCGGAATGGATATATCAACAGGCTGTTCAATATTTTTTTGCCAAGCAATATCCATAATTCGGCAGTTCCAGAATCAACTTTACGAACCACATCTGTTCTGCCATCTGGTGCATTTGGCTTTACACGTTTAACGAATCTGTCCCCTGTTGAAGCTTCCTTCCTGGTCACGTCTTCATTATTTGGGAGACTAGTGTTTTCAGCGACACGTTGCAAGATGGAGTACATTGATGAAATTGTGGATCTATTCCTTGATTCAAAAGGTTCTGATCTCCAGCTCAGTCAGTATGATGCCACAAAAGTTCGGGCTGTTACTAGATTATTGCTTTCACCTAAAAGGGCAGACTCCAGTTTGCTCAGAACAAAATTTGAAATAGGCCTGAGTGATAACCCGTGTGAAGCACTAGTGCTTTCTCACCATGATAGGCTTGTCTCAAACATACGGCTTCTTCGTTCAACATATGGTTTTATCCCACCAGCTAGAGCACCGCCGGTAAGCTTATCTGTTTCATCTGTGTTGACGCTGGTTTTGGCACTTCTTTTTTGCGTCAGGGCATCTGTTCAATAATCTTAGCTTTAGTGTTAAAATTCTGAAACTTCTACATAGTGGTGATCTTTTTTGATTATGCATGTTAGACACTTATAACTATGGTCGTATTGGTTAACCCTCCTTTCCCCTTTCCTCTTCTTCCAGATAAATGTCCGTTGTTCAGATCGGAATTTTGCCTACAAGTTAACAGATGAGATGCATGATCCCTGGATCAAGAAGCTGTTTCTGGGATTTGCTCGCACTTCCGAGTTTAATGGTCCTAGAATACCGAATGGTCATAATACTTTGATACAGGAAGTATGCACTGATTTGCCCATCCCTGAGCCGATGCTACAGTTACCGTACAGGATATTCGGGTCATCTCCGCCTATGAGTAATTTTGATCCAGCTAAAATGCTCACAGTAAGTTTATAACTTTTGCTTGTGCATATAATGCTAGAAATTGTCTGTTTAGGTTTGTAGCTTTGGCTGCACAATTTCATTCTCTTTTTATACTTACGATTTTAAATCAGTTTTTAGCTACTTAGCTTCATGAACAGCTTAACTATTTGTATGGTTTTTTCCAAAAAATACACATAGATCATTATGAATTGTGATCCCTTATTAACTGTCATGAAATGCTTGATGACAGGATTCTGGGAAGCTCCACACCTTAGATAAACTACTGCGGCAACTCCGAGCTGAAAATCACCGTGTGCTCCTATTTGCTCAGATGACTAAAATGTTGGACATTCTTGAGGTACTATAGAAAAATGTTCAGATCTTTCTTGCAATAGTAGTTACTCCCTCTTGGCAGTTATGCAGGCCGCTCTAGTATTTTGAGTAAAAACCTTGACCACCGATTTAACTAAGAAAATATGGGTTATATACCCCCAAAATTGTACCATTGGATTTGCTTCTGGAAGATATTTCCAACGGTATATATTTTTTGGAACATAACTCATATTTTCCTTGTTAAATTGGTGGTCAAGTTTGACTCAGGAAACTAGGGGGCCCTCCGGCCCTGTATACTGGCCCCAGAGGTAGTAAAAGCTAATTCACAATTTTAATTTTGCTTTCTTTAGAATACACACCATAGTTCAAAAAAGCGCTAGGTGTTAATTGTACGTTTTGCCACCGCCTTGCGCTTTACTGACCAAAGCGCATGCTTATGCGCAATTATGTGCAGATTAAGCGTAGTTATCCGCAATGCGTTTTGCCAACGCCTAGAGCCTAGGCGCGCCTTTTGTAACTATGATACACACCCTCTGTTCCTAAATGTAAGACGTTTTGGCAGTTCAATTTAAACTGCCAAGGCGTCTTATATTTAAAAACAGTGGTAGTACTAGATAGATAGATATGACACCCCGTATGTAGTAAAAGCTAATTCACAATTTTAATATTGCTTTCTTTAGAATATACACCCTCTTCTGTTCCTAAATTTAAACTGCCAAAACGTCTTATATTTAAAAATAGTGGTAGTACTAGATAGATAGATCAGACACATGGGAAATGCTATTGAAATTTGTTTAGCTGAAAGTTTGTGCCGTCACAATTATCTTCATTTTGTAGTTTTGTGCTGATTTTCTATAGTGAGATATCTTTAGTGAAGTCTTTATATTATGTTGGATACTTTGGTTCCCACCAAAACCACTATATTTTCCAGTTATGCATGGGATTTTGTAAAACATTATTATTATTATTATTTTAACAAATCTCAGATCTATAACTTCAAATCAGAAATCACAAAACTACCACCCTATTGTTGCTGGCGGCACCGAAAAGAGATCCGTCGTTGCCAGCCGCAACGAAGAGAGCTGGTCGATGCCGGCGGCGACGAAAAGCTGATGTTAGTTGCTGCTTGTAACAACAGCTGCATGTGCCATACTCGCATGTTGCTCCATATCAATCCAGCTGCTTGCTGAGCATCGGTGCACAAGCTTGAATGCTTTAGTAAGTATATATGTGCATGTGTTGCTCTGAATCCCATGCTTGCTTGTACGCGCACATCGGTGAAGGTAGTATGTATGTTGCTTGTACGAGCATCGGTGAACAAGCTTTAGTAAGTACTTCTGCGTGTTATCTGTTATGAAAGCAACTTATCTCTATTGAAGGCCCAAGGGGCATATATATATATAATATATTACACAAGCAAGACTTGAGATGCAAGGAAAGGAAACATACTATAATAAGGACTCCTAGACCAACACTAATACTTCCTAACAACCCCCCTCAAATACATTTGAAGAAGTTTAATACTAGAAAAAAATGACAATCCAAATCTCCGCGTCTAGACAGTGTCGCCATAGCATGAAGAGTCTTCAAAACCTGTCGAGTCAAGCCGGGGATAACAACGAGATGGCGCATCACAGGAAGACACCGCATCAGTAGAAAATACAAGATAAAACTTCAAAACCTGTCGAGTCAAGCCGTGATAACGACGAGATGGCGCATCACAGGAAGACACCGCATCAGTAGAAGATACAAGATAAAAGTAGATGTAGGAGAGTCATAGCATGCAAGCAGCAGATGGCGCAACACGTTAGTAGCAGCAGTAGCCAGGAAAACTAGCAGAGGAAGAGTCACACACAGGGCAGCAGCGTTGGTCGAAGAAGCAAGCTGGCAGCCGCGCGTCATGCCCCTTGTTGGCAGAAGGCAACAGGCGTGTTCTGTGCGTCTTGGCGGAAAGCAGCAGATGGCGCAACACGTTAGTAGCAGCAGTAGCCAGGAAAACTAGCAGAGGAAGAGTCACACACACAGGGCAGCAGCGTTGGTGGAAGAATCAAGCTGGCAGCCGCGCGTCATGCCCCTTGTTGGCAGAAGGCAGCAGGCGTGTTCTGTGCGTCTTGGCGGAAAGCAGCTGGCGGCCCGTTCTGGCCGAGGCATTGGCAACGGGTGAAGAGATCTATCGAGAAGAAAACCATTGGAAGAACACCGAAAAGAATCTATCTTACGAGACCGAGAAAAAAAATCGATTGTGAGGGCAAGTTGCAGCGTCCGGAGACCTAAACCGGCTCTAATACCATGTTATGAAAGCAACTTATCTCTATTGAAGGCCCAAGGGGCGTATATATATTACACAAGACTTGTGATGCAAGGAAAGGAGACATATTATAAAGACGACCAATAGTAGTACTTCCTAACATGATCCACGGCCAAGGGGCGTATATATATTACACAAGACTTGTGATGCAAGGAAAGGAGACATATTATAAAGACGACCAATAGTAGTACTTCCTAACATGATCCACGGCCAAGACCGCTGGTTCAGCTGAGCGTGCCCAACCCTGACATCCGCCGCGGAAATCATCGGTTCACTTCAGCCCGAGAACCCACCTGACCAACCCCGACATCCATTGCCGAAATCACGGGTTCAGCCTGCCCAACCCCCATGCTATCTGTGGACATGAACCTGATGTTGCCATGGATCATGGTGCACGTGGCCAAGTGCAAAAATAGGACAAGGGATGATGCCTAGGTGGCTGGCTACATTCAGATGTGTAGATGAGTGCAAGTGATTGGAAAATTTCTCATCGAGTGCGATGCAAGATTGCGGCAGTTGTGTAGATTGAATGGTGAAATTCGTCCTCCACAATGCATGATTTGAGCCCTTCTTCATCTGGATAGATTCTCGTCAATACTGTCCTGATGGCGTGAAGATTCGGCCAAGGGAGCTCCGGTGTGTCATGATGTTCAATGCGTTGACGTTCCAATCTTTTTGTTGCCCCTCCAAACGAAAAACCACTTCCCGTTACGAACAATCACGACCAGCTCTTTTCCTTGCCGCTAGCAAGGATAGGGTGATAATTTTGCAATTTCTTAGTTTGGAGTAATAGATCTGAGATTTGTTAAAATAATAATAATATTCTTAAAAAACTTTGTTATGCATGCACATCTAAAAATATCACTGTGGATTTGAGCTTACATAATTGACTAACAGTGGATTTGAGCTTACATAATTGACTAACAGGATGCAAAATATTGAGTACCATGTTTCAGAAACATTAGGAGCATCCTAGGTTTCCATTATTCTTTGACTGGCCTTGTGAACTTTGTGACTGAACTGAAATGAACAAGTGTCTGCCCTACTATCATATGGACTTGTATCTATGAACTACTCATTCAAAAGGTCTTGTTGAGTTTATGGTCGTAAGTTTGAACCCTTCTCAACTTTGCGTGTCATGCTCTACTGTTTTCAGGACTACATGAATTTCAGGAAATTCAAGTATTTCAGATTGGATGGGTCTTCCGCAATTTCTGATCGTCGTGACATGGTCCGAAATTTCCAGAACAGGCAAGGCATTAGTGGATACTGTACAGGACGTAACTAAATAACGCTCTTCAAACATGACCTCAGCTGAGTTTTGTTGTCTGCAGGAATGATATATTTGTCTTCTTGCTAAGTACAAGAGCAGGGGGACTAGGAATTAATTTGACTGCTGCTGACACAGTTATATTTTACGAAATTGACTGGAATCCGACACAAGACCAGCAGGCAATGGATAGAACACACAGACTTGGTCAAACGAAGGAGGTAAGTTAAACCTCAATATATACATACTATGGTCTAGCCATGGATTCTTGAACTACTATTTCATCATTTTTTACTGGCTATGATATTCTGTATAAGCGTGATGTGCTTGTGAACTGTGTAATTTTGTTTACCATTCACTTGTTTACTTTAGGGCTGCCTTGGCAACCTGTTGCAACTTCAGCACCATTTTTTTGTAAAATATGTGCATTTATGGCAGTCTTGTTGAAGATTTTCATACTAGAACTACTGTTTGTAAAATATGTGCATTCTTTGTTATACAAAGATTCCCGGACTAAATCTGCCAATCTTGCCCAAGATTTTCATACTACTAGTAAGATGCCCGTGCTACGCTACGGAACCACATGAATGTAGAGCCAAAAGTAATTTAGCTGCATCCAGATATTAAAAAAATCAATCAAGACCCTCTTAAGTCACAAAAGACACAACTTGTTGTTCCTTTTTTTATCACATGTACTCTCTCCATTCCTAAATATAAGTTTTTTTTAGAGATTTCAATATGGACTACATATGGATATATATAGACGTGTTTTAGAGTGCAGATTCACTCATTTTGCTCCGTTCTAGTCCATATTGGAATCTCTAAAAAGACCTATATTTAGGAACGGAGGGAATGAACATTTCTACTAATGCTAATATACACATCATTTTTCTTATCACATCATCATTTTAATCTTTGTACTATGTTTCTAATGTCGAAGTTTATAACTGCCGCACGTTCTAATCAACACTTGAGATCTCCCAGCATGTTATTGTATCCCATTTAAAACTGTATGAACCATTGACAACATTCTAAAAAATACACGCATATAGATTTGAGATGACTTGAAATCAACATAAGCCAAGCTATAGCCTACCAAATGTGATGTTTGAATGTATTTAGCAGAACTTAGGATGGGTTGATTAGATAATAAGTGGGGTCTTGTAAACATATCAAAGATTCAGTGTCTAGCATAATATTTCACATCATTTGCCATCCTATGCTGCACGGGAAGATTGATAAAAATATGCAACGAGAAAAAGAAATAAGCATTGAGCACTTTAATGCAAGGCATCAGATGATAAGCAAAGATTATTAGTCCACACATGAAAGTTTCTGTCGAGTGTCTATGATAGATGTTCACTGTGCCACCAGGAATAGTCAATGAATCGAAATTACCATGATTGCAAATATTATGTGTTTTGAATGGGGGGCCATTTGCATCTATCTAACATCCGGTGCATTTGAGTGTGGTCGTGCTCAAGGCATCCATGATGGTCCTCATGGCCTCTGCCGTCGTGGCCATGAGCGCCGTGAGTAAGAAATAATACTCGCTGCTTCCCGAGGAGCAATGAAATGCTGTATGGCTATCAAAGGAGCTAGAGTGTGACCTCAATGCAATGCTTGCACCGACCATAACGGCCAAGGCCGATGTGCAGCATGCCCTAGATCGGGTGCTCATGCTCGAAGTCGCCTACATACTGCCTCTGCTCCCCAATGTCGTTTGAGCCTACACACTGGTGGTCCAGCTCCCTGATGTATCCTGCATCGAGACAAAACTTTTTCGCAAAGCAGTCCCCATCCGGGACGCACTCGTCATTGTCATGGACGAGCCGGGCAGGCTTTTGGGCTCCCTCCAACTTGGCCTGGAGGATAAGAGGCCTAGCCGAGCTGGCAATGTAGGCCTGAAGCATAACCAAGTCAGAACGGTTTTGGCCCGGTTCAGTTTCAAGGCTCTCCTAAACCCAACGTATCTATTTTTTTGGGAATAGCCCAACCCGTTTAAGCGAGAGGAGGGAATTAATAAGAGCAGCCCAATTATATGTTGGCTAAAGAGTAGAGCCTAACAACGTACGCTCGACTGTTACTAAAAAAAAGTTACTAAAAAAAACGTCCGCTCGACTCAAATCAAAGAAAACGCAATGCACGCTCGCATGAATCCATACACGGTGCTGCCATTGCTAGCGTACGCACGCCCGGCGACGCCGTTCCCTCCTCTGCCCCTTGCCATGCACTGCGGCTGCACAATCGGGACCCACCGCACCGATGCCGGTGGCAGGCTACACAGCCACGATGCCGTGGCCGAGTGCATGCACGTACGCCGCTGCCCGCACCACCGATTTCTATGCAGTCGCTCGCCCAGCTCATGCACGCGCGGTCAACAAGCTCTCATGCAGCTCGTGGTTGTGGTCTCCACGCTGTCGACTGGGGCCGCCGCTGTGATGCTTCTCCTCCGCCACGACCACACATGCATGACTCCTTAGGTGCTCCACCTCCACAACCACTTTCCACATGCCGCCGCCACCGCTGCGCCCATCCTGGACCTACCTAGCTTGACCAGCGCCGTCCGGGCCGGCGAGACAGCCCAGACCAGACTGTCCAAGTAGATAGCATGCCTGAGGATGACAATTGTTGTAGAGGAGCAGCCGTCCCTGCTGTCCAGCGGAGGATGGCGTGGAGGTGGAGCACGCCTCCAATTGGACAGCAGGCCCGAGGATGGCAAGGGGCGGTGCAGATGTAAAAAATAATAGGGAAAATTGTGAGGAAGCTGGTTGGGTGGAGATTGCCACTATTTTAATCTGATGGTTCCCATATGTAGGAGGTGGAGGGTGAGTGAACTCACCACCAACTCACTTCTTTAGAAGTAGGAAAGAAAATTGCCGATCCTGTTGACTCTGCTCCTGGTACTCCTTGGGTAGTAATGTTGTAATCTAATGCCTAAATCTAGATTCATTGTCTCTAGTCTAGATTGACTGTCTTTTTTTCTGCCGGTAACTATTCAACATTATGGCAAGATACATTTGTAAATGGGTCTGAATGTTTAGGGCATCTCCAATAGTTGTAAGATAGCTGTTGGTAAATTTGCCACCTAGGACATACTGATGATGTGGCATGTAATAAATGTGGAGAGATAGCATAGTTGTATGTAGATTAACCAACAACCTTTGCACAAGCTCCAAGGTGAAATAGAGAGCAAACACATTTATTTTCTCACCATCTATTGGATTGCTTAGATACAATCTATTGGAGTAGTTGTATGATAGCTTGTTGGTTGATGACATGGACATTTTACCAACAAGACTAACATACAACCTATTGGAGATGTCCTTACGAGGGAAGATGATTTGTTATTATTGTGTTGTTACTGGTTCATCCAGAGGCCGCCACCACGAGTTTCTGCATCCTGTATCATTACTGCATAATTGACAATATTGACATAGGGGTGGCTCTGTTTCTTGTTACTAGATGATACCCCGCATGTTGTTGCGGGAATATTTTGCAATATATTTTAATGTGATTCGTTGTATGAAACATGAATATTTGCAGTATAATAATATAAAAAAGCTAAAACTAAAAATACACCTAAATATTTGTCTTTCTAGACATTCAAATGGACTGCACCATACGGATGTATGTAGACATATTTTAGAGTGTAGATTTACTCATTTTGCTTCGTATGTAGTCACTTGTTGAAATCTCTAGAAAGACAAATATTTAGGAACGGAGGGAGTATGTTTTAATACTGTACAGTTGTACAATGTTTATTAAATATATATAGCATAATAAAATAAAAATTCCCATGTATGTTTGCATGTTGAGATAGGTCTTTTTTCCATGCATGTCATGATGATGTGGCATGCTTGCATGTTGAGATCTATGATAGTGGGGGTGAGCCTTTTCTCATGCATGTTGTGCGATGATGTGCATGCTTGCATACAACAACAACAACAAAGCCTTTAGTCCCAAACAAGTTAGGGTAGGCTAGAGGTGAAACCCATAAGATCTCGTGACCAACTCATGGCTCCGGCACATGGATAGCAAGCTTCCACGCACCCCTGTCCATAGCTAGTTCTCTGGTGATACTCCAATCCTTCAGGTCTCTCTTAACGGACTCCTCCCATGTCAAATTCGGTCTACCCCGACCTCTCTTGACACCTTTAGCCGTCCGCTATGCACTGGGGCTCCTGGAGGCCTGCGCTGAATATGCCCAAACCATCTCAGACGATGTTGGACAAGCTTCTCTTCAATAGGTGCTACCCCAACTATATCTCGTATATCATCATTCCGGACTCGATCCTTCCTCGTGTGGCCACACATCCATCTCAACATACGCATCTCCGCCACACCTAACTGTTGAACATGTCGCCTTTTAGTCGGCCAACACTCGGCGCCATACAGCATTGCGGGTCGAACCGCCGTCCTGTAGAACTTGCCTTTTAGCTTTTGTGGCACTCTCTTGTCACAGAGAATGCCAGAAGCTTGGCGCCACTTCATCCATCCGGCTTTGATTCGATGGTTCACATCTTCATCAATACCCCCATCCTCCTGCAGCATTGACCCCAAATATCGAAAGGTGTTCTTCTGAGGCACCACCTGTCCATAAAGGCTAACCTCCTCCTCCTCACACCTAGTAGTACTGAAACCGCACATCATGTACTCGGTTTTAGTTCTACTAAGCTTAAACCCTTTCGATGTGGCATGCTTGCATGTTGAGAGAAATAGTTAGTGGGGGCTAGCTATTTAGATATAGAAGATATAGGTCATGCTGCTATTGCTGCTGTCATTAATGTCTAGTTTTTTTGGGTTGAGTGACAACGCAGCGAAAGTTACAAACATGGTTTGTAACATTTTTTTATACCAGGCTGGACAAGCTTGAGACTAGCTTGAGACTAGCCAATCTTTCATGGTTTCTGGCCAACTTTTAACTTGTATTTAGTCTTTCGGGTTTTTAAAACCTTGTTTGGTCACTAATTTCAGTGTTTGTAAAAAATGCACTGAAGTTCAGCTCATATCTGTTAACTGTTTGGTTTCACCAGCTCAAATAACATAGTCTGTTATCCGAATTTACAAATTCCACCAATATTTATATTTAATAGTTGAGTAGCTCAGTTTCTTATATATTATTTCAAACCTGGAATTGTAGGTAACCGTGTATAGACTTATATGCAAAGACACTATTGAGGAGAAAATCTTGCAGAGGGCAAAGCAGAAGAATGCAGTGCAAGAGTTGGTTATGAAAGGGAAACAAGTTCAGGATGATCATCTTATGAGACAGGAGGATGTTGTTTCATTACTTCTTGATGATACACAGATTGCACACAAATTGAAAGAAATATCAATGCAGGTAATTATTCCCTCATAAGTAGATGATGATTTAGACTTATTATTTTGTTTGAGGATAGACGACATGTTACAATTTCAGCTGATTTCCGTGTGGGCATTATTTTAAATGTTACTGACTCCTGCTTATCGATACCATGAGGTGTGTTTGTTGTGCATGCATCATTTGATGTATAAGCGCATATGTTACATTGTGAACGGACTTGCATTAAAGATGGGCCTTTTACTCGAACACATACTTCTGAAGGAATTAATAGGGCTAGTGTATCAGCTCCTTAATCCGAGTGCCCAAAGAAAGCTATTATATCATTTCAATCCTTTTACAGACTGCAATGAAATGTACACGGCCAACTTGTATCTTGAAATGCTACATGGTCTAATATCTCTACCAAATATTAATTCCAAAATCAGTTTTAAATTATACTTCCTCCGTTCAAAAATAGATGACCCAACTTTGTACTAAAGTTAGTACAAAGTGAGGTCATCTATTTTTGAACGGAGGGAGTAATTTTTTGTTGGTTCTCATATTCTCTCAACGAAAGTTCATCCCACCATGAACATGATCCCTGCCAGGTTGTTTGGCTGTGACTTTACTGATATGTCTTGCGTTAGTGATTCTGCTGATTATGAATTAATTTTATGGAGAAACTGTACAGTGCCTTTTTTCTAGCAAGCATCGGGTAAATTCAGACCTTTGTCAGCAACCACTTTGCTCAAACCGAAACATTTTCTAAGAATTCTTGAGTTCATTTTGAGTGTTCAGAGATGATTTTGAGTTAGTGGTAAAAGTCTGGCGAGAATATTCCTCATCTGCATATTCACCCTTTTAGGCAAAGGATCGACTAAAGAAGAGGCGAGCAAAGGCCATTAAGGTTGACAAAGAAGGAGATTTGAAGCTTGAAGACTTGGATGATCCAACTGAAGAACCCGTAGAACAAGATAATACAGCCAGCAAAAAGGTACACAGAGAAACGTTTCCTAGTTATCAAGTCAGTTCTGTCTTTAAATCACACCCTCGGTTGGAGCTTTGAAGTTTCTTTTTCTGTATTTTCTTAGGAATTCATACAAACACAAAATCATCGATACATTATTTTAGTGTGCAGGCTTAAAATTCCAATTGAAGCGGATATAAAAGAACAGGTGTTTACATAGATGCATTTCACATATTGGATTAGCACCCATATAGAATGCATAGATGAAGTTAACTTTAGGCGTATTGGTTGGGTTTGACTTGCATTTAGTACATATTCTGCCAAAAAGTGCAATATATTTAAGGAGATGATAAAAAACAAAATGAGCTGCATTATCTTACCCTTTCAATTTCAGTATCTTTGCCTGCACCAGTCCTTATCATGCTTGATGCTATTTTGAATAAGTTGCCTTGCAATGTGCTGTGTTGGAGAAACTTACATTACATCATTGCAATAACTGTAATAGGTAGCTGTGAAATAATAGATAATGATAATGTGCACTAACCAATTAACATATATTAGTCCCCATGTTGTTTCCTTGAGGCTTTGTTAGATGAGTGCCGCTATATATACGGATGACACCATTCGGCCGATTCCTGGACGATGCTATCGATTGAACCATGCATGGGTACGAGTAAGCGTTGCATAGCCGCTGTCTCAATTGTCGTCTGCAAATTGGGCATGCAGTGTCGTGCCCCGAGTAGTTCTGTTGTTAGATTCACCTAACTTTCTCAGCCTTGCTGTGTGTGAGCTTCATTTGTTTAATTAACTGCTAATATATTTCCAGAAAAAAAGCTCGCACAAGAAACCTCCAAAGTCACAGGATAATGATGGTGCGGATGGCGATGTTCCCGAGAGTGGTCCTGTCGAAGATGAGGAGCATATTGCTTCTCCGAGGCCTAAAAGATCAAAGAGACTACTGAGGAACACGGGTGAGGATAAGGAACCCGTTACTGCTTGTGAAGTTGAGAAACCTGCAGATGCAGCTGAAAACATTGATGCAGAAGAGTTGCAAGACCAGACTCCTCCAGCCTAGTTGACCTACTGGGCTTATCTGATGAGAACATAAGATGCGAATGCCAAGACTCTAATTTGTGGCGTCGAGTAGGAGCATCAAAGATGGCACCCAGAGGAGCTCTGGATCTGCTTAAGGTGTTACGCAGTTCAATAAGTAATTAACTGTGCTGTGCAGCTTCTTTTCAGAAGCGTGGGACTGCAAGAGTGCAGGTGAATGAGCTGAGTCCAATGATGACTGTTACTGCCAGCTCTTATCCCTGCTGTTGGCGATTCTCGCTCTAGCCCTTTTGTAAATAAGCATTAGCAATGTTCCATCACATATAGGAATAATTTTGCTGTGTAAAGAGAGTAGGGATGTAGAGTTTTGCTAGGCTAAGAATGAACATGACAGGAAATATCTGCTGTGCTTCCGAGTTGGAAACATATATATCACTTAATTTAAGACTTTATTTAGTCGATCCAGTAGATGATATGTTTGTCTATTACTCCCTCCGTTTCAAAAATTAACAGTGAGATGCTAGTGCGTCATATGGGTTTGGCAATTCACCTGTTTGATTGTGTACTTAATAATTATAGAGCGAGTGAAAAATGTTACTCCTTGTCTTTGATTTTGGATTTGTCACATAGACAAATCTAAGACAAGTAATATGGATTGGAGGAGCACGCTGGGGGAGGAAAAAGATTCACCTAACCCTGCAGTGTTTAAGTACAGCGTCGATAGCTTATGCACACTGGCTATGGAGGGAGGTTAAAAAACAGCAGGCAGACGTGAGGCCAACACCACACCACGTTGTCAAGAATTCTGCAACTCTTCAGACAAGCAAACGATGATACGACTTGTATTACCAAGCATTTAGAGTAAATTGAAACTTCAGTTGGCCATACACAATCGCAACCCAGTCTTCAAAACAACCGGAGACTCGGGACATAGATCTTTAATTACTAGCGAAAACTCCATAAGGCGGTGCTTTATGCACACTGGCTATGGAGGGAGGTTAAAAAACGGCAGGCAGACGTGAGGCCAACAGCACACAACGTTGTCAAGAATTCTGCAACCAAGCAAACGATGATACGACTTGTATTACCAATCATTCAGAGTAAATTGAAACTTCGCCATACACAATCAAAATCGCAACCCAGTCTTCAAAACAACCAGAGACTCGGGACATAGATCTTTAATAACTAGCGAAAACTCGATACAAGAATACGTTTTCCTTCTCATATCAAACATATTATTCGGATAAGGCGGTGCTTTATGCACACTGGCTATGGAGGGAGGTTAAAAAAACGACAGGCAGACGTGAGGCCAACAGCACACAACGTTGTCAAGAATTCTGGAACTAAGGGGCCGTTCCGAAACTCTCCGCTCCATAACTCCGCAGCGGAGCGGCATCTAGTGGAAATTTGACGAGCTGCAAAATGGGCGCTCCGCCCGCTCCGCTCCTTGGCGAAGGAGCGGAGTATTACCGAACACAGCCTAAGCAAACGATGATACGTCTTGTATTACCAAGCATTCAGAGTAAATTGAAACTTCAGTTGGGCATACACAATCAAAATCGCAACCCAGTCTTCAAAACAACCGGAGACTCAGGACATAGATCTTTAATAACTAGCGAAAACTCCGTACAGGAATACGTTTTCCTTCTCATATCAAACATATTATTCAGATAAGGCGGTGCTCGAAATTGAACATGGCACACAACCCCAGAAACGGATAGCATGCAGAGGAACTGTTTCTCATCTGAAGACGAGCTTCATGGCAGTAAAAACTTTAACAAGTATATAGCACCAAGTCCTTCGCTCATTTGGCTTTGGGGTGCGAGGCGATGAAGTCCACTGCAGCTTTAATGGAGTCAATTTTGTCAGCTTCATTGTCAGGTATCTCAAAGCCAAATTCCTCTTCCAATGACATCACAACCTCCACCGCGTCCAAACTGTCTAGGCCAAGATCATCCTTGAAGTGGGCATCTGCTTTCACCTACAGGACAATGCAAAGAAACCAATTAATGATTTCAAACGCTACAAAACTCATCACAAGGAGCTAAAACCACTCCCCAGTTCAGTCCACCCACCCAAAGCAAAACAAAAACAAATCACCATGCCCAAATGCTGAAACTGCAGCATTTTACCTCTGCTCTGCTGTAAACTGGAGTAGCACAAATGTGCAGGGCAAAGACTCAGAATGCAAGCAAATACAAGCTAGCTAGCACAGTTTTTGTTCTGAAAATTAGATGGTTCACAGCACGGAAAATTGTTATGCTATGAATGGTTTTCTGATCACAACATTTTTTTGCTAATTTACTATGTGCAGCGAAACATATTATTCGTTTGAATATAAAAATTAAAGATAAGGAAGAAAGTGCTTAACCAATGCAGCTAAGAGCATATCTCCAATAGACAGTCCATATGTAAAAATAACCAACTTTTGGATCTTCTGAGGCAAAAAACAGCTCTCCAACAGATGGTCCATATGCAAATTGTTTTACATCTCTGCCTCCCGGAGATGTAAAATACAACACCTCGCGGTGCAAATTCACATCTCCGGAGGCAGGAGATGTAAAAACCAACCGTGGCCGCACGCCAACGCCCAACCGCCCTTCAGATCATTTCCCCCTTCTTCCTCCCGCTTGGCCGCAGATCCAGCCCCGCCCATACCTCCGCCGCTGATTCCACCCAGCCCGGGCTGCCGCCCGCCGTCGTACGGGCGGATCGGGCCGTCACCACACCGCGTCGCCTCCGCCCGTGCCGCACGCCGCCCCGACTCGCTCCGGCCACCGCCGCCCGATGGCGCCGAAGGGCAAGTCGGGTTTCTTCGGCGTGAGGGCGAACCCTCCGGGAACTTCGGAGTGGAGTTCTCCGACGCTGGGCAGCGTTGGTGGCTCGGCACATATCCCACCACTGACGAGGCCGCGTGTGCCTACGACCGGACGGCCGAAGACGGACCTCAACTTCCCGAAGATCGAGACCCGGGCGGTTGCGGAGTGGCTCGTGCCGCAGGGCATCAGATGGAGGAGATGCCGGCGAAGAAGAAGAGACCGGCGGTTGTCGTCACTCCCGGCGAGAGCGACGAGGCGGCGATGGCTCAGTTTGCAGGAGCATCCCGAGTACGTCCAGGCCGAGCAAGAGTTCTACTGGAAGCGTGATGCCGAGAAGAAGAAGGAGGTGAAGGAGAACGAGGCCGGCCCCTCAATGGTGATCCCTATCGAGTCATCGTCGGAGGAGTTCTGGGGGCTCTCGGATGACTCCGAAGAGTCGTACTGGATGCCCTCGGACGACAAGTAGTTCTGCTAGTTTAAATTTATGTCATCTATGTTTGATTTTGATGTTTGAACTATGTTGACATGAAGTAGTAGTTGGTCATTTTCAGAATTTTACATCTTTGTTTTGGACCATCTGTTCGAGTTGCTCTTTTACATCTCCGTTTGGACCATCTGTTGGAGTTGAGCCTTTTTCGAAGATGTAAAAAGCACTATTTGGTGATGTAAATTTTTACATCACCGGTTTGGAGCACCAAAATATACATCATCTATTGGAGATGGTCTAAGGACATTTTCATTCAATTTCAAATTTACAGCTAATGCTTCCTAGATTTCGGCCCATGCACACGCAGTATTAAAGATTATAGAAATCCAATGACTTTACATGACCTAGTTCGACTTAGGTCACAGAGAACACCAGCTACCATTTATAAGCAATCTTTGCACAAAAGGTAAACTACCATGCATAAAAAAGAAAATGCTATTGTGCTGACGTTTCCTGGGAGGGCATGGCAAAACAAAACATTTTCATGGCAATTTATGTTGTCACGAGATGGCAAATTTCTTCAGCAAGCACGCCAAATCCTGGTAACAAACTGAACTGGGCGGATTTTCCATGCTTGCTAAAGAAATTTGCTATGCTCGAACAACATAAACTGCCATGGAAAACGTTCGATGTGCCACCCTCATCCCTAAAAAAATATGTGCAGGGAAGTCCTATGCCTGACTAACTAGTGTTTTGTACAACTCAAGTCAAAATAGGAGGCGCAGTGAGCAATTAACTCTAAACAGTAATCACCAGATTTCTAAAAGATGTTCTGGATCTGGAAATCAGCTGATCAGTTACAACAAATATTAGCGAGCTAAAGCAGAAAGATTGCCCACGTGAATCAACAGAAGCATAGTGTTGACAAGAACGACTAATAAAAAGGCACACATGTTATGTTATCGAACTGACAATCTAAAACCGCTCATGAGTGATTCCTCGGGCATTCTGGCTTCGCAAAGCTCCGCCAGTGGTTCCTCCCCGTCTCAAATCCATACAAACTCGGCCGCATACACATGCCGCAATTATAATACCGAAGCGGCTAAGCTAGATTGCTTAATACGTGGAGATCTATCTAACCAACAGCGTACAACATTTGAAGCAACATCGATCAATGTTGCTTCCTCCCAACAGAAAAAAAATCCAAGAAATGCTAAACAAAAGGGAACACTGGGCATCCCAGCTGTTGATTTGATCCTACTATGGAACTGGTAGCAAGAAAGGGAGGGCTAGGAAGGGGACCTTGGATGGGTCGTCGATCTTCTGAAAGTTCTTGACGACCTTGATGGTGCGCTCGGTGACCTCGTCCTTGTCCAGGAACGACCCCTTGGCGTCCTCCGACGACATCCACCGCCGGCGGGCTCCCAGCAGCGCCGCTGCCGGCCTGAGGGCCACCGAGGACGCGGGGGCTGCGGCCAAGCGGAGGTGCCGTAGCACCAGGTTCCTCGCCGCCGCCATTTGGGTGGGATGGGTGCTTAGCTCCGGGGAGGGGGGCAGAGGGGATCGGAGGAAGCGTGATGCGTTGCGGCGGCGAGGCAAGAGTTTTCTGGGCTGGGGTGTGGAGTGGGGGATGAGGAGACCGGCAGGGTTTTAGGCCAACTGGGCTCTAGGTTTGTTCCCGGTGTATCTGGGTCGTTGGGCTTCCTTCTTCTTAGGACGTGGTTAGGGAGTGCCCATGCGCTCGGTGGAGGCCCCGAGCAAACTTAAAAAAAAAAAATCCAAAAAAACCCTGAAAAAAGAAGTCCAAGGCTAGTGTAAACCACTTATTATTCGCAGATGTTGCTCAAGAAATATATTATTCACAGATGACAATGTGCTATTTTTCAAGAGAGCAACTAGTTAACGGGCGGTTCGTGAGTGCTCCGCGCGTGGCAAGTGTCACGTGCTGAGGGCTCCCGCAAGGAAAAAACAGCCGACGCGATTGGTTCGGTTTTCCCTTTCCGCTTTGTGGTTTCGTGCGTTTTGCAGTTTGACCCTCCAACTACCTGAATTTTCAGTTTTTCCCTTTTCGCGCGATAACACAAAGAAAATACCGCGTTGGTTCCTTGTTTCCTTTTTGTTTTCCCTTTCTGTTCCCATTATATTTTCGGGAAATGGAGATTTAAGGGGTAGTTACGGGCGGGGACTATCAACACTATCAAATGTGTCCTTTCAAGTAAATAAAAAACAACAACTTTTTCATACAAACAAAGAAAAGGCATGGTTTGACACACGGTCGTGATACCGCAGAGGCAACGTTCAATCCTGTGAATGCCTATGTGTGAATTCTTTATAGGCACAGTTGTATACTAGCAGAGGCATGCATTGTATAACTTTACTAAATTGGAGCACAACGCCTCCGGCGCTTGGGAACCTCCTGCTCGCCTTCGGCTCTTTAATTTTCATAAACATCTTGAAGGGGGCATAGGTCGAAGTGTGTGTTGGTCGTACATCGTGTTCGTTCGTCCAGCGTGATGGTTCGTGCAGTCGCGTTGTGCATCGTGGTGTCACACGGCGCCTCCGTCGCGGGGGAACCTCCTGCTCGCCTTTGGCTCGTTTATTTTTTATAAACATCTTGAAGGGGGGGGCATAGGTCGAAGTGTGTGTTAGTCGTGCAGCGTGTTGGTTCATCCGGCGTGTCGGTTCGTGCGGTCGCGTTCTGCGTCCTAGTGTCACACGGCGCCTCCGGCGCGGGGGAACCTCCTACTCCTTTCGACTCGTTTAATTTTCATAAACATCTTGAAGGGAGGGCATAGGTCGAAGTGTGTGTTGGTCGTGCAGCGTGTTGGTCCGTGCGGCGTGTCGGTTCGTGCGGTTGCGTTCTGCATCGTGGTGTCACACGGCGCCTCCTGCGCGGGGGAACATCCTGCTCACCTTCGCCTCGTTTAATTTTCATAAACATCTTGAAGCGGGGGGGGGCATAGGTCAAGTGTGTGTAAGTGCATCTAGTGCCACCCCTAGTTGGTTTTGGAGTATTGACGACAAACCTGGTTGAGGGACTAATGTGTTTGTGAGAATTACAGGATAACACAGGTAGTAGTCCCTCATTGATTCGGTTTACCTACCGGAGATGACCCCTAAAAATGTATGAAGACATTGACGACAATGGTGGTATATGAAGATATTCATATTGAAGACTATGACAAGAGAAGACATTGTGTGAAGATTATGGAGTGCGAAGACTTAGACGTTTCGTTGTTTCCTTTTCTTCTTTGTTGAGTCATAGGAACCATCGTACTGTTAAGTGGGGTCCAAGTGAACAAAGTCAGAGTGACTGAAGTGATGCTCAACCAAATCCTATGTCTTCGAGCGAAGACAATGAGAGCAAATCTTATCCAGAGCTGGATGAGTCAGCTTTACTTGTAGCCCAAGTAAAGTTACCGCGTGTGTTTGAAATCTGACCGTTGGAACACGTGTTAGTTTCTTAGTGACCCAGGGTCACTTCGGACAAATCAGATCGGGTTGCCCAGTGGCTATAAATAGCCCACCCCCTACACCATAAATTGGTGGCTGCTCAGAGTTAGTACACGGCTTTTGTCGTTTGAGAGCAACCCACCTCCGAAGCATTTGAGAGAGAGATCCTTGCGAGGACAAAGCCCAAACACCCAGAGCCAAAGAGTGTTAGGCATCACTGAAGTCTTTCTGTCTCCGTGATCAGAAGACTTGTTACACTTGAGGACCGTGAATCCTCCACCCGGTTAGGCGTCGCGTTCTGAGCATCCAAGAGTCATCGTGGATCGCCGGTGAACGAAGTCTGTGAAGGTTTGGAAGTCTACCTTGAAGACTTACCAGAGTGATTGGGCGAGGACTAGGTGTCCTTAGCTCAAGGGGAATAAGGTGAAGACGCGGTCTTCTGAGTTAAATCTCAGCCTCCCTAACCAGACGTACAGTTGTCACAGCAACTGGAACTGGTGTAACAAATCACTCTCTTCCCCAAGCTACTGGTTCTATCCCTTCCTTCTCTTTACCTACTATCTGTCTTTGTGAAGTCATTGCCTGCTTGCCTTATCTGTTTGACTTCACTGTGTGACTACTTGTTCTGACTGGCTTCATACAATCTTCCATCCTGATCCATACCGCCTAGCTGCTATTAGTCTTCATGTTTTCACTTCATTGATTACTTGACTATGGCTTGTCTAGTGTAGTCTACCTTCCGCTGCATATAAATAGGATCGATTCTATTGTTTGTCTTTGAAACTTCCATGTTTTGAAGTCTTTAATAAAAATCGCCTATTCACCCCCCCTCTAGTTGATATACAACACTTCCAATTGGTATCAGAGCAAGGTACTCCCTTGTTCTGTGTGATTCGGTTTAACCACCTGGAGTTTTAGCTATGTCGACTGCAGGGATAATCAAAGTCTCCGCTGCGTGCCCCGTCTTCGATGGCACTGAATACCCCTACGGGAAGAACAAGATGCGCATGCATCTTGAAGCCATTGATGTGGACCTCTGGTATGTCGTCAAGAACGGCGTTCCCAAGACTAGTGAAGGTCTCACCCCTGCTGATGTCAAGAAGCTCGTTCAACTGGATTCCACGGCCAAGAATATCATCTGTGGTCATCTGACCAAAGGACGGTATGGTCGTGTGAGTGCTCTGGAAACGTCGAAGCAAGTATGGGACTGGCTCTCTAAGGTCAACGAAGGCGTGTCAACCCAGAGAGATCAAAGGATCATTGTCCTTCGCAACCTCTTCAATCGCTTCAAGAGACACGACAATGAGAATGTCCGGCTCACATTCGATCGCCTCACTGACATCACAAATGAGCTTCAGGCACTTGGCGCCACTGAAATCACCAAGCATGAAATCGTGAAGACACTCCTGAGATCACTTGACAGCTCATTTGACATCCTTGCCCTGATGATTCAAGAGTGCCCTGACTTCAAGACTCTCGATCCGCCTGACATACTTGAGAGGTTCAACACACATGAGTTCCAGCTATCTGAGAAACGTGACATCTATGGTCCCAACTATGGCCGAACTCGCGCTTTGAAGGCAAAGGCTGATTCCTCATCTGAAGAAGAATCTGACTGCAGTTCTGATGATCCTAAAGACATTGGAAAGGAGCTTGCCATGCTTGTAAAGAAGTTCCAGAAATTCACTAAGAAGAAAGGCTTCAGAAAGTCTTCACGATCCAGCTCAAGAAATGATGAAGCTTCTACCCATGACCACAAGAAGAGAACATGCCACAAGTGCAAGAAACCTGGTCACTACATCTCTGAGTGTCCTCAATGGGAAAATGAGAAGAAGAAGAAGAAGAAGAGCAAGGAATATGATTCTGATGACAAGAAAAAGAAGAAATACTCAAAGTCTTCTTCCAAATCTTCATCGAAGTATTCGTCACATAAGAAGAATTCATCTGGCAAGGCTCGTGCGTTTGTTGGCAAGGAGATGGATTCAGAGGAGGAGTCTGCTTCAGAAGAAGCGGAGGTGGAGTCTGAGGAGGAGTCAGATTCTGGTGTTGCAAGTCTGGCTCTAGCCACAGCCTACGTTGCCAAGTCCATATTCAACACTGAAGACAATGGCTCCGTCACCAACACTGATGATGATGAGAACGACGACTCTGCTCCCACCTACTGCTTCATGGCACGCGGTGCCAAGGTAAAATCACGCGATGCTTACTTTCAAACATCCAGTGAAGATGACTCAGATTGTGAATCCAAACCTAGCTACAAAACACTTGCTAAAATTGCCACTGAACAACAGAAAGCTATGGAACATATTCAAAAACTGTTAGACAAAAGCGATGACCTGTTGGACGCGGAAATGACCCGTTCTCAGTCCTTAACTGAAGACATAAAAAATCTTCATGTTAAGTACGAGGAACTTGAGAGTCTTCATGAATCGCTCTCAAAAAACTCATGAAAAACTTTCCTATGATTATCTTCAAAGGAAGCAAGAACTTGAGAAATTGAAAGCGGCTCATGAAGATCTTCAAAAAAAAATGAGTCACTCTGCGATCAACAGATCAGTTCCGCCCAGGAAGGATTTGAACCACCATGTCTGAAATGCATTGAGCGTGATAACGCTACATCTGTTGCTGAATGTTCTAATACCGCTACTGTTGCAAAATCTTCAACTGCTAATGTGGTAACTAACCCCTATGCTGAGGATACCACTACTATTGATGATGAAAATGCTAGGTTGAAGACTTTGCTTGAAACAGGGATGTACAAAAGCCTCAAAGGGCATCAGACGTTATGTGATGTCCTCAGAAAGCAGATTCTGAACCGAAACCCTAGGAAAGAGGGTGTAGGGTTCGAGAGGAAAATGAATGTTGATGGTTCATACTGGAAGCCTGAGCAGTACCCCAAAACCACATGGGTTGCTGCAAAGGAACCTTCAGTGGATCCGTCTACCTTATCTGGCTTCACTTGTGCTAATCCTATTATCATTGATGAATCCTTTTGATGCAAACTATAAACTATTTAAGAATCAGAATGGTGAAGTGTTTGCCAGGTATATTGGTACTAACTCCAGGAACGGGCCACCTATGAAGAAGATCTGGGTTCCCAAAGGCTGTCTTGAGAAACTTCCAGTAAATGTCATCATGACACCACCTGGGAAGAGGACAAACCCCAGACCAAAGGCTTCATGCGGTCCTAAGGCTTCATACAGACAGAGGACTCACCTGAGTCACCCTAACACCAATGTTTTGCAAGGAAATTGTACTCAGACCCATGAATATGAGCGTGTTTCCTCAAACCGCTATATTCACAAAACAAAGAACTTTTCTGCTTATTCTTATGAGTATTATTCTCCTCCTGCAAGACTATTTGCTAGGGCTCCAAAGCCAAAATTCTCAGATGCTACACTTAGACTCATTGCTTCTTAGCCACCCCTGAAGATGTGGGTGGTTAAGAAGAATTAACTTTCTCTTGCAGGGAAAGGTCTCCAGCCAAAAATCAAAGGCGTCTGATGCTATTGCTGGGGACCTAAAACATCTTGTAGGGCGCAAGATCAAATGCCCAAATAGTCTTACTATGTATTTTGTTCCTGAATCGCTTGCCAATCATCCTATCAGTCCCAACTTGGATCTAAGCTTTCATAATCCGCTTGCACATCAAATGTTTATGCTTCACAATGACTATTCGTGAAGCCTATCCCCCTAACTGCACTGTAGGGTATGACACCAAAGACTTCAGAATGGATTATGGACAGCGGATGCACTAATCATATGACTGGTGATCGAAGTCTTCTAATGGACTCAACCTTACGTCCATCTGACAAGAGTCACATCACATTTGCTGATACTGGTAAAAGCAAGGTATTGGGTCTAGGTAGAGTTGCAATGTCAAAGGATCAGCACATGGATAAAGTCATGCTTGTTGAATCCCTTGGTTTCAACTTAATGTCTGTCTCAATGCTTTGTGACTTAAACATGATTGTGATATTTGGAAAATATCGTTGCCTTGTACTAATGGAATCTGACAAGTCTCTAGCCTTTGAAGGATACCGGAAAGATGATCTGTACATGGTAGTTTTCTTAGCAGGACCACAGATGTCCGTATGTATTCTAGCAAAAGCTTCAGAGTGCTGGCTCTGGCATCGGAGGCTAGGACATGCCGGCATGAGGAACTTACACACTCTCGCGAAGAAGAAGCACGTAGTAGGCATCGAGGGCGTCAAGTTCAAGAAAGATCATCTGTGCGGTGCCTGCGAAGCTGGGAAGATGACTAGGACCAAGCATCCCTCAAAGACAATCATGACGACATCCCAACCATTCGAGCTGCTTCACATGGACTTATTTGGCCCTACTCACTACTCCACGTTCACAACTACAGCTTGTCTCTATGGCTTCGTCATTGTTGATGATTATTCAAGATACACATGGGTGCACATAATTCTCTACAAGACTGAAGTGCAGGATGTCTTCAGACGCTTCGCCAACCGTGCCATGAACAACTATGGCGTCAAGATCAAGCATATCAGAAGTGACAATGGCACTGAGTTCAAGAATACCGGCCTTGATCTTTATCTGGATACAATGGGAATCACTCATGAGTTCTCAGCTTCGTACACACCTCAGCAGAATGGCATCGTGGGGCGCAAGAACAGAACCCTCATTGAGATTGCTCGAACGATGCTCGATGAATACAAGACACCAAGAAGGTTCTGGCCCGAAGCTATTGATACAGCATGCCATGTCATCAACCGTGTTTATCTTCACAAGCTTCTGAAGAAAACTTCCTATGAACTCCTTACTGGCAAGAAGCCAAATGTCAGTTACCTCATGGTATTTGGAGCTAGGTGTTGGATCAAGGATCCACATCACAAATCAAAATTTACACCAAAAGCACATGAAGGTTTCATGCTCGGCTACGAAAAGGACTCGCACTCCTACAGAGTCTTCAACCTCTTTCTTTATAAAGTGGTTGAAACTGTGGATGTGCGGTTTGATGAAACGAATGACTCACAAAGAGAGTTCCTGACAAATGTGCTGGATGAAGCTCCACCTAGTGAATCTATCAAGCTAATGGGAACATGTGAAATCATGCCTTCTGAAGCACAACCTGACAAGGAACTCATCATTTCTGCTCCCAATCGACCTGAAGACAATGCTCAGCCTGAAGACAATCCTCCTGATGATGACAATGACCAGCAAGAGCAAAATCTTCGTCCAGCTCATCCTCGTGTTGCAAATGAAGTACAAGTTGAGAAGATAATTGACAGCATCAATGCACCTGGTCCACTCACTCGTTCAAGAGCAACACATCTAGCAAATTTCTATGGGCACTTTGCATTTGTCTCGATATCTGAACCCAAGAAAGTTGCAGAAGCCTTCATGGAACCTGAATGGATTCAAGCTATGCAAGAAGAGCTTCAACAGTTTGAGCTGAATAACGTATGGGAACTTGTCAAGCGTCCTAACCCCCGCAAGCACAACATAATAGGCACAAAATGGATATATCGCAACAAGCAAGATGAGCATGGTCAAGTTTTCAGAAACAAAGCTCGTCTCGTTGCTCAAGGATACACTCAAATTGAAGGGATTGACTTCGATGAAACATTTGCTCCTGTGACTAGGCTTGAAGCTATTCGCATACTGCTAGCCTATGCAAACCATCACAACATCCTTCTGTATCAAATGGATGTGAAGAGTGCCTTTCTCAATGGCAAGATTGAATAAGAAGTGTATGTTGCACAACCACCTGGCTTTGAAGATCCAAAACATCCTGATATGGTATACAAGCTCAACAAGGCACTGTATGGCCTCAAACAAGCCCCTCGTGCTTGGTATGACACCCTCAAGGACTTCTTGAAGAGCAACGGCTTCAAACGTGGTTCCCTGGATCCCACACTCTTCACGAAGACATATGATGGTGAATTGTTTGTTTGGCATATCTATGTGGATGACATTATCTTTGGCTGCACTGACAAAAGATACAGTGATGAGTTCGCTCACATGATGCAAGAGCAATATCAGATGTCCATGATGGGTGAGCTGAAGTTCTTCCTTGGTCTTCAAATTCGTCAACAAAGCCATCTTCATATCTCAAGAGAAATACCTCAAAGATTGCCTGAAGAAGTTTTTGGAATGCAAGACTGCAAAGGATACACGACGCCTATGCCAACTAAAAGTCATCTGAGTCCCGACGCCAATGGTAAAGATTTAGATCAAAAGGTATACCGCTCCATGATTGGTTCTTTACTTTGTTTATGTGCATCTAGGCCAGATATTATGCTTAGTGTTTGCATGTGTGCTTGATTCCAAGCAGCACCAAAGGAATCGAATCACTTAGCTGTGAAGCGAATTCTTCGATATTTGGCTTACACCCCAACACTAGGATTATGGTATCCAAAGGGCTCAAAGTTTGATCTAGTTGGATTCTCGGATGCTGATTATGCTGGTGACAAAGTTGATCGCAAGTCTACATCAGGCACATGTCACTTTCTGGGACGATCACTTGTCTATTGGTATTCAAAGAAGCAGAATTGTGTGTCACTCTCCACTGCTGAATCTGAATACATTGCTGCTGGATCTTGCTGTGCTCAGCTTCTCTGGATGAAGCAAACTCTCAAGGACTATGGTGTCCATCTGAAGCATGTGCCACTCTATTACGACAATGAAAGCGACATCAAGATTGCCAACAACCCAATTCAGCACTTGAAGACAAAGCACATTGAAATTCGTCATCACTTTCTCAGAGATCATGTCATGAAGGAAGATATTGATATCATACACGTCAACACTAAAGAGCAGCTGGCAGATATCTTCACAAAGCCCTTGGATGAGAAAAGGTTTTGCAAGTTGCGGTGTGAGCTAAATATCTTGGAATCCTCGAATGTCCTGTAATCAGGCACACATCCTAACACTTATGCATGTTGATGACTTAGATGTGCAACACACGAAGTAAAGTATATCTTCAATCAATGAAGACTTACATTCTGAGTGTGAATACATTAACGCAGAATTTGACTTCAGAGCGCCACGATAATTGTGCGCCGTGTCTGGGTCTAATACTTCCTATACGGTGGGTAACACCACCACCAAATCTTTGCTTGAAGTGTTTCTCTTGGCGTTACATTTGCAAAATCTTCGCATTTGATTTATCTTCATATATGTCTTATATAGACTTGTGTTCTGTCCTCTACAACATTCACTTATAGCTATGTCTTCTTATTTGAATCTTTTGAACTAAGTGAATGTGATCGGACCCTAACCTCTCTATGCTTCCTACCTCAAGCTCTATCTATCCAAATCATATGCATTCTGTTGGAACCGTCGAATGTCTTCTCTGCGTCCTTGTCAGCAGAAGATACAGAGACAAACATTAAATTTGTTTTTAATGCTCAATCCTTATTGCCTGAAATCTGGAGAAGCCGGAACGACCGCCCTGACAGTCCAGGCGTGCATGGGAACATGGAACAACTCCCTATGCGTTACATGTCCGCCACGTGTCCCTCAGATGAGAACCGCCAGGGGCACCTACGTAATTGCGCTGTGTTGTCTCCCTTCCTTATAAATGCCCATCCCATCACGGTCAAAACTCTTCTACCACCTCTCCACCTCGACAAACCCTAGCACCACCGCTAGCTCTCGATGATGCCGGCGACGAAGCGCTTAGCTGCCGCGACCTCGTCGACACCGTCTTCACGCCGGCCGCGGACATCGTCTTCTCCGCCGCCACTGTAGGTGTCCTCCGTCGCCAAGTTAGGGCACGGAAGATCGAACTGCTCGGCCTCAACTCCGTCTCCGTCTAGCAGTTCATCGTGTGGTAAATTAAAACCCTCCTTTTACCGTCTCTTTGATCCGATAGATTCATCCTTTCTACCAAAAGAAGTTTCTGCCTCCATATATTTGGATCTATCCTGTCTGCATCTCATACTTTGCCTAGTATATTCACTTATGCTTCACACATAGTTAGATTCCTCACTTGTACCTATTCTTGGATTCGTACAAATCTGGAACCAACTCTCTACATATAAGTGAATGTCTTCGCGCTATGAGGTCAATGTCTTCTAAACTGATTTATCTTCAAAATCTTCTGAGAATGCATATGACCTCTTCCCCTTCCCTCGCATCTCTAACGCAGTCACAGGTACATGTCCGTGGGAGAATCCCTTGGTTCTCATAGTCTGCATTCATTTGCAGAATTCTTACAACGTCACATTCACTCTCCCGAAGCCAGTTCCTGTCTGACAAGCAGACGGAAGCCTTTGATAGTGTTGAAGCCTTTCAGTTTGAATCTCATGGAAACTGAGAAATCTGTTAGGAAGGGTGGCAGACAGTGCCGTGGAAACACCTCCAGAGATTTGCCTCCCGACCTCTATGAAATGTACAAGACTGATCCAGAGGAGGACTACAATTAGAGAAAAACTCGAATCCAATGGATTCAAAGATATTGGACAGAACAGTGGTTCAAGTACAGGTTTGTGACCCAGGAGTATGCTGAGAAGAATGCCATCAAGCGACCATGGGGGGACATTTTGTACAAAAATCTTCCACCCAGGTCCAGAGCTGAAGCCATTGTGCAAGGCTTCTATCCTTGCATGGTCCGAGGGCCACAACCAGCTGATGCCGACCCATCATCATTGCTATGGTGTCGTGACGACAATCTGTTCAAGCGCAACCTCCAGTATGCCAAGAACTCGGCCAAGGAGAACAAGAAAACTTGGGGATCAGACTTCAACCCTGGCCCCTCTGCGCCTCGTGCCGATGGCACACGCGAAGCTGAACCAAATCTGGTTGGGCCCTTCTACAACTTAGAAGGTCTCATCTCTCACATAAGGGTTCAAGGGGCGGATGTGGATCAACCTGCAGACGACGCTGACTATGATGAAGCGCCTGCACCTCCGAAGCTGAAGAAGAAGAAGAAATCCAAGGCTTCGAAGCCTTCCACTCCACCAATAGCTTCGAGAGTGAAGCCTTTGGCCACTGCTCCAGCTGCACCAAGTGTGCAGTCTGAAGATCTCTCACGCATCTCCAAGTCTGAGAAGAAGAAAAAGAAGCCTATGCACTCCACTGGTCCAGCTCTGACTCCTGCTGCTGTTCTGAGGAACGAGAATGAAGCCATTTATCTGTCAAGTGATGAAGATCTTGCTGATGACGCTCTTGAGCAACTGATAAAGAGCAAGCAAGATGCCGAAATCTTCAATGACCTGCCTCTCGTTGACGTGGAAGTATTGAACAACTTCATTGATGAGTGGTTTGACACCCCCAATCTCAGCTTTGACGATCTGCAACTTCCAGTTGGCCTAAGCGTCTCATTCAACAGCGCCATTGCTTCTGAGCTAGCTCTTGCTAAAAAAATTGTTGAGCTGAAGCACAAGATTGATTTTGAAAAGGCTCAGTTCAAGAAGCATATGGCCAAGCTCAGCGTCAAAGAAGTCCAGAATTTTAAAGTCATGATGCATGAGCTCAAGGAAGCCTTTCACAAGAGGCGTGAAGAAGCTAAAGGTTCTCGTGAGCGCATAAAGGCTTTGGCTGCCAAGTGTGTTCAAGCTTACAATGAAGCTGAGAAGCGCAAGTCCCTTGGGCGTCCTGGCATCAACCCCAGGATGGCTGCCAAGAAGAAGAAGCCAACTGTGGCCCCAGCTGAAGCATCAAGGCAGGAAGAACCTCGCATTGTCTTCCCTGCCAGCATGACAGGCTCGAAGTCTAAGGTCCCCACAGTTGCTTCAGAACTCAAGAAGACAAAGGTGGCTGAAGCTGAAGCTCGCAAGCGCAAAACCAAGAACACCACTGATGAAGCTCCACCCACCAAGAAGCGCAAGATCAAGAAAGTCCGGGCTGCTCCCTCAGAGCCCCTTATCGTCGAGCCAATCTCTATTGCTCGTCCTGCATCTGCACAATAAGAACGTCGCGTGACTGTTCATGAGCCTGCTACCACAAAGGCTCCTAAAGATATTCCAGATGTTAAACCCACCGCAGTTGAAGACATTGGTCATCACGACAATGTTGAAGATGATGAAGTCCTTCCTCAGATTGAATACAATGTGGTATCATCGCCTGTTCTCATGAACAGCGAACGCATCAGCATTGGTCGTCCGTTGATGCCAATTGCTCAGGATGACTCATGGGCTGATCACCCACAAGAATCACCAGTTACTCCCCAACACAGGTCACCACTCCAGTGGTTGATGATGAAGACTTTGAGGCCCAACCAACTCCATCTCCACATGCGTCGCCAGTGTTTCGCAGGCTTCGCAAAGGACCAAGGCCTCAAGTCGATCAATCGAGTGTTCCAGAAGGAGATGAGCGCCAATCTGTTTCACGCCAAGTGTTTCCTGAAGCCTCTCCTACTGTGAACATCCCTGAGTCTCAAGCCAAAGCGGCTGAAGATATTCCGGCTACATCAGCCGATGAAGAACAAACAAGAGAAGAAGAAGCACGTGTTGCCACACCCCTTGCCAACAAAGTTGTTCTCGAGGAGAACGTGTCCGACCCTCCAGCCCCTGAAGTGGAGGTTACACATTCTGAGGCGGCCACCAACACCACCACTAAAGCCAATGACGTTGTCATGGATGAAGCTAATGAGGCGCCTGAATTCAATGTGGTGCCTGAAGTGATAGCACCTGAAGCCAATGCTGCACCTGACGCATATCAGCAGCCTGAAGTCAATGCCACTGCCCCTGTTTCGTCTCCAAGGCCACATACTATCGAGCAAGCATACGACAATGATGACCAGCTCATCTCTGTCAAATGGCCTCTTCTGGTTCCTCCGCCTGCTGCTGGTCCGCCTGCTGCTGGTCGTCAAATTGATTACCACGTTGAGCACAGGCCTCAGGTTCAGAAGCCAAAGCCAAGACTGCCCAGGTTTCCAGGTACTGCCACTTCGCCAGGGTCCTTCAATGCTAATGGCTTCATTGCGCACAACACCTTCTTTGATAGCGCCAAGAACCCCTATTCCAAACCAAGGATTTCATCAGATAGGTTCTGGAGCTATCAACAACGCAGCTATTATTCACGTGTTCTCTATGATCAAGGGCGCATCTTCCCACATATGCGTCTTGACACTGAAGCCATTACTGGGTTGCCTTGCCTTGAAGAAGCCCTTGATTGCTTCCATGATGCTGGATTGCTGAACTTCGTGAGTGATAAAGAGCATTGGAATGAAGAGCTGCTTCTGCAATTCTATGCAACCCTCCACATTCGCGGCTACAACAGGGATCCGAAGACATGGGTCCTTGAGTGGATGACAGGAAATGTCCATCATGAAGCCAAAGCCTTTGACCTCATTGAGCTAACTGGCCTGCCCACTCCAGGAGGACTATATGAACCTGGTTGTCACCGACACTGCGAAGCTCTGGAGAGTATGTTTCAGAAGCCAAAGCCCAACATGAGCCAAATGCTGAGCATGATTAAGCCCTTGCCACTCGATGCTGAGTACCCAAAGGAGTTCTTTGTTGAAGACCTTGAGTATCTGCCACGCACTATATATCATATCATCAGGCGAACTCTATGGCCTGTTAAAGGACACTCTTCATCAGCCAAACTTGAAGGAACAATGAAGACATTGGTCTTCTATATCTTCAATGGAATCAGCTTCAACGCTCAAGACTTCTTTATCAAACAGTTGGCTGTATCAGGCTCTGATCTCTTTGGACTTAAGTTCTACGCTCCATGGGTCATGCGCCTCATCAAGCTTCATTCTGCTATCAACTATCAACCTTCTGCTCGCAACCATCTCATATTCTTGCCAGAAGTTGATATGTCAGTTGAAGCCATATACCAAGAGCCTGTTTGTCTTCGCAATGCTGAACACCAAAGCTTCACTCAGCCCATTGAAGGAGTTCCAGCAGTCACTCGTGTTTATCCTCTGGCTGGACATACTCGCTTACCTCACCATGCAGAGACTGAAGCTACTGAGAGCACCATTGCCCAAAGGCCTCGGAAGCGATCTCGTGTTCTCAATGACCGAGAGCTTCTCATTGCCTTACATTGGAAACAGGATAAGCATCACTTCTGGCTGAAGCGTCAGATGCAAAGCCTCTTGGTGGACGTCAATCGTATTCACAACCTTGCCACCAAGAATGCATTTGTTGCACATGAAACCTGTCAGAGGTCATGGAAGAGTTTGACATTGCTGAGTGCTGAAGCCGATCTTCAAGACGATGGCTTCACTGAAAGATTCAAGTTTGACAATACTCCCCCAAGGAATGCTGTTTTGCGTCGAACTCCGTCTCTTGAAGACTCTGATTATTCCTCCTCCGCTGCAACGGTGGATGCCAGAGTGATCGATGATCAAGATGATGCTACCTCACCACCTCCTCCTTCGACGCGTGTTGACACTGCTCCAAGTACTACTACACCGCCAAACACCAACGCCGACCCTGCATCTTCTCCTACTCCTCCTGGGAATAAGTAGAGGCTCTGTGTCTTCAAACCTTTTTGGTCCTTACTGACAAAAGGGGGAGAAGCATATGAGTTGATAGTCTTCAAGCGGGTCCATATGGGCGGGTGCTTTATATTTTGCCTAGTGTTTACAACTCTTGCCTTTGTTACATTTGGTTCTTTGAGTTATAACACTTGAACTTGATGGTCGTCTGCTACGTTTTCTGGTACTCTGTAATGCGATGATAAATTCTGCATGTAAGACGATAAATTCCACACTTTTTCATTCTGCAGACGTCCATTTCTCATTATGCATATCATTATATTCGACATATCAATTGTGTATGATGAATTGTCTTCATAAGTTGAAGAGGATCTCCATAAGTACAACCTGCCATGTGCATTTGCATTCAAAAGCAAATTAATTATATGCACATCTTCAGGGGGAGCCTTTTGCTACTTATGATGCCAATACCTTTATCCTTTACAATTTCACATACCTTTATCCCCGTTGAAAACTTCAACCAGTTTGTCATCAATCACCAAAAAGGGGGAGATTGTAAGTGCATCTAGTGCCAACCCTAGTTGGTTTTGGAGTATTGACAACAAACCTGGTTGAGGGACTAATGTGTTTGTGAGAATTGCAGGATAACACAGGTAGTAGTCCCTCATTGATTCGGTTTACCTACCGGAGATGACCCCTAAAAATATATGAAAACATTGACGAGAATGGTGGTATATGAAGATATTCATATTGAAGACTATGACAAGAGAAGACATTGTGTGAAGACTATGGAGCGCGAAGACTTAGACGTTTCGTTGTTTCCTTTTCTTCTTTGTTGAGTCATAGGAACCACCGTACTGTTAAGTGGGGTCCAAGTGAACAAAGTCAGAGTGACTGAAGTGATGCTCAACCAAATCCTATGTCTTCGAGCGAAGACAATGAGAGCAAATCTTATCCAGAGCTGGATGAGTCAGCTTTACTTGTAGCCCAAGTAAAGTTGCCGCATGTGTTTGAAATCTGACCGTTGGAACACGTGTCAGTTCTTTAGTGACCCAGGGTCACTTCGGACAAATCAGGTCGGGTTGCCCAGTGACTATAAATAGCCCACCCCCTACACCATAAATTGGTGGCTGCTCAGAGTTAGTACACGGCTTTTGTCGTTTGAGAGCAACCCACCTCCGAAGCATTTGAGAGAGAGATCCTTGCGAGGACAAAGCCCAAACACCCAGAGCCAAAGAGTGTTAGGCATCACTGAAGTCTTTCTGTCTGCGTGATCAGAAGACTTGTTACACTTGAGGACCGTGAATCCTCCAGCCGGTTAGGCGTCACGTTCTGAGCATCCAAGAGTCATTGTGGATCGCTGGTGAACGAAGTCTGTGAAGGTTTGGAAGTCTACCTTGAAGACTTACCAGAGTGATTGGGCGAGGACTAGGTGTCCTTAGCTCAAGGGGAATAAGGTGAAGACGCGGTCTTCTGAGTTAAATCTCAGCCTCACTAACCAGACGTACATTTTTCACAGCAACTGGAACTGGTCTAACAAATCACTGTCTTCCCCAAGCTACTGGTTCTATCCCTTCCTTCTCTTTACCTACTATCTGTCTTTGTGAAGTCATTGCCTGCTTGCCTTATCTGTTTGACTTCACTGTGTGACTACTTGTTCTGATTGGCTTCGTACAATCTTCCATCCCGATCCATACTGCCTAGCTGCTATTAGTCTTCATGTTTTCACTTCATTGAATACTTGACTATGGCTTGTCTAGTGTAGTCTACCTTCCGCCGCTGCATATAAATAGGATCGGTTCTATTGTTTGTCTTTGAAACTTCCATGTTTTGAAGTCTTTCATAAAAATCGCCTATTAACCCCCCTCTAGTCGATATACAACACTTTCAGTGTGTGTTGGTCGTGCAGCATGTTGGTTTGTGGCGTGTCGGTTCGTGCGATCGCGTTCTGCGTCGTGCTGTCACACGGCGCCTTCGGCGCAGGGGAACCTCCTGCTCGCCTTCAGCTTGTTTAAATTTCATAAACATCTTGAAGGGGGTGCATAGGTCGAAGTGTGTGTTGGTCGTGCAGCGTGTTGGTTCGTCCAGCGTGTCGGTTCGTGCGGTCGCGTTCTGCGTCGTGGTGTCACACGACGCCTCTGGCGCGGGGGAACCTCCTGCTCACCTTCGGCTCGTTTAATTTTCATAAACATCTTGGGAGGGCATAGGTC
>LR738712.1:420906477-420918033 GCA_902687465.1 Secale cereale
AGTGTGTGTTGGTCATGCAGCATGTTGGTTTGTGCGGCGTGTCGGTTCGTGCGGCCGTGTTCTGCGTCGTGCTGTCATACGACGCCTCCGGCGCGAGGGAACCTCCTGCTCGCCTTCGGCTTGTTTAATTTTCATAAACATCCTGAAGGGGGACATAGGTCGAAATGTGTGTTGGTCGTGCAGTGTGTTGGTTCGTCCGGTGTGTCGGTTCGTGCGGTCGCGTTCTGCGTCGTGGTGTCACACGGCGCCTCCGGCGCGGGGGAACCTCCTGCTCGCCTTTGGCTCATTTAATTTTCATAAACATCTTGAAGGGGGGCATAGGCCGAAGTGTGTGTTGGTCGTGCAACGCGTTTTTTCTCGCATTTGGATGGTTGCTGAAGTTCATGATATTCTATAAGTTCCCAGCTCGAGAGAAAGTTTTTTATATAGGTCGTGCGCAAGCAACCTCCTTCCCTTATAAAGGCATGGGTTTGAAACATGTGCAGTCACGTGTGCGTAGCAGCTAGCCATGGTTGTGGCACTAGAGGTATGTGTGTGCATGCACATGAGGTAGATCCTTTGAAGGCATTGGGATGTCGTTTCCGGAGGAACTGGTGTGAAGCACCTCCAGTCACGTGCGCTTAGCAGCTAGCCACGGTGTAGGCACTCGACGTATGTGCGTGCATGCACATGTGTGTATTCTCAGGAGGCACGGGGCCTTGTGTCCTGCGGAGGCACTGGTGTGAAGCAGCTCCAGTCACGTGTGCGGCACTCAACGTATGTGCGTGCATGCACATGTGTGTATTCTCGGGAGGCACGTGGTCTTGTCTCTTGCTGAGGCACAGATGTGAAGCATCTCCAGACACGTGTGAGGAGGAGCTGGCCACGGTTGAGGCACTCGACGTATGTGCGTGCATGCACATGTGTGTATTCTCGGGAGGCACGGGGTCTTGTCTCCAACGGAGGCACGGGTGTGAAGCATCTCCAGACATGTGTGCGGAGGAGCTAGCCACGATTGAGGCACTCGATGTATGTGCGTGCATGCACATGTGTGTATTCTCCAGGGGCATGGTCATGTAGCCTCAGGAGGCATTTTCATATCGCCCCCGGAGGCATGGGCGGGTGGTCTCCAGAGTAATTTGTAGGAGTTCGTTTTGGGTGTCATTGACATGAACACGCAATTTTGTAACTAAATTACATATAAATATGAGTCATTGTTAAACTATTTTGTCACATTTTGAACGCTGGCTAAATCAAAAGTTTTACTCTTCATTCTTGCTGAAGATCTTGCTAATATCTTCACCCATTTCACTAGCTTTGACTTCATTCATCTCGCTAAGTAAGAGAATGTACATTGCATCTGCCCTCCAGTCTTCGATTTCATCCTGGAAAAAAATTCCGAGAAGAGAAGTATATTCTTAGAGTTGGTGCATAAACGTTGTATATAAGTAAAAATATGTACGTTCCAATATTTTCTATGTATTGCATCCAGAAGATTTTCATTGAAAATTTACTGTCAAATCATTCAGGTCTTCGATGAACTTTTCACCATTGTAGAGGAATGCAAACTTTAAAATAGCAAATGGTGATTCACCCTTTTCTACCACTGAAACATCTTGCACGGTATGAAACTGCCATCTTGTATTCTTGGGATTCATTGTTTGTCCTAGTATGGCGTTGAAGACTTCTTTAATCTTAGGTACCCAGGAAATGCATTTTGTAGTTGTTTTAATACTGCAACTTGTAAAACTGAAAAAATTGTTATTTACAAATGCTTACGATTGCCGACTTATGAACATGATATTCCTGAAACTCTTCTTTTCTTTTCTCTTCAGCCTCTTCTTTTTCCCGAAGAATTTGATCTGCTTCAATTGGGTCCAAATATTGTACGTCTACTTCCTCTTTTCCCAATTCCTCTGGAGTCACTTCTCGAGGATCAATAATGTGAACTTTGTTTTTATATTTGTCGAGCATATATAGTACGTAGCGGTGATCCTTCTCTAGTGGAATGAATATCTGCGTGCAAAATATTTTTTTCTTAGTTTAATATAAAGTAATATGATAGAACACATATTTTTGATTTTGTTGTGCAGTAAAGGGATGTTACCATGTTTGCTGTTGAGAGCTTATTCTGTTGATGTTCTTTGATATACATAGGAACTAGCTAATTCTTTGTTTTTTGCAATGCAGTTAGTAGTTTTGTGATTCTTTATATCATGTATACACTGCAAACAATGATTACGGTAAAAAAAATTGTCAAAAAAAAACTGTTGTGTAACAATATAAAGGAGCAGTTGCAATATAGACAAGTTCGTGCTTTTTAAAAGTTCACCTCTGCAAAGTTTGGGCCTAGTATTACTCTATTGGTCTCTTTTGAATCTTGTTTGCTTTCCCAGATTTCTGCTATATCATCGAGCACTCTCTTTTCTATATGATGTGGTATGTTCATCTGTGCTGGTCTTGAACCAAATACTACCTTCAGTTGGGCTCCAGTAAGTTGCGTGCTTTCACTCTCTCTACGAATGTGCTTAAATACAGTTTTGTTGCGACAGAAAAATGAAATAATATTGGAGGTGAGAGTCAGTGATAAACATATTTATATATTATTTTTGGCCTCGGTCCACTATTTTGAGGTGCAATAGAAAACAACTCACTTTTTGAATTTCTCCTGCCAGGTGTCGCTCATGACTATTTGGAAGAGGTCGGACGCCTCCTTTGTGTGTCGAAAGCAATGTGAATGTTTTTTGTATGGATTGGTGCTTCGTCGTTTTTTCCTTTCCGTTGCATCTGTTTATGTTAGTTTAAGCAGATATGTAATATGTAAGCTCTCGTGATACTAAAGACATGGGATGGGCAGGTCATTACAACTTATAAGAAAATATAACTAGAAATAATTTTCTTACCTTTGCTGGTGGAAAAGAATTTTGAAGTTTCTGGTTTGAATTCTTTTATTCTTCTAGGTAGTTTGTCACACATTACCTGGTTTGTTTCACCAAATATTGCTGTGAAAAGAAACTCTGGGTTCCACTCGGCATCTACTGTGACGCCCGAGACCGACGTCCCAGAAGATTCCAGAAGATTCCCGAAGGTTCCAGATGTTCCGGGTTGCCCGTGGGTTTCTTTTGTGCTTGTGTTATTTATTTTTTGCATTGCATCATGTCATCATTCCATCATGTCATATTTATTTTTTTGCATCTCAACCTAAATAAACCGTGTGGACCTTCGGTCCATTTAAATCGAGGGAAGATGACTTCTCTTTATAACATATAAAGTCTCTCATTATTTTAGGGAGCTATATTAATAATATTCCATTGTCTGGAATTACCCGTAACACACGTGCAATATTCCCCATGCTTCTTTAATTCAAGTTTCACCTTCAAAAATCTTGCCAATAATTCTTTTCTGTTGTTTCGAGGTTCCTCCGAAAATTCGAACATTTTTGGAGACTTCATTAATCAAGTCTTAGTTCAAAACTATTTGAAATAAATTCAAATATGTTTGAATTATTTTTCTAATCTGGCCTTTTATATTTTTCTCCGGTCGTGCTCATTTTTACGAGCCCGAGAAAATTATCATCGTGCTAGTTTTGCCCAAAACCCCTCCTTCTTCTCTTTCTTTTCTTCTTGTTTGACTCTCTCTATTTTCCTTTGCTGCAAAAGAAAAGAGTTAATCAGCAGATTAAGAGGCCCAGCCTTCCCAGCCTCTTGGGCCTCCCTGGCCCATCTCCTCTTCCCCCCCACTGGGCCGCAGCCTCCACCAAACCCTAACCCCGAGCGCTCAGCCCCAGGGTCGATCGCTCCTCTCAGCCGCCGCACTTTTCCCTCTCAGCGCCGATCCTCTCGTTCCACCGACCGCTCCCTTCCTTCTCGCCTTCTCCCTCGAACCCTCTCCCTCGTCTCCCTTCGCCCCGACCTCCCTCTGGCCGAGCCCGCGCAGCGCCACCCCGACGCGCCTGGCTCTCGTCTCCACCGGCCAGAGCCCCGGTGCCCTTGCAGTCAGCGCCGCCTGGGTCCTCCCGCGCCGAGCCGCGACCCCGAGCCGCACTCGCCCGGCCTCGTCCCTCTGGCCTCCTTCCCATCCCCGCGACGGGCCCGCCGCCGTCCTCTTCTCCGTGCAGCCGGCTAGGGGCTCCGCCCTGCCTCGTTCGCCGGACGTCCGTCCGCGCCAGCGCCGTCCTCCGTGGCCTCTCCAGCAGCCCCGAGCGCCACGCCCGTCGTCCTCCTCGTGCAGCGCTGCTCCTCCCTGCTTCGCCTCCTTCCGGCCCGGATCAGGAGGGATCCGGCCGTGGTCCTCCCCTTGCTGCTGCCGTGGCCTCGTCGCTGTGCTGCCGCTGTTGTTTCTTCTTTTTTTTGTGTTGTTTGGTTGCTGGTGTTGACCTTGACAGAGAACGGAACGACTACTCGACGACGACCCCGTGTACAACTACGACATGAACGACCGAACGAATCGACGACCGAACATCTACGGGAAGGCGAGCTCGTGAACGGCTACGGACCAAGTACCTCTACACGGCAAAACGACTTGAACATCTACGGAAACGAGTACCCCTCCGATGGCATGTACCTCTACGAACGGGAACAAGTACCGCGACCGACTCGACAAGTACCTCTTCGGTTGCGTCAAGTTCGACTACACGGCCGCCACGAGTACCGTCGCCGTGTACCACTACCGACGCCCCGTGTACCACGACTCGTGTACTACTACTACCACTACTTCCTCTACCGTCGCCCGAGTACAACTACCGCCTACGGAACGACTACTTCCTCTACTTCCACTACGAGCTCGAACCGCCTCGAAACGCACGCTTCAAAGGTATAACCCCGAGACGTGACCCGTGGTTGCTTGCTTGTGTTGTATGAAATGTCTCCCGTGTGTGCTTCGTGCCCGTTCCACCTTTTGTCATGTTCCTCGGTTGCCTCGTCACCGACTCGTGGGAACCCGGTAACGGGATCGCCCCACCTCTTTCATCTCGTTTGACTCGCTTCGTCACCTTTTGCACCGGTCTCTTAACGAGATACCGGAACCGATATGATGTCGTTGCATCATTTTCGGATCGTTGCCGTGGCACCCTTTTCGTTCCACCACGGTGAAAACACTTCATATCCTCTTTTGTCAACCTTTTAATAAAACTTGCATAAACTTGTTCATGTCATCCGCATCATATTAACAACATTATAATATGTGAATTGTTGTTTGCTTATAATTAATAAACATGCTCATGGGGATTTTCCGGATATGTTGTTGTTGTTTCCGGCCTCATTTAAAATGTCTTAATAGTGTAGTTTCTTTATGCTTCACCTCTTGCCATGTTAATAACATTTAATCTTGTCTTGTAAATAATGAGAGTCAACTAAATAATTAATATGTGGTGTTTCGTCAATATGCAACTCGTTGCATATTGATCTCCACTTAACTTGTAGTATTTGTTTGTGCACTTTGCCATGCCATGCATAATTTAAACCGGACATGCATCATACTTGGATGTGCATCGTATGTCATGTTTATGATTGTGTGTTTACCGTGTTGTTTCTTTCTTTCCGGTTGCTTCTCTTGTTAGCTTCGGTTTCGTTCCGGAGTTGTGAGGATCCGCTCGACTGTTGCTCCGTCTTCTTCTTGGATCCGTTCTTCTCCCTTGTGGAATCCCAGGCAAGATGACCGAACCCGGATATCATTACTATCTTTGCCTATTGCTAGTAGTCTCGATCTTTAGTTTTGCCTCGATGCCCATGTTCTTCTTGTCAGCCTCCTACTTGTAACCATTGCCATGTTTAACCACCCTACCTACGCAAACCGTTGCTTGGCTAAGTACGCTTCGCTCAGCCCTTCTTATAGCATTGTTAGTTGCAGGTGAAGATTGAAGATGCTTGCTTCATGTTGAAGTTTGGTTGGGTTATATCACACTATATAAATGCTTAAATTAAATCACCTATATACTGGCAGGGTGGAAGGCTAAGCCTTTTGCTTGGTGTTTTGTTCCACTCATGCCGTTAGGAACCGTATAAACCGGTGTTATGTTCCTTGATTTTGCGTTCCTAACACGGTTGGGGTGTATGGGACCCCCTTGATAAACCGCTAAGTGCTAAGTCTTTTCCAGCAAGTCCCAACATTTGGTACTATTTGCCTCATAATAACAACTTAATTAATTAATTAAATTTGCATAGAGGGTCGCTCCCTCGAGGATCCTTTATTTCTACATAGCAGGGGGGGCCAGTGCCGATGGTGTTGGTCCCAAACGGGGAGCCTGCGGGAACCGCCTTGGGGCAACCCGAGGTATTTGGGTCCTGTAGCTTCACCCATCCGGTCGTGTCCTGAGACCTAGATACGCGCGGCTACTATCAGGGTGTCGACACGCCGGGAGGATTTGCTGGATTAGCCTTACCTTAGTTCGGTTTAACTTGAGCACGGGATTCCGAGAATACTCGGGTCTTCCCAAATATGGAGTTGCGACTCCGCGGATCGTGGGCTTGTAATGGGTCAAGTTGGAACACCCCTGCAGGGTTTGAACTTTCGAAAGCCGTGCCCGCGGTTATGTGGCAGATGGGAGCTTGTTAATTCCGGTTGTAGATAACTTGACACAATGATTCAATACACTACCAGCGTGTGTACCGTGACTGTCAATTTCCGAATAGGGATTCGGGAGTTGAACACGGTGGGGTTATGTTTGACCGGCTTTAGTTAGGATCACTTCGTGATCATCTTTCGACCGATGCACTTCTCTTCTCGCTCTCTTTTGCGTAAGTTAGTGCTAGTTGCTGCTGCAGACTCTTGTTTGTTCCTTCACCTCATATTCTTTCTTCAGCCTTGTCCTCACCCAAGACTTGAATAGTCTTGTTACCCGGGAACGGGATTGCTGAGTCCTCTGTGGCTCACAGTTACTCCACCACACCAGTTGCAGGTTCAGCCGAGTTTGATGCAGGAGTTGGTTCAGTTCTTCACCGGGAGCTCGATGAAGAGAGTTGCCGTTTGCTTGTGACGTTTCGATGTTCAGTAGTGGTTTCTACTAGGATTCGATCCTGACCTGTGGCTTTTGTTGTTTTGGTATCTTTCTTTTGGCTCTTCACCCGTAGTCGGGTTGTGATGTTCTGTATGATGATTGCTTATGTAATGTATTGTGTGAAGTGGCGAGTGTAAGCCAACTATCCTCTTTTGCTTTTTAATCCCTCTTTTACATGAGTTGTGCAAAGATACCAAACTTGAGATCATTCTAGGATGGGCTTATACCTTTAAGTCGTGCCTCGACACGTAGGAGGTATAGTCCCATCCTGGGCATTACAAGTTGGTATCAGAGCCTTCTCCGACCTAGAAGCCCCCACTGATTGATCGAATCGTTGACGGTTGAGTCTAGGCACACACTGAAAACTTTTTGAGTCCTATATTATATCGGAGAGTAGGATTTCTTTGCTTCTCATCCCCTTTTCTCTCTGGTGAGGACTCCTGACGATTACTCTTTTCTCTTCTACTTTCAAAAATTGCACCAAATTTTTTTTAGGATCCCGCGAGTATTCTGGGATTGTTTCGATGTTCTTGTGACAAGGATATTGTTCTCGATGCCTCCTGTTACCGAGGAGTTGAGCTTCGAGGTATCGTTGTAACAAGCATATCGCGGCAGTACTAAATACTTAAGACGGCCGACATCGAAAATCTCTCCTATACGGCCAGTGGCAAGATAACCCCGACATCACCCAGTACTGGGGAGGTAGTTCGAGAGTATTGCCATAGCTTGTTATAGTGGATGCTTTTCGAAGGTCCGAGGTAAACAGTTTCCGAGAAAGACTGGTTATGTGTTGAAGGATGGATACACCTGGATGTAGGTTTAGAGTTGATTGCGCGGTGCTTCCCGTGTATCCCCAACACCTGATTGCATAACTGGAATCTTTCGGAAATCTATAGGTGGGTTCATCTAGTAGTTCTAGGCATTCTTCCAACGGATGCTCGATATGAAGTTTGGGGTTCTACATTGAGTGAAGTGGTTTTATGGACTTGTTCTGATCGGGAGTTGCATCTTAAAGGGTCCTTGGCTATGCTGATCCGGGGATTGCAAAACCCTTTTGTAACACGTTCCATGAGCTTTCAGCACGAAGATGTCGAACGAAACTTCTATCTTGTATTTGTTCTATCTGATCCTTGTTCTTTTTATTTATCTTTTGCTCTCCAAGTGGCTTCTCGTCTAGTTGATGTACCTGCGGAATTCATTCGTTCAATCCTCTGTTCGAATGATATTGTGAAGATCATGTTGCATATCTATCCTTTGTTCTTGTTGATTCTGGTATTCGAGTTGCTTCGATGTCAAATGTTGATTCCATACCTTTCTTAATCGGTGTTCTCATATTTCGATGAGAGTGCTAGTCCTTCTTGATCATCGAGATGGTCATGTTAATTCTTTTCCAACCGGTGCCCATTTTGTTCATCCCAAGTTATCTTTGTTTTTCCCCACCCTCCCACCCTTTTCTGCTTGGAGCTAGAAATTCTCAAATGAAGTATCCATTTTATTCATATGATGTTTCTTCATTCTTTTCCTTCAATGTTCTTATCCGGTGATTTATCATGAAGATGCTCAAGAGCTTCTAGTTCATCATTCTTAATTCTAATATTCTGCCGGTGAATCTAATTCAAGATTTCGGTGTTGATCTTATCCTTTTCCCTCATTTCACAATGCTTTCTTATTCTGGTGCACCAATTAATCATTCTCCTCTTGCTATTCTTATCCGGAGTGCTCAAGATTCATAATTCCATTCTTAATCCGTTCAAATTATTTTGAGGATTGTTATCTTATTCAAGTCATTTAATTCAACCGGTGCAATATCTCGTAAGCAATCTTTTCTAACGGTGATTTCTTTGAGTGGGCCCTAACCCACAGGTCTTTTCCAGGATCTTACCTGACTCTTCTAATTATTCCGGAGTTATACTCAAATTCTTTTCTCAGTGTGATGTAAGAATGATTTCCATCAGTCACATGCCTTCTCCAAGTTCGCTTTCAAATTCTTGTTCATCATTGGTTCAACCTTTTTAATTCTTCGTTCCGGAGTGCTCAACAATTCTTCATGGCATTTCTCGTCTTCATTCTCAACATTTGAAGATCGGAGAAGTGTTTCTCTTAAATCTTGACCCGTTCTCTTGGAGATTCGTGGTTCTAGCTTCATGCCATCCTCATTATTATCGTTTTGATTGTGAGGAATTTTTTTCTTACCCATCCGAAGCTTTTCATGAATTCTTTTCCTTGTGATCCTCCGAAGGCCATCATTTCAGAATATTTCTTCGTTCTCAGTTTTCAACTTCGCCCTCCCATTATTCTTCATTGATGTCTCTTCGTTCGTCTCCATTCTTACGGTGGTTTTTTTTTTCAAGTTTACTCTTCCCTGTTATCGTGTCAATTCATTTGTTCTTTTCATAATCCTACCGGTGGTTCGTTGAAGATTTACCCAAGCTTGTGCTACATCTCTCTTTAATTCTTTCCGACGAGAATAAGTAGTATGCCAAATCCTTGGTTGTCATCAATTTAAATTGGTGAAGGAGATGCATGACATAATTCTTATTCTTATTCCTTCAAGGTGTTTTAATTCTTTTGTCTGGAGCTTGTTCATCATATCATATTCTCGGTTCTAAATTCTTCATCTTGTTTTCCGGAGCTTTCAAGTTATTTCAATTATCTTTCAAACATCCATCTAATTCACCGCAGGCCTTGAATCTTATTCTTTCATGTTTCACTTCTCATGCTTTCATTACCGGAGATCTCATGGTGGTTCATCATGTTTTAATTCATCCTCGAAGACTTCATCAAGATTCTTGTTGAAGCTCAAGCTTTCTTCATCATGCTTTCCAATTGCAATCCGTTCTACCTTATCCTTTCAGATGGTGTTATGTCATTATTGACAATTCCTTCATGTTTCATGATTCATGAGTTGTCAAGATTGAGATATTTAAAACCATCATTTCTTCTCTTTAGGAGATCCTTTCAACCCCTCTTTTATTTCATTGGAGTTATCTTGGGTTGTATTTCACCTAAAAGCTTTCCCTAAGGATTGTTGTTATTATGGTGCTTATAAATGACCCAAGTTCTTCATTTATCCTTTCAGTGAAATAAGTTTATCATCTCCTTGTTGATCTCAATCCAATCAATTGTTTTGTCAGTGGCTGGTTATCACCTCTTAATTTTGAGATGTTTTCCATAAGCCCACATCAAGCTTATTCTTTCGTTGTGAATTTCCAACAACTCTATCCAACCCTTCTTTGTAAGGAGGATTTCCTAATTCAATTTTGAGAGAAGTTGTCATTTTCTTCTCCATTCTTTTCTTTCATTGAACTATATTCTCTATTCTTTCACTGATTTATATGCTATTCTTTCATTCCGGAGGCATTGTGATGTTGCTCTCTCCAAACCATCATCTCGTCTTATCGAGATCATATTCTTCCCTTGCTTGTCTTTTAACCGGAGTGCTGTCTGAATCTTTCTTACACCTTGTGCCATTCTTTTAATTGTTCCAGAGGCAATATGTTGTTGTTTTCATCAAGTATCATCTCAACTTGGCTAGTTCTTGCTAATTCCTTCCATTTTCAGACGGAGTGCTGTCCGAATTCTGTCATTCTTATTCCTTGTCTATACCATTGCAGTTTCACATTCTTTTGGTCCGTGAGCTCTTGTTTCATGTCTTTCAACCTTCAAGGTTCTCATAATGCTCCTTGTTCCTCTTTTCTAAAGGAGTGTTTTTCATCTTCGTTCATCTCCGTTGCATTCTTTCTTTCAACTTGTTCAACCTCTCAAGGTTCTTGGTTTCACTCGTCTGTCAAAGAAGCAACTTTGTTTTACCTCTTCCTTTTTCGTTTTTACCCGGTGATATCTCTAGGATCTCGGGTCGAGATCCTCTGTTAGTGTGGGAGAGTTGTGACGCCCGAGACCGACGTCCCAGAAGATTCCAGAAGATTCCCGAAGGTTCCAGATGTTCCGGGTTGCCCGTGGGTTTCTTTTGTGCTTGTGTTATTTATTTTTTGCATTGCATCATGTCATCATTCCATCATGTCATATTTATTTTTTTGCATCTCAACCTAAATAAACCGTGTGGACCTTCGGTCCATTTAAATCGAGGGAAGATGACTTCTCTTTATAACATATAAAGTCTCTCATTATTTTAGGGAGCTATATTAATAATATTCCATTGTCTGGAATTACCCGTAACACACGTGCAATATTCCCCATGCTTCTTTAATTCAAGTTTCACCTTCAAAAATCTTGCCAATAATTCTTTTCTGTTGTTTCGAGGTTCCTCCGAAAATTCGAACATTTTTGGAGACTTCATTAATCAAGTCTTAGTTCAAAACTATTTGAAATAAATTCAAATATGTTTGAATTATTTTTCTAATCTGGCCTTTTATATTTTTCTCCGGTCGTGCTCATTTTTACGAGCCCGAGAAAATTATCATCGTGCTAGTTTTGCCCAAAACCCCTCCTTCTTCTCTTTCTTTTCTTCTTGTTTGACTCTCTCTATTTTCCTTTGCTGCAAAAGAAAAGAGTTAATCAGCAGATTAAGAGGCCCAGCCTTCCCAGCCTCTTGGGCCTCCCTGGCCCATCTCCTCTTCCCCCCC
>LR738712.1:420918974-420930203 GCA_902687465.1 Secale cereale
TTTTTTTGTGTTGTTTGGTTGCTGGTGTTGACCTTGACAGAGAACGGAACGACTACTCGACGACGACCCCGTGTACAACTACGACATGAACGACCGAACGAATCGACGACCGAACATCTACGGGAAGGCGAGCTCGTGAACGGCTACGGACCAAGTACCTCTACACGGCAAAACGACTTGAACATCTACGGAAACGAGTACCCCTCCGATGGCATGTACCTCTACGAACGGGAACAAGTACCGCGACCGACTCGACAAGTACCTCTTCGGTTGCGTCAAGTTCGACTACACGGCCGCCACGAGTACCGTCGCCGTGTACCACTACCGACGCCCCGTGTACCACGACTCGTGTACTACTACTACCACTACTTCCTCTACCGTCGCCCGAGTACAACTACCGCCTACGGAACGACTACTTCCTCTACTTCCACTACGAGCTCGAACCGCCTCGAAACGCACGCTTCAAAGGTATAACCCCGAGACGTGACCCGTGGTTGCTTGCTTGTGTTGTATGAAATGTCTCCCGTGTGTGCTTCGTGCCCGTTCCACCTTTTGTCATGTTCCTCGGTTGCCTCGTCACCGACTCGTGGGAACCCGGTAACGGGATCGCCCCACCTCTTTCATCTCGTTTGACTCGCTTCGTCACCTTTTGCACCGGTCTCTTAACGAGATACCGGAACCGATATGATGTCGTTGCATCATTTTCGGATCGTTGCCGTGGCACCCTTTTCGTTCCACCACGGTGAAAACACTTCATATCCTCTTTTGTCAACCTTTTAATAAAACTTGCATAAACTTGTTCATGTCATCCGCATCATATTAACAACATTATAATATGTGAATTGTTGTTTGCTTATAATTAATAAACATGCTCATGGGGATTTTCCGGATATGTTGTTGTTATTTCCGGCCTCATTTAAAATGTCTTAATAGTGTAGTTTCTTTATGCTTCACCTCTTGCCATGTTAATAACATTTAATCTTGTCTTGTAAATAATGAGAGTCAACTAAATAATTAATATGTGGTGTTTCGTCAATATGCAACTCGTTGCATATTGATCTCCACTTAACTTGTAGTATTTGTTTGTGCACTTTGCCATGCCATGCATAATTTAAACCGGACATGCATCATACTTGGATGTGCATCGTATGTCATGTTTATGATTGTGTGTTTACCGTGTTGTTTCTTTCTTTCCGGTTGCTTCTCTTGTTAGCTTCGGTTTCGTTCCGGAGTTGTGAGGATCCGCTCGACTGTTGCTCCGTCTTCTTCTTGGATCCGTTCTTCTCCCTTGTGGAATCCCAGGCAAGATGACCGAACCCGGATATCATTACTATCTTTGCCTATTGCTAGTAGTCTCGATCTTTAGTTTTGCCTCGATGCCCATGTTCTTCTTGTCAGCCTCCTACTTGTAACCATTGCCATGTTTAACCACCCTACCTACGCAAACCGTTGCTTGGCTAAGTACGCTTCGCTCAGCCCTTCTTATAGCATTGTTAGTTGCAGGTGAAGATTGAAGATGCTTGCTTCATGTTGAAGTTTGGTTGGGTTATATCACACTATATAAATGCTTAAATTAAATCACCTATATACTGGCAGGGTGGAAGGCTAAGCCTTTTGCTTGGTGTTTTGTTCCACTCATGCCGTTAGGAACCGTATAAACCGGTGTTATGTTCCTTGATTTTGCGTTCCTAACACGGTTGGGGTGTATGGGACCCCCTTGATAAACCGCTAAGTGCTAAGTCTTTTCCAGCAAGTCCCAACATTTGGTACTATTTGCCTCATAATAACAACTTAATTAATTAATTAAATTTGCATAGAGGGTCGCTCCCTCGAGGATCCTTTATTTCTACATAGCAGGGGGGGCCAGTGCCGATGGTGTTGGTCCCAAACGGGGAGCCTGCGGGAACCGCCTTGGGGCAACCCGAGGTATTTGGGTCCTGTAGCTTCACCCATCCGGTCGTGTCCTGAGACCTAGATACGCGCGGCTACTATCAGGGTGTCGACACGCCGGGAGGATTTGCTGGATTAGCCTTACCTTAGTTCGGTTTAACTTGAGCACGGGATTCCGAGAATACTCGGGTCTTCCCAAATATGGAGTTGCGACTCCGCGGATCGTGGGCTTGTAATGGGTCAAGTTGGAACACCCCTGCAGGGTTTGAACTTTCGAAAGCCGTGCCCGCGGTTATGTGGCAGATGGGAGCTTGTTAATTCCGGTTGTAGATAACTTGACACAATGATTCAATACACTACCAGCGTGTGTACCGTGACTGTCAATTTCCGAATAGGGATTCGGGAGTTGAACACGGTGGGGTTATGTTTGACCGGCTTTAGTTAGGATCACTTCGTGATCATCTTTCGACCGATGCACTTCTCTTCTCGCTCTCTTTTGCGTAAGTTAGTGCTAGTTGCTGCTGCAGACTCTTGTTTGTTCCTTCACCTCATATTCTTTCTTCAGCCTTGTCCTCACCCAAGACTTGAATAGTCTTGTTACCCGGGAACGGGATTGCTGAGTCCTCTGTGGCTCACAGTTACTCCACCACACCAGTTGCAGGTTCAGCCGAGTTTGATGCAGGAGTTGGTTCAGTTCTTCACCGGGAGCTCGATGAAGAGAGTTGCCGTTTGCTTGTGACGTTTCGATGTTCAGTAGTGGTTTCTACTAGGATTCGATCCTGACCTGTGGCTTTTGTTGTTTTGGTATCTTTCTTTTGGCTCTTCACCCGTAGTCGGGTTGTGATGTTCTGTATGATGATTGCTTATGTAATGTATTGTGTGAAGTGGCGAGTGTAAGCCAACTATCCTCTTTTGCTTTTTAATCCCTCTTTTACATGAGTTGTGCAAAGATACCAAACTTGAGATCATTCTAGGATGGGCTTATACCTTTAAGTCGTGCCTCGACACGTAGGAGGTATAGTCCCATCCTGGGCATTACATCTACCTTGTTATGCTGCATGAAGGTCATCGGATATTCTTTTATTTTTCTTTGTTGAGATAATTGAAGTATTCAAGGAGTGTTGCTTATAAAATAAAATTGTTGCTCTCGTACTATTCACTTACATGGAAATTCTCATCGTTGTTTGTGAGATCGATGCCATTCCAGTATTTTGCAAATTGAACCATGAAGTGTCTGCATTGGGTACCCTGCTGTTTTGGCACGCAAACTCTGTTGGGTGTTTCTGCTATCGTTGACCAATTCGGTTCACTGTTGGCTTCTAGTTCTGCTTCTCCGTAATGCTTCTTCATGAGTGCATACATCCTTTTAATCTGTGATTATGGTTTGGTTTTATTGTTGGATATTGCCATTAAGAAAGGTAAATGCAAGAAATAGAAAAAAAGGTTGAATTGACGTACTAGTTCTTGGTGATCCTTATGGTGTTTTTTCCATGAATTATTTTCTGTGTGTCTGTAACTCATTGAGTCAAGTATGTCTATGGAGCTCGTGTACTTGTTGAACCCGTACAATGTGAAGTGTGCGCTGTGTTGTGAGGTATCATAATCTGCGGTGTTTGGAGAAAGAGTGAGTTAAAGTTCATTGTTGTCAGGAGAATTAAATGACATGTAAATGTGCAATCTTTAGGAAGAATGAATCATGTTTGTATATTTCTATTAACTTACCAGCTTTTTCTTTAAAAGTTCTTTCCCTGTTACAAGGGGTACAAACTCTTTCAATGCTTCTTCCTCATTGAATTCTCGTAGTCCTCCTTCATCTCCAGGATTAACACCGAGCACAAGCTATGACAGAAAAGTTGTGTACTTTTTAGTTGAAACATATAATCACTGAAATGATGCAAGTTTTTTCGTCCAATCAGACTTCATACGTTTGCAAATTCTGCGGATAGTATTGCTTTATCGGTTGTGTTGTATTGTTGCTGCTCCGTCCATTCGTCAAACAATGCATTTGCGATGGAGCCCTCCATCTCTCCATCTCCTTTTCGTAGCTGTAGCATTATTTCTTTTCCTGTAATCCAGTCTGGTCGCTTTGAGCTATTATATACGTTATGACTACAAGCAGAAAAGGTTTATACATTAGTAAGGTGGCTTTAGAAAGGACCAGCACTTCCGAAAATTTAGAAGAGCGCTCGTCCTCGCCTGGTCACGGTATCTTGTATCGTCCTTTCTCATATGGATCCGACACAGTGTAGTCACAACGGTTCGTACGGCAGAGACTGATTCAATGTTGCTCCAAGTTGGCTCACATGGCCCAGTAACGTCGTCACTGGGTGCTGGACCTGACAGCTAGCTCTGTCATGTACCCATGGCCAGCGTTTCTACAAGTGCATGAATCACAACGTAAGCAATCTATAATTTCAGTTCATGGACTATTTTTTTGGGACTTTCGATCCCATTCAGCCACTTAGTTGCTCGCATTTTTGTTCATGACGAAGCACTGGTGGAGTCATATGCGGGGCACTTAGGGCGTGTTTGGTTGCTTGCATAAGGCCCAGCTTGACCCGTGCGGCAAAGATTGAGCCCGTTTGGTAGCCGGTGTTCACTGTTCGGCCCACATCGCACGGAACTTAAAGCACTTCTAGGCTAGGCCCAAGGGAAACGCCCGAATCGGCAGTAGCTCGTGAGCCTGGCTCGGGCGAGGCAGGGGAGGGCAACGCGCTTCTCCCCTCGTGCGAGCAGGGAGATGGCGCGACCTCGCCCTCGTCGGCAAAAAATCGATGGGAGGATTTCGGCTGACCTCCAGCCGAGTCCATCCCTATTTAGCCCCTTCCTCACCGCCCCAACTCCTGCCACCATTCTCCCTTTGTTCGAGCTTTCCTGCCGACGCATATCGACACTGACAAGCAGGTAAGCGGCACATCTTCATCGACCGGCGGTCCACGGCGTCGGTGCTCCTTCACCGGCCGACGCTGATCTTCCACGACCGTCCCCCCTCGTCCTCGAGCTGCAGCCATGGCCTCTGTGAGTTCAATCCCCTTTCTATCTGTTCCTTCTAGCTAGATCTGAGTTGCAGCTAGGGTTTGATCTAGATGCATGGTTGATTAGTGGTCCGATCTGTGAGCTGATATGGTTGATTGCTATGTTGCGGTTGCAATTTGTGGTAGGGCTAGATGTTCAAGCATGTGGTAGGCTAGATTAGTAGTAGAGTTTGAAGTTGAACCTTGTGCTTGTGATAGTGATGAACCATGTACATGTATGCTCCTACTTTCATGGGTTGTCCGGTGTGTTGTGTGTTATGCTTATCGTCAATGCGTGCTACGATTGTAGGACATGACCACGCAGACGCAAGATCTTAGTCAGGCCCTTGTCCTGCCCGATAGCCAGTTTGCTCCATCGTTTGTCGAGGACTCGCAGCCTATGTCCGAGATGGCACCTGATTCAGAGGTGTTCGCGTCTGATTCCCTCTATGTGCCAGTAGTGCTTGTTGAGCCAACTCCTGCTGCTATCGCTGCACTCAAGGTAGCAGCAACAAAGGCAAAGAAGGATGGTAGGTTGAACAACATGAAGTGGCAGCAGTTCATGTCCACGTTTGCGCCGAGCAAGATGTGAGAGCTCATCTCTAGTGGAGTTAGGACTGACAAGGGCTTCAAGGGGGTGCACTTGAACACCGTTGCAAAGCAGTTGTTCGAGTTCTGTGGGCAGGAGGTGTCTGCCACCCAGGTGTACAACCACCTAAGGAAGTGGAGAGGTCGATGGATCCAAGTGTCCAAGTTGAGGGACCTTAGCGGCGCCTCATGGGATGAGAACACTTGCTCCATAGTTCTGGAGGTAGAGCACTACGCCGACCATGTCGCGGTTAGCTCACATCCCTCTTCCTTTTCACACTGTCCACCATTGGCTACTCCTAATCGCAACTAACAACACTTGTGTTTCATTTTTAGGACCACCCAAGGGACGCTGAGTTCCTCAACACACCCATACAAAACTACAGCCAGATGCAATACATCTTCTCCTTCAGGCTAGCAACTGGGAAGCATGCCATGGGCTCGGGGGAGCCTCTTGGTTCTCCCATGCCAGACTTCCCTGGGACCCCGGACGTCGAGGTTCTTGATGGCCCTGACAAGCCCTTCGTGAAGCCCTTCGATAAGCCATTTGACCCCGTCCATGATAGGAAGATGAAGAGAGGAGGCCTGATGGAGGAGGAGATCAATGTCTTTTCCAGCATGACTGAGGCGGTGAAGGAGGTGGCAACAACCATCAGGTAGTGCAAGCCCCTCGACGTCCACCCTGACCTGTATGGCGCTGTCATGACCCAGGGTGGCTTCAGCGATGAGGCGCTCATGGCAGCTCTCAGCCACCTGCTTAACAACAAGGCCCAGGGTGTTGGGTTCATTGGCATGGCCGACGCTCACAGGGTGATGTGGCTCAGGACCTGGCTGGGCAAGCACTACTACTAGAGTAGTGTTGCCTGTGAGCATGCATGATCCCCGCCGGCGATGGTAGTGGCGACAAGGACGACGATGACGATGACGACATACATTTTGTGTAGCTAGGGCTAAAAAACTATTTGATGGTCTGTATATTTTGGTGTGGTGGTATATACTAACACCTCACGCTGATGGTGAACTTGCGGTGGTAGGATTACACCCTCTTTTGGATGTGGTGGTAGGTTAACACCAAGGTAGTGCTAGGTAGAACTTGCTATGTCGTATGATCATGCATGCTTTACTTCTTCTCTTCTGCTCCATTGTTGCTTGTGTGCTACTTTGCTTGCTACTTGTGTGCTCCATTGATTTGCTGCTTCAACTCTTGCTCTTATGCATTGCTAGCGCAAGTGGTATGTCGTGTTCATCGGTAAGGTTCCAGGGGTTTATAGTTCATGGGAAGAAGCCAGTGCACAAGTGGCATCGTATAGCAATAGCAGCCATAGAGGGTTCAAGACTAGGCAGGCAACAGAACAAGCTTACTTCGACTGGCTGCGAAAGCACGGAGACAACAGTGTTGACAGTGGCAAGGTTGGAGGTGTCAAGGTGGATCGTCAGTTTGGGCTGAAGCTGAAGAACTTCATCATCTTTGCCCAGTTCATCACCATTGATGTGCTGTAGCATTGGTAGGCTAGGTGTGGGTAAGCTCACTAACTAGGGTAAAAGGTAAGCACAACATGTACGTCGTATGCAACCAAACGCCATGTTCATGTGCCGCTTGGTCCAATGCAGGCAACCAAACAAAGTGCACTTGCGTATTACCTAATGCAGGGACACTAGATGCAGGCAACCAAACAAGTTGCAGATGGCGTATTAGGGTCTGATTTTGCTCAAACAAGCTAAGTTGAGAAGTGTATGCGGCACAGAAACTGTAGCAAAACGGCAACCAAACACGCCCTTAGTGGCCATGGCAGCTGTTTGGGTCAGCGGTTCGGAACTACGTACCGCTACCGCAACGACATGCGTACGCACCTGATTACTGATCGCACAGGATGGAGCTGGACTACGATTTGTTTTTCTTCTAAATTTGCCATTTGCAACCTACCAAAATTTCTAAACTTGGCATTATCTAGAGAAAACTATTTTTCTTACAGTTGCCATCGGACCATGCCAATTCCTAATTTTATATAATTCATGTTTTTGGCACTGTACCATGGCAACTTAAATATATATTGCCATGACAACTTAAATCACTTGCAAGTTATTATTGTAGAGCATGGGAATTTTATTAATTAGAGCATTGGCACTTATATGTATTTGGATCATAGCAATTTGACCATTTATGTCTTTGGACCATGGCAATTTTTTAAGTGGTTCTTTCTTTTTTGAAACATAATTTTGTTACTATTTGCCATGTGACCAATACAAACTTTTCCTATATTTGTCATGTGACGATAATACTATCATTTTTCCTTCGTATGCATTTTTTAGTATTTGAACCATGGCAAATTTATTGTATACTAGGTGATTTCCCTGCGCGTTGCGGGGGGGTTTGAATATTAATTTTAGATGTATTATGTATGAAGAAAATGATCAAAATCAAGAGCTACTACTCTTTAATGTAAAAATATTTCAAACTTTACCCGCACTATGTGTAAACAAAGAGTATGCATGTGGTTTGCATGAGGATGCAAAATAGTGTTAGTGGATGCTGACATGGCACACTTGCTAGGGGTGGAAGGCCGCATGTTGAGAGAATTAGACTTAGTGGGAACCAATTACTTAAGAATAGTAGATACCATGGCAATTTATTGAATGTTGCATGTCAAATGTATATTGCATATAGGTGGATTTTTTCCTGACAATATGGCTATTTTCTCTCTGCTTTCATATATGAAATATTGTAAAACATAACTATATTTGCAGCTTCATGATGCACTACCACATGCAAACCTCATAAATTTTGTGCCTATTTTTTAAAACGTGCAGGGTAAATTCTACAAGTTTTCATAAACTAAATGTTATACATTTTTGTCATGGCAAAAACCTACAACTTCGTAAACTACTTTGTAGGTTTGATTTGCTTTGTTTTTATGCATTATGGTATACAATGTTTATACTTTATGTCATGGCAAAATGTTATACTCTATAGCATGGCTACAACATGGCGAATTTGTGTGCGTGTTTTTTGTTACACGCAAATTTTCTATGCTCTACGGTATGTCAAATTCATAATATATAACATGCCAATTTTTTTGCCCGAATCCAGGCACGCGAGACTCGCTCATTGGAATCTAGCTACTGAACATCATGCTGAGGTACGTCTTGGGCGAACTCTCCTTGCCTTTTTTTAATAATTGAGTGAATGATCCTCGCCAAGGGAAGCATCGCGCTAATAAGGTACTCCCGCCGATTCTTTCTACTCCGCGTATAAGATTTGTGTCAAGTCAAACTTTGTAAAGTCTGACCAATTTTATATTTAAAACTATCAACAACTGCAATACCAAACATATATAATATGAAACTACGTTTTCATAATGAATTTAATGACATTGATATGGTATTATAAGTGCTCATATGTTTTTTCTATAAGTTTGGTCAAATTATAGATATTTTGACTTCAGGCAAAATTTATATACAGACCACAGGAAGTACCCTCGTGAACGAACTATCCTAATTGACATCCTTAAATATTTCCATTACCTTCTCCTCCTCATATGGGTTTGCATCGCCAAGTCGGACAACCTCCAGAGTATGTAATTGAACCATGTTTTCGCAAAAAATGTATCTGGACCATGGGAAATATGATCGTTTTGCAAGTACATCAGGTATCTCTGAAGCACGTATATGGCATACTTGGTCCACCGTTTCATTATATGTTTAGCATGTGGTATTTGTGTTTTTTTTTAGTTGGAAGTATTTCTGTCAGCCCCAGCAAACGATGACATGAATCCCCTCAAACAAAAAATGACCCGAATCCCGTATGGCAGTAGTCTTGCCGGTCCCGTACTCGTGGTCCATCCCCACGCCTTGCCATCACGGCAATGCACCGCTCCGTTGCCTCGTCACGATGGCCAACTCCCTTCCGCAATAAATGATAACCCAATCACGATGTTGTATTATCGGTCCAAAAAACATGATCATGCGAGCTCGTCCGCGTAATCGCCTCTCTCGCAACACTTCTCTATTTTTTGTTTGAACAAGAGAATCTACTTACTTTCCTCATTCTTCCTGTCCTTTTTTGCTGAATAGGTAATCTTGAAGTGCCTTGGCTTTGTTCATAAATTTGAAATCTCCTGGTACAAATGTGGGAATCTTGGTTTTTCTATGGAGCCTGCTCGAAGGTCTCACTGGCCTCTTCTTGACCGAGTTTTTCTTGGCTGAGCTGTTCTCGGATGATTGAGCCATAGAATGTTCTCCTGATTCTTGCTGCAAGCTTGCTAGATATGACATGCCTTTTTTGAATTCAATGTCTACATGTTTAATAAGTGTTGTTTTGATTTCATCGAATTCAAGTCCCCACCCTGTAAGTGTATTGTTCCTGTAGTTGCTCCGGGTTAAGGCTTAGAAGAAATTCATCAACTTCTTCTTGCTTTTTCGTCGTTTTGTGTTTGAAGAAGTCTAAAGAGACAGTGCTGGAGGTGCCTTGCTGATTGTTTGTCGATCCTGATTCTTCTTGAAGAAGAACTTGTTGTTTCTTCTTCTCGAAAACCTGTTCTTGTGTAGTTGGTACGTTGTTGCATCTGTCATCCTCTTTTAAAGTTGTGCCTGTTTGTTCAAGTTGCTGTGTGCGGGATACTGCAGTTGATATTTTGCTCGTTAGTGTTTCCCATTGCCTGTTGGCGTTGGTGTGGTATCTTGCTGTCTGGTGGTGGTTGATCTGGCTCTATTGGTGAAGGAAATATGCCCTAGAGGCAATAATAAAGATGTTATTTGTATTTCCTTATATCATGATAAATGTATTTTATTCATACTAGAATTGTATTAACCTTAGTACATGTGTGAATACATAGACAAAACAATATGTCCCTAGTATGCCTCTACTAGACTAGCTCATTGATCAAAGATGGTTATGTTTCCTAGCCATAGACATGAGTTGTCATTTGATTAACGAGATCACATCATTAGGGGAATGATGTGATGGACTAGACCCATCCGTTAGCTTAGCACTATGATCGTTTAGTTTTACTGCTATTGCTTTCTTCATGACTTATACATGTTCCTATGACTATGAGATTATGCAACTCCCGAATACCAGAGGAACACCTTGTGTGCTATCAAATGTCACAACGTAACTGGGTGTTTATAAAGATGCTCTATAGGTGTCTCCGAAAGTGTTCGTGGTGTTGGCATAGATCAAGAATAGGATTTGTCACTCCGAGTGTCTGAGAGATATCTCCGGGCCCTCTCGGTAATGCACATCATAATAAGCCTTGCAAGAAAATGGCTAATGAGTTAGTCACGGGATGATGTATTACGGAACAAGTAAAGATACTTGCCGGTAACGAGATTGAACTAGGTATTGAGATACCGACGATCGAATCTCGGGCAAGTAACATACCGATGACAAAGGGAACAACGTATGTTGTTATGCGGTTTAACCGACAAAGATCTTCGTAGAATATGTAGGAGCCAATATGAGCATCCAGGTTCTGCTATTGGTTATTGACCGGAGATGAGTCTCGGTCATGTATACATAGTTCTCAAACCCGTAGGGTCCGCACGCTTAATGTTTGATGACGATCGGTATTATGAGTTTATGAGTTTTGATGTACCAAAGGTAGTTCGAGTCCCGGATGAGATCACGTACATGACGAGGAGTCTCGGAATGTCCGAGACATAAATATTGATATATTGGACGACTATGTTTGGACACCGAAAGGGTTCCAGAAGGTTTCGGGCATATACCGGAGTACCG
>LR738712.1:420930261-420955128 GCA_902687465.1 Secale cereale
GGGGGGGGGGGGGGGGGGGGGGGGGGGGGGGGGGGGGGTTACCGGAACCCCCCGGGGAGTTAATTGGGCCTCATGGGCCCTAGTGGGAGAAGAGGAGGGGTGGCCAGGGCTGCCGCACGCCCCCTCCCCCTCTAGTCCGAATTGGACAAGGAGGGGGGGTGGTGCCCCCCTTTCCTTCTCTTCCTCTCTCCCTTCCTTCTCCCCTCCTACTCCAACTAGGAAAAGAGGGAGTCCTACTCCAGTGGGAGTAGGACTTCTCCCTTGGCACGCCCTCCTCCTGGCCGGACGCCTCCCCCCTAGCTCCTTTATATACGGGGGCAGGGGGCACTTCTAGACACACAAGTTGATCAGTTGATCTCTCCCAACCGTGTGCGGTGCCCCCCTCCACAGAAACACACCTCGGTCATACCGTTGCAGTGCTTAGGCGAAGCCCTGCGCCGGTAACTTCATCATCTCCGTCACCACGCCGTCGTGCTGACGAAACTCTACCGTGAAGCTCTACTGGATCAAGAGCTCGTGGGACATCATCAAGCTGAACGTATTCTTAACGCGAAGGTGCCGTACATTCGGTGCTTGATCGGTAGGACCGCGAAGAAGTTCGACTACATCAACCACGTCACTAGACGCTTCCGCTTTCGGTCTACGAGGGTACGTAGACACACTCTCCCCTCTCGTTGCTATGCATCTAGTAGGTAGATCTTGCGTGATCATAGGAAAATTTTGAAATACTACATTCCCCATTAATTGGTGGATCCTTTTCTTTGACGATGGTGTGGCTGTTGTCATGCATAAGCTCTTTGTGTTCACTGCATATATCAATAACTTCTTGCTCTTGGGTGGTTGTTGTGTGCATGATATGTTCCTTTGGCTCGGGATTTGGAGGAAAATTATGACTGTTGCATTTCTTTGTTTCCCACATCAACTTCATACTTCAGCATATCTGCTAGAATCAAAAAATAATAATAGAAAAAAACTTATTACTAGTTGGTAGTGTGACAAAAATGTAAGGCTTTGTTTCTGAAAAGACTAACCTGATGTACACTTGATTAATGACCAGTGCGGCATTGCCTTTCTGTTGACTGATTAGTTGATATAGAATTTTCTTCCTCAACTCTGGTACTTGTTCTGCCTCTAAGGCCGCTGTCGTTCCATCTTTGCAGTAGTGCTTCATGTTCATGTACATATAGAATGCACAGTCCATTCTGCATGTAGAGAAATGGTAGTAGTAAAATTGTTGCATTTGAGAAACGAAAAGAAGAGAAATGTTGGAGCAATGGTAGTAGTAATTGTTGTATTGAAAAAACAAAAATAACAAAATTACTAGAGGAATGGTAGTAGTGAATCTTGCATTGGAAAAAAATGAAAGAAATGTTGGAAGTGCTTACGTGTCTTCTCCCTGAAGTGGCACCTCTAGTTTGACCTTTTTGAAATGGTCGATGCTTCTTTGTGAAAACTGGAGCTCTGTGCTTACGTGCTTCCAGATTTTCATTAATTTGCTGGTTACATTGTTGAAAAATTCTATTGTAGCTGGATATGTAGTTGAATAGTCAAGTAGTTCAAAGCGCTGTTTTTCCATGTTAACTGTAATGGTGAAGTAATGTCAGATAGTTTCGTCTTTCTTAAACCCTCTCACCGAACACGGTAGAAGGAACTGCAAAACATAAAATAAAAAGAAAACATTTGGAAATCTTCTTAGATTTAGACATTATTTGTTTGTCATGAAAGATAACTTTGCATATAATACGTAATTGGATTTTGTTTTTGTAACAGCTTATATGCTTACCATGTTATAATCTTGTAGTTTTTCTTCTTGTTCTATGTTGAAAAAAATCTCTAAGCCTGACAGGTAGTAGTTTTTTTTTCTGATATGTTCTTGATCATTATTTTTGTAGCACGTTGGATCTTCGTCGTCGGCTTCCTTTATTGAATGCTGCTTGTTTTGTCATACATACACAAACGGAATTTGTCAGTTCAGTTATAAACTGATATTCATCATTTTAAATGTGATTCTTTTGCCGTGATCATTACTTTTGCTTAAGATATAATTTTTCTTCCTGTGCCATTGAGTTCTTTTCTCAAGATCATTAGCATGGGCTTGATTGCTTCGCTGCTCACTGGGTTACCGACTTTGAAGCTTTCGGTGATGTGACCTAGATTGACATCGAACCGGTCCGTTACAATGAAAAGGTGATCCCTAGAAAGTATATTTGGAAAAATATTTTAGTTTACACAGAATACAGTTAAAATCATTGTATGTAAGAATGTGGTGTGTGTTAGTTACATGAAATTACCTTTGTTTCTTTGTCCGTGGCTTGCATACAACATTGTACAGGTCTTCGGTGGCTTTGTTGACGGCATCACTATGTTTGTCGCATTTCTCCTTTGTTTCTATTGTCTTGCCTGCCTCGATTCTAGAATATATGTCTTGTCCATTGTTGCTCCATTCTTGTTCTCGTTCTTCTTCTGTCGGCATGTGATGTCTAGTTTTTGCTGCATCCTCGATTGAGTCGTCTGTGCTTTTCTTAGCGTCATGTTTCTGCTTGTCAACCGTCATGTCTTGCTGGTGGTCTTTTTCGTCTTGTTTTCTAGCCTCGACCTGGTTGGCAGTAACCTCTTTGCCAGGAGGATCATTGTCGTAAGACAGTGTAAGGTTTTCTTCGATAGTGACTAGTTCTGGTTCTTTTTCTGAAATATCATATCGAAGTTCCTGTACAACAATGTGTTTGTTTGCTTCATTGATTTGTATCTGTGTGGTTGCCTTCCTCGGGTTTCTGCGTTATTATCATTGAAAAAGCATTAAGATAATTTAATTTGCGTCTTTGTTTTAATTATAGCAGTAGTGCATTTGAGTTTTCATGGAGCTACTTTATATTTTCGTAGAATCATCTTACGTAAGTTTACCTCCTCAGTGGTTGCTGTTGCTGTCGTCTCTGGTACTGTTCTCGTTGTTGCTGTTGGCTGCTCTGCCCGTGCTTTGTTGAGTGGAGGTTTTTGGGCATCTTCTTGTTCTTTCTTTTGGAGTTCATTGTCGTTTTCCTTGTTTTTGTCTTGTAGCTTTTCAAAGGTAGAGGTGGTTAAGTGGGAGTGCATTTGAGGTTCCACGGAGCTATTTTATACTTTCATATGATCAGCTTATGTAAGTTTACCTTTTCAGTTGTTGTTGCTGCTGCCGTCTCTGCTGCCTGTTGTCGGTGAGTGGAAATTTCGGGGCCTGGTCTACTTTTTGAAGAACATGTTGTCCTTCTTCACTGTCCTCCTCATGGTAGTTGGCCTCTTCTGTTTGTGATGACAGGAAAATAGTGAAATGTCAAGTGCGCATTTTTGAACTATAAGATCGTGACGAGATATTATGTGATTGTTCTACCCGTTCTTCGTCAGTTGGGTTTTTTGGGCCATCTCTTGTTGTTCATTTTGCTGTTCATCGTCATTGTCCTCGTTTTTTTTCTTGCAGTTGTTCAAACATAGAGGTGGCAAAGTGGGAGTGCATTTGAGTGAACACAGAGGTGGTAGGTGGTAGTTTATAGTTGCAGATTGTGTAACTTTACCTTTTCAGTTATTGATGGTGCTGCCATGTCTGCTAGCTGTTGTTCGGTGACTGAATATTTCGTGGCTTGTTCTTCAGTGGCATTGCTGTCTACTGTTTGAAGCACGTGTTCGCCTTATTTATTGGCCTCCTCTGGTTCTGTTTGATGGTCTTGATTGATGGTGCTCTCTTGAGCTGCTTGTGCCTATGCCTGTTCCAACACAAGAAGTAATTAAAAAAATGGGTGCATTTCTGAGTGTGCAATTGTAGTTATTTTTTATAAGACCTCTTTCTCTACATTGGCAGGACTCTCTACTGTTGGAAATATGGCTTTTCCCTTGTTCGTGTTGTCCTCTCATTTTTCATGTTGAATGTCTATGCCAGCGCATTCATTTGCTTCCCTTCCCTGTTTAAAAAAATTGAAATTATAGAATGAATTCCATTTGTGTCTGAACTACATTGTACATGTGAACTTCATCGTTGCAACATTATTTTTTTGTCATAGAAACATGCTTTGTAACCTCACCTCTCCAGCAATTATTGTTTGAAGTTCTCTGTGTTTTTGAGTTTCCTTTGTTTCTGCTGCTTGTTGATCTTCGAGATTAACATCCTCGCTTGTTTCCTGCATTTGTTCAGAGAAAAGGGTTAGTCATCCCTTATAATCCTTGTATTGCGGCGGCAGGGGTGTATTAGGTTGTTCAGACATCATAAATGTTTTGAAAAGGGGTTGTTGTTCTTGAATTTTACCTCTGTGTTGATGATTTGGTTATTGCCTGCATCGACTGTTTCTTTGTCAGGTATAACAGTCTCGAGATTCTCATCGGCTCGGATGTCTTGAGCTTTCTCCTCTGTATTTGTGATGTTCATTTGCATTGTTGTGCCACTGGAAACATCTTGTACACATACTTCACGTTCTGTGACACTTTTATCTGTTTGAGGTTCATCATAGGGTTCAAGTTCAACACGGGTCGGTTCTTGGCCTTGCAGTGCTTCTGATACCTGGAGATCAAACAATACGTGTTTGCGATGTGTTTTTCCTGCCATTATGTGTTTACGTTATGGGGTGTAGTGGGCTATGGAGGTTTACCTGGTCTTCGTTGTTTTCTTTTTCTCCGACGTTTGTGATATTAACGGTTGATTGGGGGTCAGCTTCTTGTGTTTGGTTGTCCAGCTGTGGAGGTTTGTCAGTTAAGTTAGAACTCTATCCAGTATTGAAAGGAAAAAATGGATGTTCATACAGACCTGTTCACTGGTTCTGATGTCGATCGTAACTTGTGCTTGTGTTGGGGTAGTTGTTGTTGTAACATTGTGTGCTGTGTGGTTGTTGTGGTTGACAACATCTTGCAGTTGGAGTTCATCTTGGCCTAGCAAGGTATTGGCACGTTCTTGAAAGTATTCAGACGGTTTTTTCAATTCAGGTTTGAAAACAGGGCTTTGCATCTTGCATTACTATTAATTACCTGTTTCTGCCGCTTTATCTTTTTCTTGACAATTCCCATGTCCTTTGATTTTGTTCTTCTCTTTCTCTCTTCCCCTTCTACTTCCTTCTTTCCTTTTCTCCTTTCTTCTGATTCTGTTCTGGCTATGTCTTCTTTTGTGCGATCACCATCGAGTAGTGTACTTGTGGCTGCTGCATCTGCTTGCTCTAGCATCTCTAGGGTTGCCTCATCTCCTAAATTCTTTCTACAAATCATGTCCTGAAATTCTCTGTGTTGTTCCATAGCTTCAATCAGGGACAATGTTCCTTTCACCAACAGCTTCTTGGATTTTTGATCCAAATTCTTCTCTTGTTCGTTGCATTGGTGTTGAGCCCTGGTGGTTACTGCGGGTAACAGTTTTGCTTCGTCGAGCACTTTTTCCAACAATTCCTTTATCGTATTGAATATTTCTTCTGATCCTGTGCTGGTGCTTGTGTCTGGCTCCCTGCTTGCACTGGTCCTGACACGTGGTTCGCGCTGGTGCTTTGGTGGAGGTGGTAGCAGTTTGTCCATGTGCCCGTCTTGATGTTGTTTACGATGTTGTGCTGGTGTCAATTGTATTGAAGATGAAGGTGATGCTATGCTGGTATAGACGATCCTCTCTGCCGTTCCTTTCCATGTCTGCATTGTTTCAGTATGATGGATTGGTTAGAATGGAAACTGTTTTTAAAAGGAAGGATGGATATATGTACCAGCATAAAGGAGTTATACATGTATCTTCCAGAATTCATAGTCATCCGGTCGTGCTTTTCTGTCCCTTTTCATGTCTGCTCTAGCTATTTTTGCTAGGTCACTCTCTTTGAGATGGTTTGCTCGTGGTAATGAGGTCTTTTCCATTGTGTTGGCAATCTTCCGCATTTCTTTGCCGTCGGTTGGCAGCAGCAGGGAGTCGAGGTACATGATTACTGGACCCTGTGCCAAACCATTGAGGTGCTTTTTGTTCTTCTTCCCGAGTCAGTGTCCTGTGCTTGTGCCATTTCATGGCTCCTTCCTAAATGCTTTTGACGATTAGTTGGCAGAAATCCATCTGTGCCATTTCTTCATACTTCATGTCCTTGACCATTATTGCTTGTTGGTTGAAGATAGCGGCTATTGTTCCACAGACAACATTGTGGAAAAATATGAGGAAAATTATTTTAACTGATTTCCTGTTTGATTCTTCGTTATCTAGTTCCACCAATTTTTGTAACTTTTCAAATAGTTTTTTTGGCGGGAAATTTGTACGTTTGAAGCCAAGGTCTGACATCAGTTCTTTCATTGAAGTTTGGAAAGTCTGTGGCCTTGGTACTGACTTTTGCGTGCCGTTTGGGTATCCAAAGACCTTGTGGATATCTTCCTTGGTAATCTTGATTTTTTTGTTTCCGGTAGCATCACCGAAGGTTATTGTCATGCTTTATGTTTCCAGATTGTCGTAGATGTGTGCTGCAAGCGGTCTGCAGATGGGGCCATTTATTTGGCAGTTTTCTATGCTGCCAAATCCCGCATTCCTAACATCTTGCCTGTGACGTTCTTTAAGTTGTTTCCATGCTTTCTTGACACGAGCGAATGCTGCCCCTGCCTTAATCTCACATTTGTCTTGATTTGTTGCTACCTCATGTTCGTCAATTGTTGGTGCTGCCAATTTGTTTCCGCTTGTTTTTCTCCTCTTCATGTCCTTGTGGCTTGATTTGGGTTGTTTCAGGAAAAAAAGGGTTTTTGTTAGAAAGGGACGTTTGATTTTGAGTGTTGAATAGTGCCATTCAAAATTAGTACATAAGTGTGTTTTTACATTGTTGTCCTCTTCTGTGACACTGTTGTGATCTTCGGCATCATCGCCGTCTGTAGGAATGAAATCTGCACCATGTTGTTTGTGATCGTCGACATCATCGGTATCTGAATATTTGCTGTTGGCATCGTCTTGTTTTTATTCTACCCTTTGCTGTTTGTTTTTCTTCTCTCTTTCACCTTGTTTCTTTGTGGCGGTTGGTGCTGTTGGTGGGAGTCAAGATGTCAGTTTCCCCGTGGAGGCGGATACCCGCGGGGATATACCTGCTAAGAACCGGGGACGGGGGACAAATTGCCTCCGTGGGGATTGCTTGGCGGGTACCTGATAGCATAACGTGGCGGGGATGGGGGACAAATTCGCCCCATGGAGCCTCCATGGATACCCGCCAACGACTGACATGTGGGACCTCCTTCCAAATAGCATGCCAACCTAGCAGCAGCCAGCCATTCAGCCACGGCCCAAGACGAGCCCAACACACTTGGCCTAACCTAACTAACATGCACAGACGCACCCAGGAGCCCAACACACGCTCGCTCCTCTCGCTCGCTCCTCTTCCTCACAACACAACTGCCACCCTCTTGTTCCTCTCCCAGTTCCCACTTCCTAGATCGAGCCCGGCCGTGACCGTCAGACCACCACCGCTGGCGGCTGGCAGCGGGCGGAGCGCCGACGCATTTTTCCCGTCTGGCCCCATGGCCTTCACCCGCTTCTCCTCCAGTTCTCCTCCTGTCCTCCACCTCAAGGCCGCAACTGTGAAGGGCGCGGTTCAGCGACGACGGTGATGGGCGTCAACGGCGACAGTTGCGAGCAGGTGGCGTCTTCGCATTGCGATCAACTGGGCAAGGAGAAGACGCCGACGCGTTACGCTGGACGGGTACCCGCCATTGTCGGGGATGGGGGGCGTTTCCCCCCCGCGAAGCTTCTCGTGCTAGCGGGGCCGAGGACTGGCGGGGATCGGGGCGGTGATGGTGGAGTGCCCCCCCGGAGATACCCGTCCCCATTGCCATCTTGAGGTGGGAGTACCATTAGAGGTATTTGCTGATGCTACAAGGTACTAGTGTCGAAAATGTTTTCAACATGGTCCTTTTGCTTTTGCCTTTTTTCTCCAGGAGTAAAAACAGTGCTGGTATCTGATTTTCTCCTTTTTTGCTTGTTGCTAGACGTTTACTCCTATCGAGTCTGGTGTAAGTTACCATTTCTGTTGCAACTGCTTTGTTCTTGATGTTTTGTTGTGTGTTATTTTCCAATGAATGAGGAGAGATGCTGTGTGTTTCTGCGATCTCAATATCATCATCTTTCTGTCCTGCATAATTGTCAGGTAATAAAAAGTGGATATAGTTTTGTTCAAAAAAAACTAATACAGATTTAAAATATATATCTTCCACGATTATGCATAAGGAATGTGAAACTCTAAAAGGGCCTTTTTAGTTCTTATTGGGTTAAAAATGGTTATTAATACTATTATTGATTGAGCTAATCAGGGGAGTTAAAGAGGAAGTGAAGTTAGGGTGAAGCATTTTCTTAAAAAAATGCACACTCCAGGTGATATTTCATAATGGGAGCATTTGTCATTAAGCAGAGTGGAAGATTTAGTGGCTAAGATAAACAAATTTTGAATTAAAAATAAGATAGTTTGTGAACACTTTTAATGTTTTCTATAAATAAATACATAAAAAGGGGCAGGTAGTCTTATTTGTAGAATAGTTGAGTTATTACTCTCAAGGAGAGCAGTTAAGTTATTAATGTCTCTATGTAGTTGTTGGTAGATCGACATTGGACACTTTGCTCAAACCTTTGACATGAGCTTGCTAGATTGCATGCTTTTCCTGGGAGTCTTCGTCGGTACCTTGCTGGGTGTTAGGTTCTTTGTGAGGCTTTCTCATTGCTGCATAAAAAATGGTCAGGTGTTTAGTAGCATAGTTGAGTGTCCCAGAAAAAACATTCGTTGTGTGGATTTTTTTATGGATATAGAGAGGCACATGTTGTTTCATGGTAGAAGCACATGTACACCTACTCTTTGTTCATGTTTTTTCACACTAGAGGCACTTAATTTGAAAAACCAGTTACAGTCAGGGGACATGGGATGTAGAAAAATCTCGTGTAATTATCAGGTTCTGGTCTGTCAGGATGCTTGAGGTGTTTGGATCTAATGAGGTATTCTAGTTAGTATAGTGCGTTTAAGCACATATCGTCTGGCGAAAAGTCCAGGGTGGAGAGCAGCAACATTTCTATTAAATCTCATATGTACGCTAGTTCAATTTGCTACACAAATTGATTTGGGGTATTGCAAAACTCGTTGATAGCGGTGGCTAGGGTTGCTATCACTGGAAGTGAAAAAATAACTAAGATCTATACCCGGCAGAATGGAATGGGATAGAATAATAATTACCTTCAATTACTTGTGTGTTGTTCATTGCTTCCATCGGCTTAGTGTGTCGTTGCTCTTTTTGTTGTTGCGATCTCCGCCGCCGGTGTTGAAGTCCTTGCCGCCAGTTGCCTTAATCGGCGGTGTTCTCGGTGTTGTTGCGGACAATGTTTGACTGTCTGTATGTCGAAGCGGAGAGCGTTTGGAGAACACAATGGCGGTTGTCCGGTGACGTGAAGTCGACTTCGAATTTGTGATTGTGTGCGGAAGGAAGGAGGAGACCGTGCGGTAGTGACGAAACTTTGAGATTTACTATGCGAGAGGGGAAGCAAGAGAGTAGAAGAGAGAGGGAGATATGGAAACCATCGAATCCTCTCTAATATTCAACCGTCCGTCTGAGCATCAAGATTCATGCTACCTCGCTGGTTTTTTGTTTGCTAGCATCTTAACAGTCAGTAAGTGGGACGCTAGCATTTATATTTTATTTTATTGGTGGCACTGGTAGTGCGGAAGTGAAGCCTCTCTACAGGCATTTGAGTGCAGGCATAGTAGGGCTCGGAAGTGCAGGTTCTACGGGCACGTGCATGCAGGTTCAGGAGGCATGGAAGTGAATCTTGTACATGGTTTGGCGTGGTGTTTGTTGAGACTGGTTTGGTATCTACACTTTGTGTGTGTAAGAGTGTGGCAGCAGAGGTCCGAACAGTCGGTTAGAGAAGCACGGTTGTGGAGTCTGTAAAGCCATAGAGGTTTGGCGCCACCGGGCATGTAAGAGTCACGACAAGTGTCACATGAGGCACCTGTATGTGGGCACGGGGGGCACGGCATTGCAGGCAAGATGGGCACTGTCACGTGGTGGCACGGTTGTGAAGTCTCAGGAGCCACGCGGCCGTGGCACAAGGACCACGTATGTGTCATGGTGCCTGTCACGTTAGGCACGTGGGTGCATGCACGGAAGGTACAAAAGTAAAGTCACCACGGGCACGTGTAGATGCAAAAAAATATGGTGTCAGAGGCATGGGTCCGTATACTTAGTTAGAGAACCATAGATGTGAAGTCACGTGGTTGTGTGACTATGGGGAATGTAAGAGTCACAACAAGTGTCAGCTGAGGCATGTGTATGTGGGCACAGGAGGCACGGAATTGAAGGCCAGACGGGCACTGTCTCGTGGCTTCTCCAGGCACGAGGTATCAACCGTGTTGATGCACAAGAGTGTGGTGGCAGAGGCATGTGTCAGAATGCTCGGTTCCAGAGGCACGGTTGTGAAGTCTCAAGAGCCACGTGGCTGTGGCACCAGGACCACGTAAGAGTCACGATGCCTGTCACATTAGGCACGTGGGTGCATGCACGGAAGGTACAAAGGTAAAGTCACCATGGGCACGTGTAGATGCACAGAAATGTTGGGGAACATAGTATTTCAAAAAAAAAATCCTATGATCACGCAAGATCTGTCTGCTAGAAGCATAGCAACGAGAGGGGAGAGTGTGTCTACGTACCCTCGTAGACCGAAAGCGGAAGCGTCTAATGACGCGGTTGATGTAGTCGAACGTCTTCGTGATCCAACCGAACCAAACACCGAATGTATGGCACCTCCGCGTTCAGCATACGTTCAGCTCAATGATGTCCCACGAGCTCTTGATCCAGTTGAGCTTCATGGGAGAGTTTCGTCAGCATGACGGCGTGGTGACGGAGATGATGAAGTTACCGACGCAGGGGTTCGCCTAAGCACTGCAACGATATGAGCGAGGTGTGTTTCTGTGGAGGGGGGCACCGCACACGACTAAAACAATGTTGCTTGTGTGTCTATGGAGTGCCCCCTGGCCACATATATAAATGATAGAGGGAGGAGGAGGCCGGCCATCATAGGGCGCGCCAAAGTGTGGAGTCCTACTAGGACTCCCTAGTCCTAGTAGGATTCCTCCTCCCACATGGAATAGGAAAAGGGGAAGGGAGAAGGAGAAGGAAGGAAGGGGGCGCCCCCTTTCCCTAGTCCAATTCGGACCAGTCCATGGGGAAGGGGGGCGGCCACCCTTGAGGCCTTTCTCTCCTTGCCCGTATGGCCCATTAAGGCCCAATACGAATTCCCGTAACTCTCCGGTACTCCGAAAAATACCCGAATCACTCGGAACCTTTCCGATGTACGAATATAGCCTTCCAATATATCGATCTTTACGTCTCAACCATTTCGAGACTGTTCTTCATGTACGTGATATCACCCGGGACTCTGAACAAACGTCGGTCATCAAATCACATAACTCATATACAAATCGTCATCGAACATTAAGCGTGCGGACCCTACGGGTTCGAGAACTATGTAGACATGACCGAGACACATCTCCGGTCAATAACCAATAGCAGAACCTGGATGATCATATTAGCTCCTACATATTCTACGAAGATCTTTATCGGTCAAACCGCATAACAACATATGTTGTTCCCTTTGTGATCGGTATGTTACTTGCCCGAGATTCGATCGTCGTTATCATCATACCTAGTTCAATCTCGTTAACGGCAAGTCTTTTTACTCGTTCCGTAATACATCATATCATGACTAACTCATTAGTCATTTGCTTGCAAGGCTTATTATGATGTGTATTACCGAGTGGGCCCAAAGATACCTCTCCGGCACTTGGAGTGACAAATCCTATTCTCGTTCTATGCCAATACCACAAACACCTTCGGAGACACCTGTAGAGTATCTTCATAATCACCCAGTTACCTTGTGACATTTGATAGCACACAAGGTGTTCCTCCGGTATTCGGGAGGTGCATAATCTCATAGTCATTGGAACATGTATAAGTCATGAAGAAAGCAATAGCAATAAAACTAAACGATCATAATGCTAAGCTAACGGATGGGTCTTTTCCATCACATCATTATCCTATTGATGTGATCACGTTCATCAAATGACAACACATGTCTATGGTTAGGAAACATAACCATCTTTGATCAACGAGCTAGTCTGGTAGAGGCGTACTAGGGACACTTTGTTTTGTCTATGTATTCACACATGTACCAAGTTTCTGGTTAACACAATTCTAGCATGAATAATAAACATTTATCATGATATAAGGAAATATAAATAAAAACATTATTATTGCCTCTAGGGCATATTTCCTTCAGTCTCCCACTTGCACTAGATTCAATAATCTAGTTCACATCACCATGTGATTTAATAGCGATAATTCACATCATTATGTTAATAACACCCATAGTTCACATCGCCATGTGACCAACACCCAAAAGGTTTTAATAAAGTCAATAATCTAGTTCACATCACCATGTGATTAACACCCAAAGAGTACTAAGGTGTGATCATGTTTTGCTTCGTGAGAGAAGTTTAGTCAGCGGGTCTGTTACATTCAGATCCGTATGTATTTCGCAAATTTCTATGTCTACAATGCTCTGCATGGAGCTACTCTAGCTAAATGCTCCCACTTTCATTATGTATACAGATCAATACTCAGAATCATCCAGATCGGTGTCAAAGCTTGCATTGATGTAACTCGTTACGACGAACTCTTTATCACCTCCATAACCGAGAAATAATTCCTTAGTCCTCTAAAGATAATTTTGACCGATGTCCAGTGATCTACTCCTAGATCAAAATTGTACTCCCTTGCCAAACTCAGGGCAAGGCATACAATAAGTCTGGTATACAACATGTCATACTTTATAGAACTTATGGCTGAGGCATAGGGAATGACTTTCATTCTCTCTCTATCTTTTGCTGTAGTCGGGCTTTGAGTCTTACTCAACTTCACACCTTGCAACATAGGGAAGAACTCTTTCTTTGACTGTTCCATTTTGAGCTACTTCAAAAACTTGTCAAGGTATGTACTCATTGAGAAAAACTTACCAAACGTCTTGATCTATCTCTATATATCTTGATGCTCAATATGCAAATAGCTTCACCGAGGTATTTCTTTGAAAAACTCCTTTCGAACACCCCTTTATGCTTTCCAGAAAATTCTACATCATTTCCGATCGACAATATGTCATTCACATATACTTATCAGAAAGGTTGTAGTGCTCCCACTCACTTTCTTGTAAATATATGCTTCACCGCAAGTCTGTATAAAACTATATGCTTTGATCAACTTATCAAAGTGTATATTGCAATTCCGAGATGCTTGCACCAGTCCATAGATGGATCACTGGAGCTTGCACATTTTGTTAGCACCTTTAGGATTGACAAAACCTTCTGGTTGCATCACATACAACTCTTCTTTGAGGTATCCATTAAGGAATGTAGTTTTGACATCCATTTGCCAGATTTCATAATCATAAAATGCGGCAATCGCTAACATGATTCGGACAGATTTAAGCATCGCTACGGGTGAGAAAGTCTCATAGTAGTCAACTCCTTGAACTTGTCGAAAACTTTTTGTAACAAGTCGAGCTTTGTAGACAGTAACATTACCATCGACGTCTGTCTTCCTCTTGAAGATCCATTTATTTTCAATGGCTTGCCGATCATCGGGCAAGTAAACCAAAGTCCAAACTTAGTTCTCAAATATGGATCCCATCTCAGATTTCATGGCCTCAAGCCATTTTGCGGAATCTGGGCTCATCACCGCTTCCTCATAGTTCGTAGGTTCATCATGGTCTAGTAACATGACTTCTAGAACTGGGTTACCGTACCACTCTGGCGCAGAACGTACTCTGGTTGACCTACGAGGTTCAGTAGTAACTTGATCTGAAGTTTCATGATCATCATCATTAGCTTCCTCGCTGATTGGTGTAGGAATCACTGGAACTAGTTTATGTGATGTACTACTTTCCAATTCGGGAGAAGGTACAATTACCTCATCAAGTTCCACTTTCCTCCACTCACTTATTTCGAGAGAAACTCCTTCTCTAGAAAGGATCCATTCTTAGCAACGAATATCTTGCCTTTGGATCTGTGATAGAAGGTGTACCCAATAGTTTCCTTTGGGTATCCTATGAAGACACATTTCTCCGACTTGGGTTCGAGCTTATCAGGTTGAAACTTTTTCACATAAGCATCGCAGCCCCAAACTTTAAGAAACAACAACTTTGGTTTCTTGCGAAACCACAGTTCATAAGGCGTCGTCTCAACGGATTTAGATGGTGCCCTTATTTAACGTGAATGCAGCTGTCTCTAATGTATAACCCAAAACGATAGTGGTAAATCGGTAAGAGACATCATAGATCGCACCATATCTAATAAAGTACGGTTACGACATTCAGACACACCATTACGCTGTGGTGTTCCAGGTGGCGTGAGTTGTGAAACTATTCCACATTGTTTCAAATGAAGACCAAACTCATAACTCAAATATTCGCCTCTGTGATCAGATCGTAGAAAATTTATTTTCTTGTTACGATGATTCTCTACTTCACTCTAAAATTCTTTGAACTTTTCAAATGTTTCAGACTTGTGCTTCATTAAGTAGATATACCCATATCTGCTCAAATAATCAGTGAAGGTCAGAAAATAACGATACCCGTCGTGAGCCTCAATACTCATCGGTCCACATACATCAGTATGTATGATTTCCAACAAATCAGTTGCTCGCTCCATTGTTCCGGAGAACGGAGTTTTACTCATCTTGCCCATGAGGCATGGTTCGCTAGCACCAAGTGATTCATATTCAAGTGATTCCAAAAGCCCATCAACATGGAGTTTCTTCATGCGCTTTACACCAATATGACCTAAACGGCAGTGCCACAAATATGTTGCACTATCATTATCAACTTTGCATCTTTTGGCTTCAATATTATGAATATGTGTATTACTACGATCGAGATCCAACAAACTATTTTCATTGGGTGTATGACCATCGAAGGTTTTACTCATGTAAACAGAATAACAATTATTCTATGACTTTCAATGAATAACCGTATTGCAACAAACATGATCACATCATATTCATGCTCAACGCAAATGCCAAATAACATTTATTTAGGTTCTACACTAGTCCTGAAAGTATAGGGAGTGTGCGATGATGATCATATCAATCTTGGAACCACTTCCAACACACATCGTCACTTCACCTTTAACTAGTCTCTGTTCATTCTGCAACTCTTGTTTCGAGTTACTAATTTTAGCAACTGAACCGGTATCAAATACCCAGGGGTTGCTATGAACACTAGTAAAGTACACATTAGTAATCTATATATCAAATATACCTTTGTTCACTTTGCCATCCTTCTTATCCGCCAGGTATCTAGGGTAGTTCCACTTCCAGTGACCATTTCCTTTGTAGTAGAAGCACTTAGTTTCAGGCTTGAGTTTAGCTTTGGGGTTTCTTCATGGGAGTGACAACTTGCTTGTCATTCTTCTTGGAGTTCCCCTTCTATCTTTTTGCCCTTTACTTGAAACAAGTGGTCTTGTTAACCATCAACACTTGATGCTCTTTCTTGATTTCTACCTTTGCCGATTTCAGCATCGCGAAGAGCTCGGGAATTACTTTCGTCATCCCTTGCATATTATAGTTCATCACAAAGTTCTACTAACTTGGTGATAGTGACTAGAGAACTTTGTCAATTACTATCTTGTCTGGAGATTAACTCCCACTTGATTCAAGCAATTGTAGTACCCAGACAATTTGAGCACATGCTCACTGGTTGAGCTATTCTCCTCCATCTTGTAGGCAAAGTACTGTCAGAGGTCTCATACCTCTCGACACGGGCATGTGTATGAAATACTAATTTCAACTCTTGGAACATCTTATATGCTCCATGGCGTTCAAAAAGTTTTTGAAGTCCCGGTTCTAAGCCGTAAAGCATGGTGCACTAAACTATTAAGTAGACATCATATTGAGCTTTGCCAAATGTTCATAACGTTTGCATCTGCTCCTGCAATAGATCTGTCACCTAGCGGTGCATCAAGGACATAATACTTCTGTGCAGCAATGAGGATAATCCTCAGATCACAGACCTAGTCCGCATCATTGCTACTAACATCTTTCAACTTATATTTCTCTAGGAACATATAAAAATAAACGGGGAGCTACATCGCGAGCTATTGATCTAGAACATAGATATGCTAATACTACCAGGACTAAGTTCATGATAAATTAAAGTTCAATTAATCATATTACTAAAGAACTCTCACTTAGATAGACATCCCTCTAGTCATCTAAATGATCACGTGATCCAAATCAACTAAACCATGTCCGATCATCACGTGATATGGAGTAGTTTTCAATGGTGAACATCTTATGTTGATCATATCTACTGTATGATTCACGCTTGACCTTTCGGTCTCCAGTGTTCCGAGGCCATGTCTTTACATGCTAGGCTCGTCAAGTTTAACCCGAGTATTCTGCATGTGCAAAACTGTCTTACACCCATTGTATTTGAACGTAGAGCTTATCACACCCGATCATCACGTGGTGTCTCGGCATGACGAACTTTTGCAACGGTGCATACTCAGGGAGAACACTTGTACCTTGAAATTCTGTAAGGGATCATCTTATAATGCTACCGCCGCTCTAAGCAAAATAAGAAGCATAATAAGATAAACATCACATGCAATCAAAATATGTGACATGATACGACCATCATCATCTTGTGCTTTTGATCTCCATATCCAAAGCATCGTCATGATCTCCATCATCACCGGCTTGACACCATGATCTTCATCGCAGCGTCGTGGTCGTCTCACCAACTATTGCTACTACTACTATCACTAATTCATAGTGATAAAGTAAAGCAATTACATGGCCTTCACAGTTCATACAATAAAGAGACAACCATAATGCTCCTGCCGGTTGCCGATAATTTACAAAACATGATCATCTCATACAATAACGTATAACTCATCACATCTTGACCATATCACATCACAACATGCCCTGCAAAAACAAGTTATACGTTCTCTACTTTGTTGTTGCAAGTTTTACGTGGCTGCTACGAGCTTAGCAAGGACCGTTCTTACATACGCATACAAAAACCACAATGATTTTTCATCAAGTATGTGCTGTTTTAACCTTCACAAGGACCGGGCGTAGCCACACTTGATTCAACTAAAGTGAGAGAGACAGACACCCGCCGGTCACCTTTAAGCAACGAGTGCTCGTAACGGTGCAACCAGTCTCGCGTAAGCGTACGCGTAATGTCGGTCCGGGCCACTTCATCTCACAATACTGCCGAATCAAAGTATGACATGCTGGTAAGCAGTATGACTATTATCGCCCACAACTCATTGTGTTCTACTTGTGCATATCATCTACGCATAGACCTAGCTCATGATGCCACTGTTGGGGAACGTAGTATTTCAACAAAAAAAAATTCCGACGATCACGCAAGATCTATCTACTAGAAGCATAGAAACGAGAGGGGAGAGTGTGTCTACGTACCCTCGTAGACCAAAAGCGGAAGCGTCTAATGATGCGGTTTATGTAGTCGAACGTCTTCGCGATCCAACCGATCCAAGCACCGAACGTATGGCACCTCCGCGTTCAGCACACGTTCAGCTCAATGACGTCCCATGAGCTCTTGATCTAGTTGAGCTTCACGGGAGATTTTCGTCAGCACGACAGCATGGTGACGGACATGATGAAGTTACCGAGGCAGGGCTTCGCCTAAGCAGTGCAACGATATGACCGAGGTGTGTTTCTGTGGAGGGGGGCACTGCACACGGCTAAAACAATGTTGCTTGTGTGTCTATGGGGTGCCCCCTGGCCACGTATATAAAGGATGGACGGAGGAGGAGGCCGGCCCTCATAGGGCGCGCTAAAGTGTGGAGTCCTACTAGGACTCCCTAGTCCTAGTAGGATTCCTCCTCCCACATGGAATAGGAAAAGGGGAAGGGAGAAGGAGAAGGAAGGAAGGGGGCGCCCCCTTTCCCTAGTCCAATTCAAACCAGTCCATGGCGAAGGGGCGTGGCCACCCTTAAGGCCTTTCTCTCCTTTCCCGTATGGCCCATTAAGGCCCAATACGAATTCCCCTAACTCTCCGGTACTCCGAAAAATACCCGAATCACTTGGAACCTTTCTGATGTCCGAATATAGCCTTCCAATATATCGATCTTTACGTCTCGACCATTTCGAGACTGTTCGTCATGTCCGTGATCTCATCCGGGACTCCACACAAACGTTGGTCATCAAATCACATAACTCATAATACAAATCGTCATAGAACATTAAGCGTGCGAACCCTACTGGTTCGAGAACTATGTAGACATGACTGAGACACATCTCCGGTCAATAAACAATAGCGGAACCTGGATGCTCATATTGGCTCCTACATATTCTATGGAGATCTTTATCGGTCAAACCGCATAACAACATACGTTGTTCCCTTTGTCATCGGTATGTTACTTGCTCGAGATTCGATCGTCGGTATTATCATACCTAGTTCAATCTCGTTACCGGCAAGTCTTTTTACTCGTTCCGTAATACATCATCTCGTGACTAACTCATTAGTCATTTGCTTGCTAGGCTTATTAGGATGTGTATTACAGAGAGGGCCCAGAGATACCTCTCCAACACTCATAGTGACAAATCCTATTCTCGATCTATGACAACACCACAAACACCTTCGAAGACACCAGTAGAGCATCTTTATAATCACCCATTTACGTTGTGACGTTTGATAGCACACAAGGTGTTCCTCCGGTATTCGGGAGTTGCATAATCTCATAGTCATAGGAACATATATAAGTCATGAAGAAAGCAATAGCAGTAAAACTAAACGATCATAATGCTATGCTAAAGGATGGGTCTTGTCCATCACATCATTCTCCTAATGATGTGATCCCATTCATCAAATGGCAACACATGTATATGGTTAGGAAACATAACCAACTTTGATCAACGAGCTAGTCTGGTAGAGGCATACTAGGGACACTCTGTTTTGTCTATGTATTCACACATGTACTAAGTTTCCGGTTAATACAATTCTAGCATGAATAATAAACATTTATCATTATATAAGGAAATATAAATAAAAACTTATTATTTCCTCTAGGGCATATTTACTTCAAGAAATGTGGTGGCAGAGGCATGGGTCCGTATACTTAGTTAGAGTACCACGGTTGTGAAGTCACGTGGTTGTGTGACTCTGGGGCATGTAAGCGTCACAGCAAGTATCAACTGAAGCATGTGTATGTGGGCACAGGAGGCACAAAATTGAAGGCCAGACGGGCACTGTCTCATGGCTTCTCCAGGCACGGGGTATCAACCGTGTTGATTCACAAGAGTGTGGTGGCAGAGGCATGTGTTAGAATGCTCGGTTACAGAGGCACGGTTGTGAAATCTCAGGAGCCACGTGGTCGTCGCATCAGGAACACGTAAGAGTCACTGAGCCTGTCACGTTAGGCACGTGGGTGCAGTCATGGAAGGTGCAAAAGTAAAGTCACCTCGGGGACGTAAGTGGACTATCTAAATGCACAAAAACTGCATGTACACGCAGGGACGTGGGGCAGAGGCATGGGAGTGACTATGGGGCATGTAGGAGTCACGACAAGTGTCACCTGAGCCACGGGAGTGACTATGGGGCATGTAAGAGTCACGGAAAGTGTCACCTGAGGCACGTGTATGTGGGCACGGGGGGCACGACATTGCAGGCCAGACGGGCACATACTTGCTGGTTCTCGAGGCACAAGATTGTGGTGGCAGAGTGATAGCCCACAAGTGTAGGGGATCGCAACAGTTTTTGAGGGTAAAATATTCAACCCAAATTTATTGATTCGACACAAGGGGAGCCAAAGAATACTCTTAAGTATTAGCCGCTGAGTTGTCAATTCAACCACACCTAGAAACTTAGTATCTGCAGCGAGGTAGTTTAGTAGCAAAGTAATATGATAGTGGCGGTAACGGCAATAAAAGTAACGATAATATTTTTGTAGTTTTTGTGATAGTAGCAACGGAAAAGTAAATTAGCAACAAGCAGTATATGAAAAGCTCGTAGGCATTGGATCGGTGATGGGAAATTATGTCAGATGCAATTCATCATGTAGAAGTTATAACCTAGGGTGACACAGAACTAGCTCCAGTTCATCAATGCAATGTAGGCATGTATTCCGAATATAGTCATACATGCTTATGGAAAAGAACTTGCATGACATCTTTTGTCCTATCCTCCCGTGGCAGCGGAGTCCTATTGGAAACTAAGGGATATTAAGGCCTTCTTTTAATAGAGTACCGGACCAAAGCATTAACACATAGTGAATACATGAACTCCTCAAACTATGGTCATCACCAAGAGTGGTCCCGATTATTGTCACTTCGGGGTTGCCGGATCATAACACATAGTAGGTGACTATAGACTTGCAAGATAGGATCAAGAACACACTTATATTCATGGAAACATTATAGGTTCAGATCTGAAATCATGGCACTCGGGCCCTAGTGACAAGCATTAAGCATAGAAAAGTCATAGCAACATCAATGTCAGAACATAGTGGATACTAGGGATCAAACCCTAACAAAACTAACTCCATAACATGATAGATCCCATCCAACCCATCACCTTCCAGCAAGCCTACGATGGAATTACTCACGCACGACGGTGAGCATCATGGAATTGGTGATGGAGGAAGGTTGATGATGACGATGGCGACGATCTCCACTCTCCGGAGGCCCGAACGGACTCCAGATCAGCCGTTCCGAGAGAGATTAGGGCTTGGCGGTGGCTCCGTATCGTAAAACGCGATAATTCTTTTTCCTAAATTTTTTTCTCCCCGAAAGTGAATATATAGGATCTGGGGATACGTCGGTGGAGCACCAGGGGGCCCACAAGGCAGGGGAGCACGCCCTAGGTGGGGGCGCCCCCCACCCTCGTGGACAGGATGTGGGCCCCCTGGTCTGGATCTTCTTGCACGTATTTTTTATATTTTCCAAAATAATTCTCCGTGAAGTTTCAGGTCATTCTGAGAACTTTTTATTTCTGCACAAAAACAACACCATGGCAATTTTGCTGAAAACAACGCCAGTCCGGGTTACTTCCATTCAAATCATGCAAGTTAGAGTCCGAAACAAGGGCAAAAGGGTTTGGAAAAGTAGATACTTTTGGAGACGTATCACAGAGGCATGTGTCAGAATGCTTGGTTACGGAGGCACGATTGGGAAGTCTCAGGAGCCACGCGGCCGTCGCACTAGTACCACGTAATAGTCACGGAGCCTGTTACGTTAGGCACGTGGGTGTAGGCACGAAACGTGCAAAAGTAAAGTCACCACGGGCACGTACGTGGACTATCTAAATGCAAGAAAACTGCCTATGCACGCAGGGACGTGGGGCAGAGGCACGTGAGTTACCAGGGCATGTAAGAGTCATGGCAAGTGTCCCCTGAGGCACATGTATGTGGGCACAGGGGGCACGGCATTTCAGGCTAGACGGGCACGGACTTGCTACTTCCCGAGGCACGGGGTATCAAGGAACCACCAGGGCTCGAAGCACAGGTACACCTACTCTTTGTTCAGGGTTTTTCACACTAGAGGCACTTAATTTGAAAAATAGTTACAGTCAGGAGACATGGGATGTAGAAAAATCTCGTGTAATTATCAGGTTTCAGCCTGTCAGTTTGCTTGCGGTGTTTGGATCTATTGAGGCATTCTAGTTAGTATAGTGCGTTTAAGCACATATCGTCTGGCAAAAATTCCAGGGCGGAGCGCAGCAACATTTCTGTTAAATCTCATCTGTAGGCTAGTTCAATTTGCTACACAAATTGATTTGGGGTATTGGAAAACTCGTTGATAGCGGTGGCTAGGGTTGCTGTCACCGGAAGTGGAAAAATCACTAAGATCTGTACCCGGTGGAATGGAATGGGATAGAATGATAATTATCTTCAGTTACTTGTGTGCTGTTCATCGCTTCCATCGGCTTAGTGTGTCGTTGCTCTTTTTTTGTTGCGATCTCCGCTGCCGGTGTTGAAGTCCTCGCCACCAGTTGCCTTAATCGGCGGTGTTCTCGGTGTTGTTGCGGACAGTGTTTGACAGTCTATATGTCGAAGCGGAGTGCATTTGGAGAACGCGGTGGCGGTTGTCTGGTGACGCGCAGTTGACTTCGAATTTGTGATTGTGTGTGGAAGGAAGGAGGAGACCGTGCGGTAGTGACAAAACTTCGAGATTTACTGTGCGAGAGGGGAAGCAAGAGAGTAGAAGAGAGAGGGAGAGATGGAAACCATCGAATCCTCTCTAATATTCAACCGTCATATTGAGCATCAAGATTCGTGCTGCCTGGCTGGTTTTTTTGTTTGCTAGCATCTTAACAGTCAGTCGATGGGACACTAGCATTTTTTTATTTTAGTGGTGGCACTGGTAGTGCGGAAGTGAAGCCTCTCTATAGGCATGTGAGTGCATGCATAGTAGGGCTCGGAAGTGCAGGTTCTATGGACACGTGCATGCAGGTCCAGGAGGCACGTAAGTGAATCTTGTACATGGTTTGGCGTGGTGTTTTTCGAGACTGGTTTGGTATCTACACTTTGTGTGTACAAGAGTGTGGTAGCAGAGGCCCGAACACTCGGTTAGAGAAGCATGATTGTGAAGTCTGTAAAGCCACGGAGGTTTGGCACCACCGGGCATGTAAGAGTCACGTCAAGTGTCACATGAGGCACGTGTATGTGGGCACGGGGGGCACATCATTGCAGGCCAGACGAGCACTGTATCGTGGCGGCACAGTTGTGAAGTCTCAGGAGCCACGCGGCCGTGGCACAAGGACCACGTAAGAGTCACGATGCCTGTCGCGTTAGGCACGTGGGTGCATGCACGGAAGGTACAAAAGTAAAGTCACCACGGGCACGTGTAGATGCACAAAAATGTGGTGTTAGAGGCATGGGTCTGTATACTTAGTTAGAGAACCACAGCTGTGAAGTCACGTGGTTGTGTGACTATGGGGCATGTAAGAGTCACGACAAGTGTCAGCTGAGGCATGTTTATGTGGTCACATGAGGCACGAAATTGAAGGCCAGACGGGCACTGTCTCGTGGCTTCTCCAGGCATGGGGTATCAACCGTGTTGATACACAAGAGTGTGGTGGCAGAGGCATGTGTCAGAATGCTCGGCTACAGAGGCACGGTTGTGAAGACTCAGGAGCCACGCGGCCGTGGCACCAGGACCACGTAAGAGTCATGGTGCCTATCACATTAGGCACGTGGGTGCATGCACGGAAGGTACAAAGGTAAAGTCACCATGGGCACGTGTAGATGCACATAAATGTGGTGGCAGAGGCATGGGTCCGTATACTTAGTTAGAGAACCACGGTTGTGAGGTCACGTGGTTGGGTGACTATGGGGCATCTAAGAGTCACGCAAAGTTTCAGCTAAAGCATATGTATGTGGGCACAAGAGGCACAGAATTGTAGGCCAGACGGGCACTGTCTCGTGGCTTCTTCAGGCACGGGGTATCAACCATGTTGATTCACAAGAGTGTGGTGGCAGAGGCATGTGTCAGGATGCTCGGTTACAGAGGCACAGTTGTGAAATCTCAGGAGCCACGCGGCCGTCGCATCGGGACCACGTAAAAGTCACGGTGCCTGTCACGTTAGGCATGTGGGTGCAGGCACGGAAGGTGCAAAAGTAAAGTCACAACGGGCACATACGTGGACTATCTAAATGCACAAAAACTGCCTGTGCACGCAGGGACGTGGGGCAGAGGCACAAGAGTGACTATGGGGCATGTAAGCGTCACAACAAGTTTCACCTGAGGCACGGGAGTGACTATGGGGCATGTAAGAGTCACGGCAAGTGTCACCTAAGGCACATGTATGTGGGCACGGGGGGCACGACATTGCAGGCTAGACGGGCACAAACTTGGTGGTTCTTGAGGCACGGGGTATCAACCGTGTGGATGCACAAGATTGTGGTGACAGAGGCATGTGTCAGAATGCTCGGTTACGGAGGCATGGTTGTGAAGTCTCAGGAGCCACGCGTCCATCGCACCAAGACCACATAATAGTCACGGTGCCTGTTACGTTAGGCACGTGGGTGCAGGCACGGAACATGCAAAATTAAAGTCACCAGGAGCACATATGTGGACTATCTAAATGCGCAAAAACTGCCTGTGCACGCAGGGACGTGGGGCAGAGGCACGGGAGTTACTATGGGGCATGTAAGAGTCATGCCAAGTGTCCCCTGAGGCTTGTGTATGTGGGCACGGGGGGCACGACATTGCAGGCCATACGGGCATGGACTTGCTACTTCATGAGGCATAGGGTATCAACCGCGTGGATGCACAAGATTGTGGTGGCAGAGGCATGTGTCAGAATGCTCGGTTACAGAGGCACGGTTCTGAAGTCTCAGGAGCCACGCGACCGCCGCACCAGGACCACGTAAGAGTCACGGTTCCTGTTACGTTAGGCATGTGGGTGTAGGCATGGAAGGTGCAAAAGTATAGTCACCACGAGCACGTAAGTGGACTATCTAAATGCTCAAAAACTACCTGTGCACGCATGGACGTGGGGCAGAGGCACGGGAGTTACTATGGCGCATGTAAGAGTCATGGCAAGTGTCCCTTGAGGCACGTGTATGTGGGCAACGGGGGCACGACATTGCAGGCCAGACAGGCACGGACTTGCTACTTCCCGAGGCACGAGGTATCAACCGTGTGGATTCACAAGATTTTGGTGACAGAGGCATGTGTCAGAATGCTCGGTTACAGAGGCACGATTCTGAAGTCTCAGGAGCCACGCGGTCGTCGCACCAGGACCACATAAGAGTCACGATGCCTGTTACGTTAGGCACGTGGGTGCAGGCACGGAAGGTGCAAAATTAAAGTCACAACGGGCATGTACGTGGACTATCTAAATGCACAAAAACTGCCTATGCA
>LR738712.1:420955178-421002326 GCA_902687465.1 Secale cereale
GTAAGTGTCACGGAAAGTGTCCCATGAGGCACGTGTATGTGGGCACGACATTGCAGGCCAGACGGGCGTGGACTTGCTACTTCCCGAGGCACGGGGTATCAACCGTGTGGATGCACAAGATTGTGGTGGCAGAGGCATGTGTCAGAATGCTCGGTTACAGAGGCACGGTTCTGAAGTCTCAGGAGCCACGCGGTCGTCGCACCAGGACCACATAAGAGTCACGATGCCTGTTACGTTAGGCACGTGGGTGCAGGCACGGAAGGTGCAAAAGTAAAGTCACCTTGGGCATGTACGTGGACTATCTAAATGCACAAAAACTGCGTGTGCACGCAGGGACATGGGGCAGAGGCACAAGAGTTACTATGGGGCATGTAAGAGTCACGACATGTGTTTCCTGAGGCATGTGTATGTGGGCACGTGGGGCACGACATTACAGGCTGGACGGGCACAGACTTGCTACTTCCTGAGGCACAGGGTATCAACCGTGTAGATACACAAGTTTGTTGTGGCAGAGGCATGTGTCAGAATGCTTGGTTACAGAGGCATGGTTGTGAAGTCTCAGGAGCCACGCGGCTGTCGCACCAGGACCACGTAAGAGTCACGGTGCATGTACATGGGGCAGAGTCACGGGAGTGATGCCTGTACATGGAGGGGCATGGGGCAGAGGTAGGGACGTTGGGCATGGGCATGGGAGTGATGCCTGTTCGTGAATGGGAGTCACGGCTATGAAGACTCTGGAGGCATGGGTGTGTGGCACCATAGGCATTGGTTCGAATACTCATGTTGCACAGAGGGGGAATGTCTGTGCAACATCAAAGTCACGGGCGATGACGCGTGAGGGGTATGTAGAGTCACGGCGCGTGGACGTGAGGCACACATGTCTACGAACGGACTTGGGGCTTCATGTGAACTGTCTAGGCACGAGAAGCCGATGCTAGGAGCACCAGCTTGCGTTTGAATACTCGGTTAAACCTGAAACTACATGAATAAAAAGAGTTTGTTGCTTTATTATCAAAGTATGAGGTGCGGTTAAACTGTCTTCTAAGTTTTCAATGGAGTTTGGCTCGTTCGCTTATCAACAACTTTTATACTGTGTTGTTGTCAAAGATTTTTCTAATCTCATCACCCATATTGCTTGGTTTGATTTTATTCTATTCGCTAAGTAATAGCCTGTACAATTCTTCCACTTTCCATTGTTCCGTGTCATCCTATAAAAATTTCAGCAAAAGAAGGAGAAAAAACACATCCGAATTAGTTTATGCAGTTGTATGATATCTAGCAGATTTAGTGCCAGTTTTCAGCTAAAACTTACATCGAAATTATCTATGTATTGGACAAATTCTCTGCCATCATAGAGATGCGCAAACCTTAGAACAGCGAATGGAGTTTCACCTTAGTTTACTTCTGGAACGCCTTGTACAAAATCAATGTCCCATTTACTCTTGTCCTCTTCAAATTTTTCTTCGAATAATACTTCGAAAACTTCTCTAAACCTGGGCACCTGGGAATTGCATTTAGTTTTAGTTTTAGAGAGACATGTAGCGTGATTTGTAAAACTGAAAGATGATGTTATCTACAATTCTTACCAGTTTGTTTTTATGGTTGTGGTATATTTTATGCTCCTTTTTGTCTTTCTCTTCATTGCTTTCCATGTCAACAATTGCATCACTTACTCGGTCATCAGGGACACCTTGATCACGTATATATTTTAGACGTTGTTGCTTCTTTAATTCTTCAAGAGAGGATTCTTCAGGTTCGATAATTTGAAGTTTCCTTGTATATCTGTCAAGCACCAATAGTGTGTACCGGTCTTCCTTTTCGAGTGGCATGAATACCTGCGGTACAAAAGTTTTATTGTTACGGGAGACTTTAGAATAAAGTATTCTATTTGAAATGCTTATTTTTATTTTGTTGTATCGAGAAGGCTATTACCATTTTTGTTTTTGAGAGCTTCTTTGATTGATAGTCCTTAAGGAACAAAGGAACCAAGTTATCCTTCTTTTGTTTGAAGTTATCTCTGAACTTCGTGACAGATTGTGTTGTATCCTTTAAACCCAATATGTGCTGCAGGCAATAAATAAATACGGTAAAAATGAGTTAGAAAAAACAGATCGGTACCAAGAGATTAAGCCATCGTTGTAAAAAGATGAGTTTAGATGATCATTGTGGTTTTTTGAAGTTTACCTCTGCAAAGCTTGGGCCTAATAATAGTCTATGTCTTTTTTTGTGAAGTTTGCTTGCTTTCCCATATCTCCGCTAACTCATCAAGCACCTTCTTTTCCATACCTTTTTGACATTGTTCTTTTTTGCAGGCCCAAATACCTCCTTAAGGTCTGACCCAGTAAGAAATGTGTTGCCTCTCTCTGAATGTTGCCGCAAGTATACTTGTTTTCTTCTTACAGGCATGACAGTAGAAGAAATTTTTGTTGACAAAAGTCATTAACTAACAAGCTCATAAACAGGAATTTAAGGTTCTGTTTAGTTTCCTGTCTTATTTGTGTAATTGCCGCCTAACTTTAACTAGTTTGAGGTGCAAAAGGAACCAAGTCACCTTTTGAATTTGTTCTGCCATGTGTTACTCATGACTATTTGGCAGAGGTCGATCGCCTTATCAACGTGATAAAATGAATGTCCATGACGCGAGTATTTCTTGCTGCTCTCAGATTCATGCTTGTCGTTTGTCACTTGCTCTGTCAAAACAAAGAAAAATTTATGGTTGTTTTTTCTAAAAGAAACATTTGAGGTTTTTGTCATGTTGAATGATAGTAAAAAGGAAATTAGTTACATTACCTTTCATGGGTGAAAAAAGGTTTATAGTCTCTGGTTTGAAATCTTTGAGTTTTCCAGGAAGTTGATGCTGCTTTATTTGGTTGGTTTTACCAAATATGAGTGTGAAAATGTACTCTGGTTTCCATTCCTCGTCCACCTTGTTAGGCTGCATGCATGTCAAAATGTATGGTTTATAGTTACATTGTTCACGATTGTAAATAGACTAGTTACTCTAATAAAGAAATGAAGCTATTCGACCTGTATGTACTGTTAACTTACATGAAAACCCTCTCTGTCCTTGACTAGGTCAGTGCCATTCCAGTATTTTGCAAATTGGACCGTGAAGTGTCCGCATTGTGTTCCCTCTTGCTTTGGTGTGCATATCCTGTAAGGCCTTTCCGCTATCCTTCCCCAGTTTGGTTCGTTGTTGTCTTTTTGTTGGTCATACTTCTTCATCAGTACGTACATCCTTCTCATCTGTGATTACATTTTGGTTTTGTTGTTTGGGTGCGGTGTTGAGAAAAGGAAGCGTATCATACTATTACGAGGAAAAGAATAAATCAATGTACAAAAGTACGTACTAGTTCTGTTCAATGCTCATGGTGTTCTTTCCAAGACCTATCGGCATAGTGTACGCAGTTCATTGAGTCAAGAATGCCGATGGAGTGTCTGTACTTGTTTAAGACATAGAGCGTGTAGTGGCTGTTTGTGTGATGAGGTATCACGATCTACATTGAGACAAGATCATTGTTGATGTAAAAATTAAATTTCATTTAGTTGGTGAAGCTTAAGGAGAATAAGTCATGTGTTCCGTAATATTTTTGAACTTACCATCTTCTTATTTAGGATGTTTTTACCTCTCACAGGGACTTCAAATTCTTTTAGTGCCTCGTCCTCTTTGAATTCTGAAAGCTCTCCTTTTTTATAATTGAGACCAAGTACCAGCTGCAAGAAAGAGAGAGTTTTGTTTTAGTTAAACATTCTGTCATAGGTAATGACGGTGGTGTTTTTGTGGGTGAAGTATGCATACACTTGCGAAATCTGTAGGGAGTACAGTTTTATCGTCTGGGTTGAATTGTTTTTGTTCTATCCATTCCTCTAATAACGCGTTTAGCATGGAGCCCTCCATCTGTGTTTCTCCTTTTCCTGCCTGTTCCTTGAAGGATTTTCCGGTAATGGAATCTTCTCGCTCTGAGCTTTTATATAGTTGTTCTCTGCAAGCAATGAGGGTTTAGAACTAGGTGAGTGAATGGTTAGTTGGATTATATAGGATGTGCAGCTCTCTAGTGATTGTTTCCATGGAACAAGGATAGTCTACTTACTGTCCGCAATCTTTCTGTCATTGTCTGCTCATCAGATATCTATAAAGTTGCATGGCCTTTTGTTTGTAAATGAAATCTCCTAGAACAAGTGTTGCAATGTTGACTTTCCCAAATATCTTGCTTGGCTGCTTCACTGGCCTCTTAATTGAGATTATGTTTGCTGACCTGATCTCAGATGATTGAATCGTTGAGGGTTTTGGGGAAGTTTTCTGCACTCTTGCCTGATGCCTTGCATTTTTGTTTTTGTGAACTAATTGTGCCTGCTCGTTAAGCTGCTCAGTTGTTGGTGTTTCCTTTTGCGTGCTGTTATTTTTGATGCTCTGTTCTACTAACAGTGCAACATCGTGTTTCCTCTTTTGAAGTATCTTTTGTTCTAAATCCCTCTCTTTCTGCTTCTTTTCCTCTTGTGGATGTTTCGCCTCAGGTGATGTTGCCATGTCTTCGGTCTTTTTATCTGTGGGTGGTCTGTATGGTTCTATGGGTGGATCCTTCCATTCATCTTCCTTTTGTAGACCAGTGTCTGGTACTGCATGTTGTTCCCTCTGTAAATCAGCATCTGGTTCTGCATGTTGTTTGCCCTGTAAATCATCTCCTTTTTGTAGATCAATGTCTAGTTCTGCATGTTGTTACCTCCGTAAATCATCATCTGGTTCTGCATGTTGATCGCCCTGTAAATCATCTCCCTTTTTTAGATTAGTGTCTAGTTCTGCATGTTGTTCCCTCTATAAACCAGCATCTGGTTCTGCATGTTCTTCTGTGATTGTTTCTTCAGTCACTTTGGTAGTATCATGATAATCTTTTTTTCCTCGTGGCTGCTTGTGTCATTAATCTAAAAAACTTCTAACTCTTGAGTGCTTGTCCCAACGTGCTCGGGAGTTGGAGGAATCTCTTCTTCTAGTATGTCACAATCTATTCATTGCATTTCTCTGTCTTCTTTATCGAGCTCACAGTTCAACATATCTGTTAAAATAAAATGAAAACTCATTGGTGTGTCTTTGAAAATTAGGTAAGTAAATTGTTGTCTCTAGAAAGATAAACCTGTGGTGCATTTGATTAATGACAGTGCGGTTGTATCTCTGTATTGGCTGATTATTTGATAGAGATTTTTCTTCCTCAACCCTGGGACTTGTTCTTCTATTAGTAGCAATATTTTTCCATCGTCGGTGTAGTGCTTCACGTTCATGAACATGTAGAACGCACAGTCCAGTCTGCAATTACAAGGATTATTGGTTATTGCTGTTGTTCAAAGACGTTTAGGTAGATTACATGAAGTTGCTATGGTGTTCTATGTTTTTTATGAATTGTATTGACAATGGTTACAGTGAGTAAGGAAATGGAGAAAGGTTTGTAGTGCTTACGTTACTCCTTGAAGTGGCACCTGCATTTTGACCTTTTCGAAATGGTCAATACTACTTGGAGACAGTTGGAGCCATGTGCTTATTTGCTTCCACATCTTCTTTACTTTGCTTGTTACTGTGTTGAAGTAATCCATTGTGCCTGGATGTTCAATTGTTAAAGAGTCAAGGAGTTCAAAGCGCTCTTTTTTCATGTTAATTATTGTAATAGTGAAGTAGTGACCGATAGGTCCCTTTTATTAGTCCCGCCTATGCAAACTGGTAGAAAGAACTGCAAAATGCAACAATAAATAAATAAGGAAAACATTTAGGGATCCTTCTTAGATATAGTCATGATTTGTTGATCGTAAAAGGGAATTGTGGAGCCGTGATTTTATCTCTTATATGTAACATGAGATGTGCTTACCATGTCGTAATTTTGTAGTTGTTCTCCTTCTTCCACATCAAGGAATGTTTTAAGACTTTTAGGCACTGTTTTACGTCTGACGTGTGCTTCGTCTTTATTTTTCAACTCCAATGGATCTTCCTGGTTGGCTCTATGTATTGCTTCCTGCTTGTTTTGTCACACGTGCATAAAAGAAAATTGTAAATTCAATTGTACACAAAGGGACATTGATTGATAGACTGATATTCATTGTTGAAACTTGAGCTTTTTCTATGAACTTTACTTACGGTGTGGTATATTGATAGAATCTTTCTCTTTGTGTCCCTGAGTTGCTCTTTCAACATCTGTAGCATGGTATTGATGGTTTCGCTGCCCACTGGATTTCCAAAATCGAAGCTTTGTGCCACTTGGCTGACCTTTACTTGTGACCTCTCGTGTTTTTATTAAAAGTGTGGTGAAAAATAAATAAATATGGTCGTTATTTTCATTGTAGTTTAGTGTCTATTTTCTAAAATAAAAAATACCCAAATGTTTAGTCCAACTTTGAACCTTTTTAATGTAACTTCACCTTTTCAGTCATTTCCGCCGCTGGAGTTTGTTCGACCTTTCCTTCGATGAGTGGAGTTTTTTGGACCTCCTTTGGATTTTGCCTTGTTCTTCATTGTTGGTGTTGTCATTCATTTCTTGTGGCTATTGAGACATATAAGTAAGTAAGTGAGATTGCATTTGCGTCTGTGTTCACTCAATTTTCTATTTTCATAAAAAGCAGCTTATCCCACTCCACCTTTTCGATCTTTTGCGCTGTCGGCATTCTGGGAACAGGGGTACCCAGACTTGCCTGCTTGCGGCCCAGAGCGTGGCTCGTAAGGCGGCCTAGCATGGCCCGACATCTTCAGCAACACGCAAGACCCTCGCGAGGGGCCAAGCCTCGTGAGGCGGACGACACAAGGCATCCCCTGGGGCGGCCTCGCCAGGCGGCTTGTGAGGATCAAAGATATCAAGGCGAGGAGCACCTCGTGAGGTCCTCGTGACGTGAGCAGTGACGACCAAAGCCAAGCGGACGCTAGCAGACGAATAATGCTAGTTTCCTCTTTGGTGATAACGGAGCAGGTGCAGACGCGGATTCCCGAAGCGTCAGGCAAAGGTTTCCATATCGGTGCAACGAGACCAAGACCAACAAGACGGCAGGATTGAGGTCATTGCGGAGCCCATGGCGGCGTCACCGCCAGAGCCTTTGGCAGCGAAGACCACCTTTTGTCAGGATAGCTTGTACTCACTGCCCCCCTTCAAATTTGGCTGTTGTGGGTGTTGGGGAACGTAGTATTTTAAAATTTTCCTACGATCACGCAAGATCTATCTACCAGATGCATAGCAACGAGAGGGGAGAGTGAGTCTACGTACCCTCGTAGACCGAAAGCGGAAGCGTTAGAACAACGCGGTTGATGTAGTCGTACGTCTTCACGGCCCGACCGATCAAGCACCGAAACTACGGCACCTCCGAGTTCTAGCACACGTTCAGCTCGATGACGTCCCTCGAACTCCGATCCAGCCGAGTGTCGAGGGAGAGTTCCGTCAGCACGACGGCGTGGTGACGATCTTGATGTTCTACCGTCGCAGGGCTTCGCCTAAGCACCGCTACAATATTATCGAGGAGAACTATGGTGGAGGGGGGCACCGCACATGGCTAAGAGATCAAGAGATCAATCGTTGTGTCTAGAGGTGCCCCCCGGCCCCCGTATATAAAGGAGGGAGGGAGAGGCCGGCCCTAGAGGGGGCGCGCCAAGTGTGGGGAGTCCTACTAGGACTCCCAAGTCCTAGTAGGATTCCCCTTTCCTTTCCGGAGTAGGAGAGAAGGAAAGAGGGGGAGAGGGAGAAGGAAAAGGGGGCTGCACCCCTTGTCCAATTCGGACCAGAAGGGGGGCGCGCGCCTCCTTCCTTTTGGCCTCTCTCCTCTATTCCCGTAACTCCCCGGTACTCCGAAAATACCCGAATCACTCGGAACCTTTCCGATGTCCGAATATAGTCGTCCAATATATCGATTTTTACGTCTCGACCATTTCGAGACTCCTCGTCATGTCCCCGATCTCATCCGGGACTCTGAACTCCTTCGGTACATCAAAACTCATAAACTCATAATAAAACTGTCATCAAAACCTTAAGCGTGCGGACCCTACGGGTTCGAGAACTATGTAGACATGACCAAGACACGTCTCCGGTCAATAGCCAATAGAGGAACCTGGATGCTCATATTGGCTCCCACATATTCTACGAAGATCTTTATCGGTCAAACCGCAAAACAACATACATTGTTCCCTTTGTCATCGGTATGTTACTTGCCCGAGATTCGATCGTCGGTATCTCAATACCTAGTTCAATCTCGTTACCGGCAAGTCTCTTTACTCGTTCTGTAATACGTCATCCCGCAACTAACTCATTAGCTGCAATGCTTGCAAGGCTTATAGTGATGTGCATTACCGAGTGGGCCCAGAGATACCTCTCCGACAATCGGAGTGACAAATCCTAATCTCGAAATACGCCAACCCAACAAGTACCTTCGGAGACACCTGTAGAGTACCTTTATAATCACCCAGTTACGTTGTGACGTTTGGTAGCACACAAAGTGTTCCTCCAGTATTCGGGAGTTGCATAATCTCATAGTCATAGGAACATGTATAAGTCATGAAGAAAGCAATAGCAGTAAAACTTAAACGATCATAGTGCTAAGCTAACGGATGAGTCTTGTCCATCACATCATTCTCCTAATGATGTGATCCCGTTGATCGAATGACAACTCATGTCTATGGCTAGGAAACATAACCATCTTTGATCAATGAGCTAGTCTAGTAGAGGCATACTAGGGACACTCTGTTTTGTCTATGTATTCACACATGTATTAAGTTTCTGGTTAATACAATTCTAGCATGAATAATAAACATTTATCATGATATAAGGAAATAAATAATAACTTTATTATTGCCTCTAGGGCATATTTCCTTCAGTGGGATCCATTCCTGCTCAATATTTGGGAAGAGGACCCGGGCCACTATAAATAGGGCCTAGCCACCATCATAGAGGGGATCAGATCATCGAAACCTCACACACACCACAAGCTCACCCGAGCCAAGAACACCTCTCCTTAGGAGGCAGTTCATCCATGTACTAGTTCTTCCTCTACCTACAAGGCAATCCACCACACCACACTGGATTAGGGTGTTACACCACACCGGTGGCCCGAACCAGTATAAATCTTGTGTCTCTTGTTCATTGGATCTGACGAGCTAGGCCTAGGTTTGTTGAGTAGACGAGCTAGGGCGGAAGGAGAGATCTTCGTGCTCACCCCAGATTCGAACCTTAAGGGTTTTGCCGGAACCCGAAATTCGACATTTGGGGCGCCAGGTAGGGGTGTGACGAAGTTTTCTCCCCGTCCAATTCACTCTCTGCTCATCAAGTTCCCATGGCGGGCGTCCCTCCTCCGACGGGCTCGGTGGCCGCGCGTAGCGTCGCTCCCGGCCACCTGGTCATCACCCCCGCCTTGCGGCGGGTACAGTGGCCGCCCAGGTTCAGGCCGAATCTACCGCCACGCTACGATGGGGCGGCCGACCCGTTTGTCCTCCTCCAAGCCTACGAGGAGGCCATCTCAGCGGCCGGCGGCGACGACAAGATCATGGCCAGCTGGCTCCCCATGGCACTCAACGGCGTGCCACGTGCCTGGGTTTTTAGCTTACCGGAATTGTCCGTGGCATCCTGGGAAGAGCTACACGGCCTCTTACTCGTGCGCTTCGGGGCTCCAGCGCCCCATGCCGTCGCGACCCTCTTCGGCGGCTCCTGAGCACCACCTTCCAGCCGACACATTAAGCAGATCTTTTGCCAGACGGGAGTCGCCTCCTTACGCAAGGGGGCATCTCCTGGGTGGGTTGCTCCCAAGGCCGACCTCGCCTTTGACTCAGGAGACTACCCCACCTCCACCGCGGGCTCCGGTGCTCTCCCGATGCTCTGCACCCCCACCATCTGCAACATGGCAGTCGCCAAGACCATCATCGACGGTGGGGCTGGCCTCAATGTGCTCTCGGTGGAAGCTTTCAGCTTGATCCAAGTGCCACTCGAGCGGCTATGCCCCACCAAGCCCTTCTCTGGGGTCGGTAGCGGTTCCACCAACCCCCTAGGGCAGATCTGCCTCCGGTCACCTTCCGCACCTGAGAACTACCGCACCGAGCTGATCGACTTCGACATCGCTTGAATCGGTCTCCCGTACAATGCCATCCTCGGGTACCCGACGCTGGCTCATTTCATGGCCGCAACCCACCCGGCCTATAACCTCATGAAGATGCCGGGGAGCCGCGGAGTCCTTACCATGACGGGGGACACCAAAGAAGCCCTGGCGGCCCTCAAGCGCGTCTTCCGGACCGCTGCGGCAGCATGCCCTGCCGAGGAAGCCGCCCCTGGGACCAAGGGGGCTGCCCCCGCCAAAAAGAAGCAACTTTTCTCCCAAGACCAAGCCGAGACAAAACATGTGCCTGTGGATGAAGATGAGCCGTCAGGCGCCGCCTTCACCATAGGAGCCGGCCTTCCCCCAGCTCAGGAGGAGGCGCTGGTTGGATTCCTGCGCGCGAACAGGGACATGTTCACGTGAGAACCCAAGGATCTGGCGGGAGTCCCAAGAGAGGTGATCGAGCATCACCTAAACATATGCCCTAACATACGCCCCGTGAAGCAGAAGGCCAGGCGCCAATCCACGGAGAAGCAATCCTTCATCGTGCAGGAGACTCGTAAGCTTGAGGCGGCGGGTGTCATCCGCGAAGTCCGGTACCCGGAGTGGCTGGCAAATCCCGTCGTCGTGCCCAAGAAAGGAGGAAAAGAGCGCATGTGCGTCCACTTCACCAACCTCAACAAAGCTTGCCCGCAAGATCCGTTCCCTCTACCACGCATCGATCAAATCGTCGACTTTAGCGCTGAGTGCGACTTGCTGTGTTTCCTGGACACCTTCTCAGGATACCACCAGGTCAAGATGGCGCTGCAAGACGTCGAGAAGACCGCCTTCCTCACCCCATGCGAGGTGTACTGCTACACCTGCATGCCGTTTGGGTTATGGAATGCAGGAGCGACCTTCCAGCGGTTAATGCACATCGCACTGGGAAAGCAGATCGGGAGGAATGCTGAGGCATATGTGGACGACATCGTGGTAAAATATCAGGAGGCCTCAACCCTTATCACAGATCTGGAAGAGACTTTCGCCAACCTACGCAGGTTGACCTGCGGCTTAACCCGGAGAAGTGTGTGTTCGGAGTCCCTTCAGGCAAGCTCTTAGGCTTCCTCGTGTCGCACCAAGGAATCGAGGCAAACCCCGAAAAGGTCAAGGCCATAGAAAAGATGAGTCCGCCCAAGAACCTCAAGGAGATGCAGAAGCTGGCTGGCTGTGTAACGTCGCTGGGGCGTTTCATCTCCATGCTATGGGAGAGAGTCCTCCCCTTCTTCAAACTGATGAAAAGGAAGGGCCCGTTCGAATGGACCCCTGAGGCTGATGCAGCATTTGAAGACCTCAAGAGATACCTCACCAGCCCTCCAGTAATGGTGGCGCCCAAGCCTCAAGAGCCATTGATGCTTTATTTAGCCACGATGCCACATCCAGCTAGTGCTGCACTAGTGGTCGTCCGAGAGGAGCGTCAAGATAAGGCCCTGCAACCCAAGAGAGGCGCTCCCGAGGCCCCGTCAGGGCCGGAGGATGGCCGCGACGCATGAGCCGACTTCCCTGGAGTCGTGGCTGCCCCAACTCACGACCAAACTCCTGGGGCACCTTTCCAGACCACTCAGCCGCAGGAGAGTCCGGACTCCACCCTCGTCGAGCACCCGGTATACTTCCTCAGCACGGTGCTCCGTGATGCCCGAGCACGCTACCCCATGCCACAGAAGCTCTTGCTTGCGCTCCTCGTCGCTTCATGCAAGCTGCGCCACTACTGCCAAGGTCACCCCATCAAGGTCATCTCAGCTTACCCCCTAGAAAGGGTACTCCGGAGCCCAAACGCGGCAGGAAAGGTCTCGGAATGGAACATAGAGCTGCAGGCATTCCACCTAAAGTTCAGCACCACCAGAGTCATCAAGGGGGCCGCGCTTGCTGACTTCGTGGCCGAATGGACCGATGCCCCAGGACCTGAAGCGAGCCCAAACCAGTCCCTCTTACTAGGGAGTGAAGCACCTGATGGCTGGGTCATGTACTTTGATGGCGCGTTCGCCCGCCAGGGCGCAGGGGCTGGGGCTGTGCTCATCTCGCCCACTGAAGACAAGCTATACTACACCATGCAGCTCTACTTTCGGCCAGGGGACAAGGTCTCCAACAACATCACGGAATACGAAGGCCTCATCGCCGGTCTCAAGGCAGCGATAGCCTTGGGAGTGAAGCGCCTCATCGTCAAGGGTGACTCCTAGCTCCTCGTCAACTTCTCCAACAAGGTATATGAGCCAAGGGACGAGCACATGGAGGCATACCTCGCGGAGGTACACAAAATGGAGAAGCAGTTCTTGGGCCTGGAACTGAAACACGTGCCCCGCGGCACTAACAAGGAGGCCGACAACATCAACAAGAGAGCATCTAGGCGCCTACCCCAGGAGCCCGGCATCTTCGAGGAAAGGCTCCTCAAACCCTCGGCGTCACCCCCATGAGAAGGACTGGTGAAGCCTCAGGAAGAACTCCCCCAGCCACCAGCCTCGGGAGCTCCCGCCTGCGGCCCAGCCTCAGGAGCTCGCTTGCTCCTGGCGCTCGAGCCTCAGGAGGGATGCTGGACCGAAGAATTCAAGTCATACCTAGTGTGAGGGGTGTTACCAGAGAAGGATGAAGATTCCGAGCGCGTAGCCTGGCAGGCCATAGCATACTGCATCCAGGACGGTGAGCTTTACAGGAGATGGCCAAATGATGTTTCTTTGCGATGCATCTCCAAGAAGCAGGGAGGCGAGCTGCTAGCTGACATCCACGCTGGGGACTGCGGGCATCACTCATCATTGCGCACCCTGGTCGGCAAGGCGTTCCACAACAGTTTCTACTAGCCCACAACACTTAACGACGCCACCGAGCTGGTAAAGTCTTGCGAGGCTTGCCAGTTCCATGCCAAGCAGATCCACTAACCGGCCCAGGGCTTGCAAACCATCCCGCTCTCTCGGCCATTCACGGTCTGGGGGCTGGACATCCTGGGCCCCTTCCCCAAGCGCCCGGGGGCTATCGGTACCTCTACGTCGCCGTCGACAAGTTTACCAAATGGGCAGAGGTGGAAGCAGTCCAAACCATCCCGGCCGGCTCTGCAGTCAAGTTCATCAAGGGCCTCATAAACCGGTTCGGGGTCCTTAACCGCATTATCACTGACAACGGTTCGCAGTTCACTAGTAACCTGTTCAAGACATACTGTGCTAACCTCGGAACGCAGATTTACTACGCCTCTGTAGCACACCCCAGGAGCAACGGCCAGGTCGAGCGCGCCAACACATAGGTCCTGAGGGGCCTCAAGACCCACACCTTCAAGAAGAAGCTCAAAGCCTACGGAAGGGGTTGGCACGACGAGCTCCAGTCCGTGCTATGGTCAATCCGCACCACCGCCACCAAGCCAACCCGCGAGACCCCATTCTTCCTCCTCTACGGAGCTGAGGCAGTCCTCCCTCACGAGGTCGGGCACCGGTCGCTGCGAGTCTTGGCATTTGATGAAGTGGAACAAGGCGCCGCGCAGGGGACAACCCACGTGCTGGGGAAGGAGCGCCGGCACGATGCTTCACTCTGAGAAGCAAGATACCAGCAGGCGCTGCGGTTGTACCATTGCCGCAACATTTTCCCCAGGACGCTTGAGGTAGGTGACCTCGTTTTAAGGGGGGTCCTCTCCAGAGAAGGACTGCACAAGCTCTCGCCCATGTGGGAAGGGCCATTCAAGATCACCCACGTCTCCAGACCCGGCGCTGTGCGCTTGGAAACAGGAGACGACATCCCCGTCCTGAACGCACGGAATATCCGGCACCTCATGAGGTTCTACCCATGAAACAAGGCCCTTGCGCCTGAGAAGACTAGGCTCCGTGCCTGCGAGGAACAAGGCCCTTGTGCCTGAGAAGACTAAGCTCTGTGCCTACGAGGAACAAGGCCCTTGCGTGTGAGAAGACTAGGCTCCGTGCGTGCGAGGAACAAGGCCCTTGCGCCTGTGAAGACTAGGCTCCGTGCCTGCGAGGAACAAGGCCCTTGCGCCTGAGAAGACTAGGCTCCGTGCCTACGAGGAACAAGGCCCTTGCGCCTGAGAAGACTAGGCTCCATGCCTGCGAGGAACAAGGCCCTCGTGCCTGAGAAGCCAAGGCCCGGTGCCAGTGAAGCAAGCCTCCGGCCTGTGAAGATCTCCGCTCGTGACACTCTCACGTAATAATGAGTGGGGTTGTTGATGACCCACAACCGTAAGGGATCTATTGCAGCGTTTTCGATAAGTAAGAGTGTCGAACCCAACGAGGAGCAGAAGGTATTGATAAGCGATTCTGAGCAAGAATTTACTGCAAGCACTGAAAGATAACTTTTAGGGGTTTTCTCGGTATAAGCAACAGGAAAGTAAAAGCAAGTAATGTAAAAGGTACTGAGAGTAACAGGTGGCCCAATCCTTTCTTAGCAAAGGAGAGGCCTAGCAACTGAACTTATAAAGACTAAAGCGTTCCTGAGGACACACAGGAGAGGTAGTCATGTGCTTTCACCATATTCCGTATCGATACTATGTTATGTGTTGATAAGTGCTGAGTGGGTGGATCTATGCTAGTGCACTCTCTAGACTAAGATGAATGCACTCTTATGATTAAACACCTTGCAAGCATCCGCAAATACAAGATAGAATTTAAGGCAAAAGCCTAACCATAGCAATACGATCGAGGATCCATTATTCCCTTATGCAAAAGCGTGCGAACTGGGGTTCAGGTTTCTGTCACTCCCGCAACCCACCATAAGCATTCTTTATACACAATGTACTCTCCTATGTCCTTAATAAGGCGAAGTGTTGGGTGTTCGACTCACACAACACCACTAGTAGAATAACAACACAACTTAAGTATCAAACAACACATATTACTTCAACAGCATATGACTACTAACAACAAGACTTTCCCCATGTCCTCAAGAACTAAGGTAACTACTCACGAGACATAAAAGAGATCATGATCAGTGGGGATAAATATGTGATAAACAATCTGGACATAATAATATTTCTCCAACAAAACTCAATAGCATTCACCACAAGGTAGTAATCAACACCGATGGAGTAGAGAGGATAGGTAGTACGAGTTACAACACGAGTTGCGATTGTAAGATGAGATTTGGATGAAGATGGAGATGGTTCTGGTGTTGGGGATGATGTTGATGATGATCTCGATGATTCCCGTGACGATGGTGATGACGATGGCGACGATCTCCCCTTCCGGGAGGTGATCTCCCCGGCGGAATCTGCCCGCCGGAGATGCCCTTTTCTTCTCTGTAGGGTTCCGCCTCGGAGCGGCGGCGGAACTCCGTAAAAATTCTTGTTTTTAGGGTTTTCGGAGAACAGAGAGTATATAGGCAAAAGGGGGCATCCGGAGGTGGGCCAGGGGCTCCAGGCGCCCCCTCGGCGCGGCCAGGGGGGGGGGGGGGCGCCCCCAGGCCGCCTGGGCACCCTGTGCCCCCGCTCTGGCTCCCCTTTTGCGTGTCTTCGTGATTCATCTGAAAAATATCTCCCGTCAATTTTCAGGTAATTTGGAGGTATTCTTGTTCAGCAACTCAGCGTCCACTTTTTACTGCTGAATCCTGCGTCTGCTGTTCCGGCATCGGAGAGTTTGCAAACTGTGTAAAATAGACCAAAACAACATAAGAACATCACTGTAACGTGAAATATATCAATGAATAAGGATAAATTATGATACAAAATAGTGATGCATTTTGGACGTATCAACACCCCCAAGCTTAGACCTCGCTTGTCCCCAAGCGAATATGAACTCGGCAAACCTGTCCACAAGTTTAGAGAGTGAAGTGTCGATAAATAGAATACGGACAAGAAGCATCATAGTTTCTTTACCAACTCAAATATCCTCAACATCAATCTTCAACTCATAAGGCCCTTATGAAAGAGTGATAACACTTATATTCGAAAGTAGGGCTAAGGAAACTCATTATATCATGGCAAACATGTCCTTTGGTCAAAGAACAACAATAGATTTAACTTTTGCTCTTATATTTGATGAGATCAATTGAAGCTTTTTGAAAATAACATGTTAATAGGCAAGAAGTGAAAGTGTTAACACAGAGGAAGATGTTTGCCTTAGCTGGGCATGACAAACAACTTACTTATCGAATGATAATGTCAACAAGGATATGATATGACAAATCTTAATGCAGCTTTATATGAATGAATCCTTATCAACATCAAACGTCTGCTCTCTTTGAGAAATAGAAGGAAGTAGAAGTAACTGACTCAACTTAAAATTAAAAGATAGGACCTGCTCTAGGGTAGTAGGGAAAACTCATGTGCTATCCTCAAATCAAACAGAATGAAAACAAGTTTTTAGGGGTGCATGATTTGTCAACGAATGCTAATAGATAACTCAATTGCTTTTTGAACTGGACAAGTTTCGAGGAACGGCTCCCGCACGAGGACAATAACATCCTCTTATTCTCCTTTGTTTATCACTGCCAAAGTTTTCTGATTTCTCATGAACAAAGCGTGAAGGAGGGTTTGTTCGTTATATTATTTTTAAGCCGGGCGCACTCTATGCCAGCTCCTTCTCGTATTATGGGTTTGCACATTATACATGCAATCCCGGGGTGAAGCTTGTCCAATCTAAAAAAGACTATGAACTAGCTATTACTTCCTCATGAGCTAAAACAGAGGCACAAAATAAAAGATTTAGAACATTTGAGGATAACACATAAATTATATACTTTAAGGAGGTGGTAGCAGAATACCACGAGTAGGTAGGTATGGTGGACTCATATGGAAGGTATTGGCTTAAGGGTATGGATGCACAAGCAGAATACCGCTTAGTACAGAGTTAGGCTAGCAAAGGTTTTGAGAGAACAGACAATTGATGATGACTAAGATGCAAAGCAATATAAAGCATGAACATCGAAATAAGCATAACACATCAAGTTGTCTTCCTTGTCAGCATAACACTTCAAGCATAATAACATAAAGTTTTGGCTATGATGATAATTTAAGAAAATCATGCTTGTTGTTATGACCAAAGCTATATTTTCCAAGATTAAATAAAGTTTCATAGCCATACCTGACATAAGGTCAATACTCCCCATAAGAATCATCATATAAGGTCGATTGCGTGAAGAGAATACCGAGTGCAGCAAAAGGAACCAATAAACTTCTCATTAATATTCCATCATAAATGACTCCACACTCACGGATACAATTCCTCACCGAAGGAGCGATAGACCTCAATGCACACACCTATCTCATATAACAACCTCCCTAGACATGATATGACTCTACTTGACTCTAAAAGACAAAAGGTAAAGATAAAGATACCGGGCACTCCCCCAAGCTTGGAACAAGCCAAGGGAATGCCATTACCCTAGGAGATTTCACCCATACTTGTTGGCGTTAATCACGTAGTCCTTGGCGGAACGCTTCCATGGATATCTTGCTAAAGTCTCATATGAGAGGCTCATCTCCTGAATCCTGCATTCAGCACCCATACTCATGCGCATAAACCTTAGTTCATACTCACAGTTCTGGTTATGTAGATCATTAATTTGCCCTTGGAGTTCTATAATTCTTTCTTCAGACGCGGCGATTCTTTCCCACATCTCCTTCATCTCCTTCAGGAAGTAGTTCTTCAGCTCGTTGGTGATGTCAAAGTTAGCTTCGACACCACGCTCAGTCATCTTCTTGTACTCGAAGACTTCTTGCTCCACTTCTTCCAGCCTGGCCTGGATGCTCCCCTCCTTGATAGGTCCCTTCAGATCTTCTTGATGAAGGACACCGTCCTCCATCCGAACAACCTGAGGGTGCTTCTTCACCTCAGCGAGGTAAGGGTTGATGACGTTGACGACGAACTTGTCCTTGGGGGAACTTGGAGAAGCCATGGCACCTAAATTCAGCTGAAAGATTCCCTGGCAAAAACAGATCGAAGAGAAAACACGCGAAATCGCAAGATACGTTGCCGGAACAATCCGGGCAAATATATAGGAAACATTTATGCACAGAAAGGAAGGTAACGGACCAAAGCGGGGTCGGAGACGGGCTCCCGGGTGTCCAGGCGGCCTGCCAGCGCGGCCCGGGGGGGGGGGGGGGGGGGGGGGGGGGCGCCAGGGGGGCGCCTGGACTCCCTGGAGGTCGTCTCCGGCTCCACTTAGACTCGGAATTTTACTGATTTTGCAAAAACTCGTAATACGGAACTTTTATGATGGTTTGCGGTGTTTCCTTACCGTACTACATACCTTTTCTTTATTCTACTTCTGCTGGCGTCTGAAACATGGCTGCAACATGTTCTTCATGGCTTGTTGTGTATATTATATTCACATCAACATTGACAGGGTCTCCTGCTATGTAATGTTTAAGTCTTTGCCCATTCACAACTTGAGGTTTGGTGCCTTCAAAATTGTTAATCTTAATTGCACCAGACCGATAAACTTCTTCAATATGAAATGGTCCTTCCCACCTAGAAAGTAGTTTACCTGGAGAAAACCTGAAACGGGATCTAAACAACAAAACTTTATCACCAACATTAAATTCACGTTTCAGAATCTTCCTATCATGCCACTTTTTTACCTTTTCCTTGAACATTTTAGCGCTCTCGTAAGCTTCACTTCTCCATTCATCTAGAGAAGTCAAGTTCATGAGACGCTTCTCACCAGCTAGTTTTGGGTCAGTGTTAAGCTCTCTAACAGCCCAGAAAGCCTTGTGCTCTAATTCTAATGGCAAATGGCAAGCCTTGCCATACACCATCTTATAGGGAGACATGCCCATGGGGTTTTTGTAAGCAGTTCTATATGCCCACAAAGCATCTCCTAACTTGTTTGACCAATCCTTCCTATTTCTGTTTACTGTTTTCTGCAAGATCAACTTAATCTCTCTATTGGTGAGCTCAACTTGCCCACTAGTTTGAGGATGATATGGTGAAGCAATTCTATGATTAACATCGTATTTGGCCAAAGCTTTTCTAAAAGCTCCATGCGTGAAGTGTGATCCCCCATCAGTCATGAGATACCTTGGTACACGAAACCTGGGAAATATTACATCTTTAAGCATTTTCAAAGATGTCTTGTGACCAGCACTTTTAGTGGGGATTGCCTCAACCCACTTGGTCACATAATCAACAGCTACTAAAATGTGAGTGTACTTGTGCGAAGAAGGAAAAGGACCCATAAAATCAAAACCCCAACAATCGAAAGGTTCAATCACTAGTGAGTAATTCATAGGCATCTCATTCCTTCTACTAATGTTACCAACTCTCTGACATTTATCACAGGCTAAAACATAATTTCTAGCATCTTTAAAGAGAGTAGGCGAATAAAAACCTGATTGAAGAACCTTATGTGCAGTCCTCTCACCGGCATGATGTCCTCCATAGGGACTATCATGACACCGTCGGAGAAGGTCCTTCTGCTCATGTTCAGGAATGCATCTTCTCACGATCCTGTCGGGACCTTCTTTGAAAAGATGTGGGTCATCCCAAAAGTAGTGCCTCAAATCATGAAAGAAATTCTTCCTTTGTTGAAATGTTAGACCTGGAGGCAAATACTTTGCAACAATAAAATTAGCATAATATGCATACCAAGGATCGGAAAGAGATTGTACTTTTACAACGGCAAGTTGCTCGTCTGGAAAACTATCGTTAACTGGGATGGGGTCGTGCGGTATATCTTCCATCCTTGAAAGATTGTCCGCCACCGTATTGTCTTCCCCTTTCCTATCAACAATCTGCAAATCAAATTCTTGAAGAAGGAGTACCCATCTGATAAGCCTTGGCTTGGCATCCTTCTTTGTCATAAGATACTTAATGGCAGCATGATCAGTATGAATAATAACTTTAGAATCAACAATATACTGCCTAAACTTATCACAAGCAAAAACTACAGCTAAGAATTCCTTCTCAGTAGTAGCATAATTTCTTTGGGCACTATCAAGGGTTTTACTAGCATAATGTATAACATTCAATTTCTTATCAACTCTTTGTCCTAAGACAACTCCAACAGGAAAATCACTTGCATCACACATAATCTCAAAAGGTAAATTCCAGTCAGGTGGTTGTACTATAGGAGCAGTTATTAAAGCTTTCTTAAGGACTTCAAAAGCTTCCTTACAATTTTCATCAAATACAAAAGGAACATCCTTCTGGAGAAGATTAGTGAGGGGCCTCGAGGTTTTAGAAAAGTCTTTAATAAATCTTCTATAAAAACCTGCATGACCGAGAAAACTGCGAATACCTTTGATGTCCCTTGGATAGGGCATCCTCTCAATAGCTTTGATCTTGGCCTTGTCCACTTCAATTCCCCTTTCGGAAATCTTGTGACCAAGAACAATTCCTTCATTAACCATAAAGTGGCACTTTTCCCAGTTGAGTACCAAATTTGTCTCCTCGCATCTCTGCAAAACTTTATTAAGGTTGTGAAGACAATGGTCAAAAGAAGTTCCATAGACGGAGAAATCGTCCATGAAGACTTCCATAATATCCCCGCAGAAACCATGAAAGATAGCAGACATACACCTTTGAAAAGTAGCAGGGGCATTACATAAACCAAAAGGCATACGCCTGTAAGCATAAGTACCAAAGGGACAAGTAAAAGTGGTCTTCTCTTGATCGACAATGTTAACATGAATTTGAGAGAAGCCAGAATAACCATCGAGATAACAAAAGTGGGTATTTTTGGATAACCTTTCAAGCATTTGGTCGATGAACGGCAACGGATAGTGATCCTTCCTGTTTGCCTTGTTCAACTTCCTGTAATCAATACACATTCTATATCCAATAATAATTCTCTGAGGTATTAATTCATTTTTATCATTAGGAACCACAGTTGTACCTCCTTTCTTAGGAACACAGTGTACCGGACTTACCCACTTACTATCAGCTATAGGGTAGATAATACCTGCGGCTAGAAGCTTGAGAATCTCAGTTCTCACGACATCCATCATCTTCGGGTTCAACCGTCGTTGATGATCAACAACTGGTTTAGCATCAGGCTCAAGGTTGATAGTATGTTGACAGATAGATGGACTAATCCCCTTAAGGTCATCAAGGGTGTAGCCAATTGCGCCTCGGTGTTTACGAAGTACTTCCAATAATCGCTCCTCTTCATATCCTGAAAGGTTAGAATTGATAATAACAGGATATACTTTCTTTTCATCTAAATAAGCATACTTGAGCGTATCGGGAAGAGGTTTAAGATCGAACACCGGGTCTTCTTTCGATTTTGATTAAATTCCCAAAGGTTCAACCGGAAGGTTGTGCTTCAGGATAGCAGGCTGCCTCAAGAATATTTCATCTAGTTCATTTCTTTCCTGCATATGCAAATCATTTTTGTGGTCCTCCATGTATTGCTGCAAAGGATCATTAGAGGGAATAGCAATAGAGGCAATACTTTCAATAATTTTATCATCACTAGGTAAATCAGTACCACGAGGCTGCTTAGAGAACTTAGAAAAATTAAATTCATATGGCTCACCATCGAATTCAACAGAAACTTTACCTTTCTTGCAATCTATTATAGCTCCACAAGTTCTAAGAAAAGGTCTACCAAAAATAATTGGACAAAAATTGTCCCTCTCTGAACCAAGTACTAGAAAGTCGGTAGGGTATTTTACCTTTCCACATAGGACTTCAACGTCCCTCACAATTCCGATAGGAGAGATAGTTGTTCTATTTGCAAGATGAATGGTAACATCAACTTCTTCAAGTTCACAAGGGGAAATCTCACCGATGATCTCTTCATAAAGTGAATAGGGGATAGCACTTGCACTCGATCCCAAATCGCATAGCCCATAATAATTGTGATCTCCTATTTTAACAGATACCACTTGAGTACCTGAAATTGGGCCTTTATTCTTGGCTGTGACAAGGTTAGTGGAAACAGCACAAAAATTTATATTGGAATCCAAAACATCATTAGTAGCAAGGTCTTTAATCAATGCAACTTGAGGATCGACCCTGATCTGGTCCTCAGGCTCATCAACTCTTCTCTCACTTTTATTTATTATGCCTGTCACAAGAGAGTGCTCCCTTATCCTCGTGGGAAAAGGAGGATTTTCATATATAAATGCAGGCAAAATAAGGTCAGCAACATAAATATCAATAGGTGGTTCTGTAAAAGGTTCATGGTGCTGGTCTTTCTTCTTTTTAAAAGAATCAACGTGAGAGGCAAAATTCTTACACAAATCAATCACTAGATGGGAATCAAGACCAATCTTAGAGCAAAAAGTATTGAAGTAATCAGTTTTCACATAGCTCTCAATATAATAATGTTCATAATTTATAGCGGGTTCAATACCTTTATCAATTTCCCAATCTTCGGTGTTCCTGTGGATCCTTTCAAGGAGATCCCACCTTTCTTCAACACTCTTCTTCTGAAACACCCCGCTAGAGGAGGCATCCAGCATCTCCTTATCCCGACGAGAAAGCCTGGCATAAAAATTTGTAAGTATAATTTCCTTGGGACGCTTATGAATAGGGCATTTGAGCATTAGGGACTTCAATCTCCCCCAAGCTTGAGCAATGCTTTCTCCGTCACGAGACCTAAAGTTATAGATATAATTCCTGTCTCGATGAATTTCATGAAGAGGATAAAACTTAGTATAAAAGAGAGACATAAGCTCCTATCAGTCCAGCAAGTGTGAGTTATCGAGAAGCCCATACCAATCTGAAGCTTTATCTATAAGTGATACGACAAACAATTTCCTCATGACAAACTCCCTTGATACACCTGCAAGCTTAAATAATGAACATAGTTGTGACAGATATAGCAAGTGTTCACCGGGATGTCTATCTCCTGCATAACGATTAGCCAAAACATAATCGATAATACCAGCTGGTATTTTATAAGGCACAATTTCAGTAGGGGGAGGATCAACCACCACAGGTGTGGGGCGTCTTCCCGCAAGCAACGATCCAATAATAGGGTTGTCCATAAGGACAAGCACCAGCAAATAGCAAAAATAAAAACAGAATTATAAAAAACTTTCTTACCAGTTTCACTTTACCAATAGCGCTACGCTCCCCGGCAACGGCGCCAGAAAACAGTACTTGATGACCCACAACCGTAAGGGATCTATTGCAGCATTTTCGATAAGTAAGAGTGTCGAACCCAACGAGGAGCAGAAGGTATTGATAAGCGATTCTGAGCAAGAATTTATTGCAAGCACTGAAAGATAACTTTTAGGGGTTTTCTCGGTATAAGCAACAGGAAAGTAAAAGCAAGTAATGTAAAAGGTACTGAGAGTAACAGGTGGCCCAATCCTTTCTTAGCAAAGGAGAGGCCTAGCAACTGAACTTATAAAGACTAAAGCGTTCCTGAGGACACACGGGAGAGGTAGTCATGTGCTTTCACCATATTCCGTATCGATACTATGTTATGTGTTGATAAGTGTTGAGTGGGTGGATCTATGCTAGTGCACTCTCTAGACTAAGATGAATGCACTCTTATGATTAAACACCTTGCAAGCATCCGCAAATACAAGATAGAATTTAAGGCAAAAGCCTAACCATAGCAATACGATCGAGGATCCATTATTCCCTTATGCAAAAGCGTGCGGACTGGGGTTCAGGTTTCTGTCACTCCGGCAACCCACCATAAGCATTCTTTATACACAATTTATTCTCCTAGGTCCTTAATAAGGTGAAGTGTTGGGTGTTCGACTCACACAACACCACTAGTAGAATAACAACACAACTTAAGTATCAAACAACACATATTACTTCAACAACATATGGCTACTAACAACAAGACTTTCCCCATGTCCTCAAGAACTAAGGTAACTACTCACGAGACATAAAAGAGATAATGATCAGTGGGGATAAATATGTGATAAACAATCTGGACATAATAATATTTCTCCAACAAAACTCAATAGCATTCACCACAAGGTAGTAATCAACACCGATGGAGTAGAGAGGATAGGTAGTACGAGTTACAACACGAGTTGCGATTGTAAGATGAGATTTGGATGAAGATGGAGATGGTGCTGGTGTTGGGGATGATGTTGATGATGATCTCGATGATGCCCGTGACGATGGTGATGACGATGGTGACGATCTCCCCTTCCGGGAGGTGATCTCCCCGGCGGAATCTGCCCGCCGGAGATGCCCTTTTCTTCTCTGTAGGGTTCCGCCTCAGAGTGGCGGCGGAACTCCGTAAAAAGTGTTGTTTTTAGGGTTTTCGGAGAACGGAGAGTATATAGGCAAAAGGGGCATCCGGAGGTGGGCCAGGGGCTCCAGGCGCCCCCCCGGCACGGTCGGGGGGGGGGGGGGGGGCGCCCCCAGGCCGCCTGGGCACCCTGTGGCCCCCCTCTGGCTCCCCTTTTGCGTGTCTTCGTGATTCATCTGAAAAATATCTCCCGTCAATTTTCAGGTAATTTGGAGGTATTCTTCTTCAGCAACTTAGCGTCCACTTTTTACTGCTGAATCCTGCGTCTGCTGTTCCGGCATCGGAGAGTTTGCAAACTGTGTAAAATAGACCAAAACAACATAAGAACATCACCGTAACGTGAAATATATTAATGAATAAGGACAAATTATGATACAAAATAGTGATGCATTTTGGACGTATCAGTTGTACACACCTCGGAGTCTCCGGAGAGCTGCCCTCGGGCCTCGGGGGCTCCCTCCCACGTCCTAGTGGCAGCACTTAGCTCCACGCTGGTGAGAAGACTAGATTAGGTGCTGGACGCGGCCGTTCATTTGCTTTCTAGAGTTGGCTTGTTCCTATCTTCTCCCTTTTATTGAATACTGAAGATTCTGGTGTTCCTCGATTGCTTGGTTTTGATTCCCCTCTGCGGTTCTTCTCTCAATTCCCTGTGGTTCTTCCCCCGGCTTTCGGGCTAGCCCAGGGAGAGCGGCAGTTGCACGACGCTCTCCTCGGCACGCCCCCCTCTTTAGCCTTCACGAGGCGCCCGAACAGGGGCTCGTAACTGACGCGCCCCCCATTCTTATGCCCGGGCCCCACGGGTACTGTGACAAGGGGTGGCCGATCACGCTCGGCCCATGTCAAAGGCCTCGAACAATAAAGGATAATAACCTAATGAGTTTTTGCAGCCTCACGAGGAGTCAAACAACACGGGATGAGAGCAATCCCGAACGCATCAAGATAAGTCTCCTCACCCTAAGGACATATAAAACACGAATTGCACTGCAATAGGCAGGAACACTACGCATGGTGCTAAATGACATGAAGCCACAGTTCGTTACATGCCCCTAGGGCTCCATGCTTGCTTGATCAAACGATGCCGAACAAAAGAAGAGGGACTAATGACGGCCAACATCAACCCTCGGGGCACGGCTGCTCACGAGGACCTACGCCCCGGGCTCAGGCGAGCCCTCTTCATGCTTCACTCGAGTGTGATGATGAGACGATCCAACGCCGCGCTCCAGGCGGGTGCGGAGGCGTGGCGGCTGGTCGTAGCCACCGCTGCTGGAGTTGCCGTTGAAGGAGGAGCCGCCGTAGCTGGACGAGCTGTGGCCATCGTCCAGGCCAAGCGCCTCACCACCACCGTTGTCCTCGAGGCAGTGCTCAGCGCAGCGCCCATCTCCTCCAAACACCCTCATGAAGAGGGTCGAGTCATCGCCGGACTTGAAGTGAAGGGTGCATCGGCCGCCCAAACCGCGCGCGTGGGCGAACGTTTGCTAGCGTTTCGCAAAAGCCACAGCGCCCGAGACGGAGACCTCCACCACGACCCACGACGCCCTATTGCAACAGCCATCCGCCTGCAGTCAAAAGCCGTCTGAGCTCGCATCAAGGAGTTCGCCGACCAAGGAGCACGGGGTCTGGAGCCTGGTGCCGGCTGGGCTCTCCGACCACATGATGAACTCCAGCGACGCCTCAGCCAGGTAGGAACGCAGCTGGGGAGGTCTGACAACCACAGAGCGCCTCCCTCCGTTCACCAGATCGCCAACGCCATGGCGGACCCCGCCACTCAAAGGACCGCCGCCGCGGCTGCCAAGGGAGGTTGCGGGCGCAGAGGGGGTCTGCCACGCCCGCTCACGGCCCCGGCGAGGGTCGCGACACACTTGCGATGACGGCCTCGCCCTCTCTTAGCTGGTGGTGAGCCAAGCCCCTCCTGCCGAGCCTTCCCCTTCTCCACGGACGAGTATTTCCTGGGGAGCGCCATGGGCGGTTCGGCCAAGCGAAAGAGCAAGGGGAACAAAGGAAGAAGATGGGCAGCAAGGGTTCGGCCTGCCGCCCTATTTATAGCCAGAGGAAGGCCAACCGCCGGCCCCATAAATGCAGGTAATGATGGTTCGCTGTGCACGCAGAGACTTGATGAGTTGTGCGGTCACCGAGGCTACGTGTCAAACGAGGCCGCAGACTTTGGGGCCTGCGGCGCTCCGCACTTGGCCCTTGGCTTCGCCGCGAAGCCAAGCCCGAGCGCACCTTGGGCCCGGGGGCTACTGTCAGTGTTCTGGTAACAGGGGTACCCAGACTTGCCTACCGGCGGCGCAGAGCGTGGCTCGCAAGGCGGCCTAGCATGGCCCGGCATCTTCAGCAACACTCAAGACCCTCGTGAGGGGCCAAGCCTTGTGAGGCGGATGACACAAGGCATCCCCTGGGGCGGCCTCGCCAGGCCGGCTCATGAGGATCGGATATATCAAGGCGAGGAGCACCTCGCAAGGTCCTCGTGACGTGAGCAGTGACGACCGAAGCCAGGCGGATGCAAGCGAGCGCAGAATGCCAGTTTGCTCTTCGGTGATAAAGGAGCAGGTGCAGGCGTGGAGCCCCGAAGCGTCAGACAAATGTTTCCATATCGGTGCAACGAGACCAAGACCAGCAAGACGGCAGGAAAAAGGTTATTGCGGAGCCCACGACGGCATCACCCGCCAGAGCCTTTGGCAGCAAAGACCACCTTTTGTCAGGATAGCTTGTACTCGTTGTCCCCCTTCAAATTTGGCCGTTGTGGGATCCCTTTCCGCTCAATATTTGGGAAGAGGACCCGGGCCACTATAAATAGGGCCTAGCCACCATCATAGAGGGTATCGGGTCATCGAAACCTCACACACACCACAAGCTCACCCGAGCCAAGAACACCTCTCCTCAGGAGGTAGTTCATCCATGTACTAGTTCTTCCTCTGCCTACAAGGCAATCCACCACACCACATTGGATTAGGGTGTTACACCACAACGGTGGCCCGAACCAGTATAAATCTTGTGTCTCTTATTCATCGGATCTGACGAGCTAGGCCTAGGTTTGTTGAGTAGACCAGCTAGGGTGGAAGGAGAGATCTTCGTGCGCACCACAGAGTTCGAACCTTAAGGTTTTTGCTAGAACCCGAAATCCGACATGCACTGCTTCCATCCCTATTATTTCTTGACCGGACAGTGAAAGTTTTCTAGCTTGTTCTCTAGTGGTGACGGTGTCTGTCATTGGTAGAACACCTTCCGCTTGTTCTTTGCCCTTATGTTGTTGTGTTCGTTGGTCTTGTATGTTGGTGCTCTCCTGTGTTTCTTGCATCTGTTGTAACGCCAAAAGTAATTACAACGTGTCTGCATTTCAGAGTATAGAAACATGTTTTGTAGCTTGGCCTGTACATTCGTTGTTTTTGGTGCCATGTCTGTTTCTTCTTCTTTATGTTCTGAAGTTTTTGGACATTGTCGAGCTGAAGAAGCACTTCCTATCGCTTGTCGAGTGACATGATCTGGTTCATTTGTTTCTGTCTTCTGTCCAATCAAAAAATGTAAATGAGGTTAGGACTGCATCTGTGTGTGCATAACTTTTTTGTTTTAATGTTATAGGAACATGTCATGTAACTTCACCCCTTCGGTGTTTGATGCTGGTGAAGACTGCTCTTTAGTTGCGGTACTAGGTAATGTATGAATGACAATTTGCCCTTGTCTTTTTGCTTCCTCCGTTTGTACTCCTTAGTGTTCTTTGAGGTGAGCGCTCTTGTTTGTTTACCGCTCCTCATGAAAGAAAAGCGTGATTCATTCCTTGTAATTCTTGTATTACTGTGGCAGGATGTACTGGGTAGTTCATTGATTATAAATCTTTCAAAAATGGTGCTTGCTGAATTTTACCTTTGCGTCGGTGGTTGGGATATTTGTGTCTGCCTCCACTTTTTCTTCGCTATGTATACCAGCATTGGGTGTGTCATCAACTGGTATGTCCGAAGCTTTCTCCTGTGTATCGGTCGTGTGGAATGTTGTTACGCTGAAAAGCTCTTCTCCATCAACTTTCTGTTTTGCATGGGCAGCCTCTTGTTTTTGCTATGCTTGTAGTACCTGAAGATGAAACAATATGAGTTTGTGCTGCACATGATGAGTTATTTTGTGTGCTTAGCAAACTGGGTTTGGATGTTTCACCTCTCCTTTGTTGTTTTCTTTTTGTTTATATTGTGTGCTGTTAATGGTAGATGGTAGATCAGCTTGTGCTTTGTTTGCAGGACTGCGGAGGTAATAGTTGTCTAGCTGAGTATATTTTTCATTGTAGATTCGTCAGTTAACTTAAAATCGTATCTAGTTTGGAAGGAAGAAACTGAATTTTATACTCACGTGTTTGCTGGTTTCGATCTTGTTTGTTTCTTGTACTACTCTTGCGTACGTTCCTGAGGGAGCATTATCTGATGTGGGGTTGCTTGTTTTATTGCTTCCATGCTCCTGCTCGGTGTTCTCGACATCGTGCCGGTGTTGGCCTTTATTTTCAGCTTGCGTTATGTTCCTTTGTCCCTGACAGTATGAAGGACATATTTTTAGGTTCAAGTTTGAAAACATGGATTTTGAGTTAGACGGATGATGTATTGCTCTCATTTACCTATTTCTCTTGTTGATGCTTTGCTTCTGCAGCTACTTTTGCACCTTGGTTCTGATGTTCTTTGGTGCTTGCTGTGTTGGTTGATACTTGCTTCTTGCTTTGTTCCTTGTGCACCTTGTTCTGTTCTTTTGTCTCCTACTTGTTAATTCTCGAGGTTTGTGTTTTTGAATTTATTATTCCTTTGTTCCCTTTTTGTTCCTTTTCTTGGTCTCTTTCTTCCTTCTTTCCTTTTGTCTTTACTTATGCTTCTGCTGCGCCTACGACTTCTTTCGTGCGGTTGCCATCGATTAGTGTAGTTGTGGCTCTTGCATGTGCTTGATCTAGCACCTGCACGGTCGCCTTGTCTTTTAAGTTTTTTCTTGAGTTGCAAACCATGTCCTGAAATTCTCTGTGTTGTTCGAAAGCTTTGGTCAGGGACATTGTTCCTTCAACCAGTGACTTCTTGGAGTTTTAATCCAATTTCTTCTCTTGTTCCGTGCATTGGTGTTGAGCCCTGGTGGTTACTCCAGGTAACTGTTTTGCTTCGTCGAGCACTTTTTGCAATAATTCTTCTATCGTTTCAAATCTTTCTTCCGATCCTATGCTAGTGCTTGTCTCTGGTTCCCTACTTGCACTGGTGCTGACATGTGGTTCGCGTTGGCGCTTGGGTGGAAGTGGTAGCAGTTTGTCCGTGTGCTCGTGTTGCTGTTCTTGTGTTGGTACCAATTGTATTGAAGAGGAAGGTGATGTTGTGCTGATATAGAAGATCCTCTCTGCTGTTCCTTTCCATGTCTGCATTGTTTCGGTAGAATGGATTTGTTTAGAATGGAAACTATTTTTAAAAGGAAGGATGGATATGTGTACCAGCAGAGAGGAGTTATACCTGTATCTTGCCAAATTGATACTCATCCGGTCGTGCTTTTCCATCCCTCTTCATGTCTGCTCTGGCTATTTTCTCTAGGTCACACTCTTTGAGATGGTTTGCTCGTGGTAATAAGGTCTTGTCCATTGTCTTAGCAATCTTCCGCATTTCTCTGGTGTCGGTTGGCAGCAGTAGGGAGTCGAGGTACATGATTACTGGACCTTGTGCTAAACCATTGAGGTGCTTTTTGTTCTTTTCTTCCTGAGTCAATGTCATGTGCTTCTGCCATTCTATGGCTCCTGCCCGAATCCTTTCGACAATTAGCTAGCAGAAATCCATGTTTGGCATTTGTTCATAGTTCAGGTCCTTGTCCATTATCGCTTGTTGGCTGAAGATAGAGGTGGTTGTTCCACAGACAACGTTGTGGAAAAATATAAAGAAAAATATTTTAACTGATTTCCTGTTTGATTCTTCATTATCTAGTTCCACCAATTTTTCTAACTTCCCAAACAGATGTTCGTGATTGAAACCTATTTTGTTGAGATCAAGTTCTGAGACCAGTTTCCTCATTGTATCGGTGCATTTCTGTGGCCTTGGTGCTGACTCCCGCGTGCCGTTTGGGTATCCAAACACCTTGTGGATGCCTTCCTTTGTTATCTTGAACTCCTTCTGTTCACCAGCGTCACCGAACGTTACTGTCATTTTTTCTGTGTCTAGGTTGTTGTAGATGTGTGCTGCAAGCGGTTTGTAGATGGAGCGCGTTATCTGGCATTTCTCTATGCTGCCAAATCCAGCCGTCCTAACATATTGCCTGTGACGTTCTTTAAGTAATTTCCATGCTTTATTGACCTGAACAAATGCTGCCCCTGCCTTGATTCTGCATTTGTCCTTGTTTTTTGTTGCCTCCTGTTCATCATCTGCTGGAGCTGCCAATTCTCCACCACTTGTCTTTCTCGTCTTTCTGTGCTTCCGGATTGATTTTCGCTGTTGAGAAAAAAGGGTTTTGTTAGGGAAGATCGTTTGGTTTTCATGGGTGAAAAGTGGAAGCAAAAATTTGTAGAGGAAATGTGTTTTACATCATCGTTGTTGTTCTCTGCGGTGCCACTATTGTCCTCTGCGGCATGATCGCTCTCTGTAGGAATGAAATCATCATCATGTTTGGTGCCATCGTTGGCAGTATCACACTCTAACTCTTTAATGGCATCGTCCTCGTCTTCTTCCACCTGTTGAAGTTTGTTTTTCTTCTTGCCTTTGGTTAATTTATTCTTGACGCATGCAGCTGCTTGCAGGAGAACCATTAGAGGACTTGGCTGCTGCTGCAAGGTATTACCGTTGTTGATGAGTTGAGTTTTGTCCTTTCTCTTTTGTCTTTTTGCTCTAGGAGGAACAATAGTCTTGGTTTCTAATTGCCTCTCTTTTCTGCTGCTAGTTACTTGTTTTTTTGTTGCCCTCCCTGCTGAAAGCTAGTGTTGGCACTTGCTCAGGTGCTTCGTTGTCCATGTTCTACTTTGTTCTTTTTTCCGATGGGTTAGGAGAGATGCTCAGTGGTTGTGGATATTCATTATTAAGTTCAGACAGTATCGTTTCAATATCTGTTCCTCCATAACTTGCACGATGATTATGTAAGAAAAGGAGGATGTAGTATCATCGAAAAATGGGATGTAGTTTTAAAACTCTGTCTTGCACGACTGTAGATAGAGAATATGAAACTTAATGTACATAAACTCATAACTTAGCCCCTTCCTTTCATTTCTTCGCCTAAAAATGTGATCGAACCATTCTTATTCTTGTTATATCAAGTCTTCCTCACCCTTGGTTCGGTCAATCAGTGATAGAAATTAGGGCCAGGTGGTCAGCAGTATGGCTGCTGTAAAGTTCAGCGAAGTGAGGGGAAGTGTTTTTTATAGGCAAAATACACCACAAATGATATTCTCTAAATTGGAGGAATATTTGTAAGGGTTAGAGTATAAGATGAAATGTTTTTGAATGAATGACAATACACGTTGTGTGAAAAACTTAAATGAAGTGCAATTTTCTAGGACTGTGTGAGCCTTTTATAGTACATTGCTGCATATCTGGCTCTTCCACAGGTATCTTGTTTTCCTTGTTACCAGTCCATGCTGCATAAAAATGGCCAGGTGTTAGCAGGACTAGAAGCAGAGTTGACTTTCACAGCAAAAGAGGAGATGCATTCCGTGGACAAAAAAAATGGCATTGTCAGAGAGGGACATGTTGTTTCACGCTATAAGCACAACCAGACCTATTCTTGGAGCACATATTTTAATATGAGAGAGGCACATAATTTGAAACAAATACAATCAACGGATATAAAGAATCTAGTGTAAGTGCCTGGTTTGATTTGTAAGGATGCTCTCATGGTTTGAATCTACAACCGTGTCCTGGATAGTTCTGGCATGTACAATAAGTTTTAAGCAAATATCTTCCGAGGAAATTTCCGTGGTGGGTAGGGGTACCATTCTATTGCACATGTGTCTACCCCTATTTCAATTTTGTTAGACAAGTTTAAACAGACTATTCATAAACACGGTTGGTGTGGCGGCTAGGGTTCATGTTCGTGGAAAAGGGGAAAATCGCTTCGATCGACCTGTGGTAATGAATGTAATGGATTAATATTTTTATACCTTTGATTGCTTGCGAGGGATTCGTCGCATCCATTGGCTGGTTTTTTCCTTGCTCGCTGTTGGTATCTCCGCCGCCGATGTTGACAGCACAGGTCCTCGCCGTCGGCCACCGCCGCCGGGAGAGGTTTTTGGTGTTGTCACGGGCACCGATCGACTCTCAGTATCTCGAAGTGGATGGCGGTTGGTGGGTAAGGCGAACTCGGTTTTGATTTTTCCTTGGTCTGCCTGATTGGATAATGGGGGTAGAAGGAGAGAGGAGGTTGTTCAAGAGAGGGGAACTGGTGAATTGTTCAAGATTCTTGGTGCGAAAGGAAAAGCAAAGAGGTAAGTAGAGCAAGAGAGGGAAATGGTCGAACCGTCTCGAATCTTGGACCGTCCGTGTGGACATCAAGATTGGTGCAACTTTCTGTGGGCTTGGATGGGCTTGTTTTTTGCTTGCTTACTCGACTGTCAGTAGGTGGGGTATTGATGTCTACTATACAACCTTCTTCTTGTAGATGTTGTTGGGCCTCCAAGTGCAGAGGTTTGTCGGACAGTAGCAAATTTCCTTTTTTTCTTTTTTTCTTTTTTTCTTTTTTCTTTTCTTTTTTTCTTCTTTTTTTGGGACTTTCTTTTTTCTTTGGCCTTTCTTTTTTTTTTCTTTTTTTTGCGGAGGGACTTTATAGATTTAGCCTTTCCTCCCATGGGACAATGCTCTAATAATGATGATCATCACACTTTTATTACAACTCAATATTACAACTTGATACTACAACAAAGTTCCCAAAGGTTCTACTTGGCACAAACACTAATTAAAACACAAAACCACATCTAAACAGAAGCTAGATGCAATATTTATTCCTAAACAGAAGCAAAAGCAAATAAAATAAAATAAAGTTGGGTTGCCTCCCAACAAGCGCTATCGTTTAATGCACCTAGCTAGGCATGATGATTTCAATGATGCTCGCATAAAAGATAAGAATTGAAACATAAGGGGAGAATCATAAAGCATATCAATATCACATTTAAGTCTAACCCACTTCCTATGCATAGGGATTTTGTGAGCAAACAACTTATGGGAACGATAGTCAACTAGCATAGGAAGGGAAAACAAGCATAACTTCAAAACTTTAAGCACATAGAGAGGAAACTTGATATTATTGCCATATGTAGAAACATATGTTCCTCCCTCATAATAATTTTCAGTAGCATCATGAATGAATTCAACCATATAACCAGCACATAAAGCATTCTTTTCATGATCTACTTTCATAGAAATTTTACTACTCCCATCATAAGAAAAATTCTTCTCATTCATAGTAGTGGGAGGAGCAAATTCAACAAAATAACTATCATGTGAAGCATAATCCAATTGAAAACTAAAATCATGATCACAAATTTCATGGTTATCATTATTCTTAATAGCATACAAGTCATCACAATAATCATCATAGACATCAACTTTGTTCTCATAATCAATTGGAACCTCTGCCGAAATAGTGGATTCATCACTAAATAAAGTCACGACCTCTCCAAATCCACTTTCATCAATATAATCATCATAAATAGGAGGCATGCTTTCATCATAATAAATTTGCTCATCAAAACTTGGGGGGCTAAAAATATCATCTTCATCAAACATAGCATCCCCAAGCTTGTGGCTTTGCATATCATTAGCATCATGGGTATTCAAAGAATTCATACTAACAACATTGCAATCATGCTCATCATTCACATATTTTATGCCAAGCATTCTATGTAATTCTTCTTCTAGTACTTGAGAACAATTTTCCTTTCCATCATTTTCATGAAAGATATTAAAAAGATGAAGCATATGAGGTAACCTTAATTCCATTTTTTGTAGTTTTCTTTTATAAACTAAACTAGTGATAAAACAAGAAACTAAAAGATTCAATTGCAAGATCTAAAGATATACCTTTAAGCACTAACCTCCCCGGCAACGGTGCCAGAAAAGAGCTTGATGTCTACTACACAACCTTCTTCTTGTAGACGTTGTTGGGCCTCCAAGTGCAGATGTTTGTAGGACAGTAGCAAATTTTCCTCAAGTGGATGACCTAAGGTTTATCAATCCGTGGGAGGCGTAATATGAAGATGGTCTCTCTCAAACAACCCTGCAACCAAATAACAAAGAGTCTCTTGTGTCCCCAACACACCCAATACAATGATAAATTGTATAGGTGCACTAGTTCGGCGAAGAGATGGTGATACAAGTGCAACATGGATGGTAGATATAGGTTAATGTAATAAGAAAATATAAAAACAGCAAGGTAGCAAGTGGTAAACATGAGCATAAACGGTGTTGCAATGATAGGAAACAAGGCCTAGGGTTCATACTTTCATTGGTGCAAGTTCTCTCTACAAGGATAACATAATTGGATCATATTACTAGCCCCCAACATGCAACAAAGAGTCACTCCAAAGTCACTAATAGCTAAGAACAAATGAAGAGATTATGGTAGGGTACGAAACCACCTCAAAGTTATTCTTTCTGATTGATCTATTCAAGAGTCCGTAGTAACGTTCAATCTATCATAGAGTTCATACTAGAATAACACCTTAAGACATAAATCAACCAAAACCCTAATGTCACCTAGATACTCCATTGTCACCTCAAGTATCCGTGGGCATGATTATATGATATGCATCACACAATCTCAGATTCATCTATTCAACCAACACATAGAACTTCAAAGAGTGCCCCAAAGTTTCTACCAGAAAGTCAAGACGAAAACGTGTGCCAACCCCTATGCATAGATTCCCAAGGTCACGGAACCTGCAAGTTGATCACCAAAACATACATCAAGTGGATCACATGATATCCCATTGTCACCACAGATAAACACGTGCAAGACATACATCAAGTGTTCTCAAATCCTTAAAGACTCAATCCGATAGGATAACTTCAAAGGGAAAACTCAATCCATTACAAGAGAGTAGAGGGGGAGAAGCATTATAAGATCCAACTAGAATGGCAAAGCTCGCGATACATCAAGATCGTGCCATCTCAAGAACACGAGAGAGAGATCAAACACATAGCTACTGATACATACCCTGAGCCCCGAGGGTGGACTACTCCCTCCTCGTCATGGAGAGCGCCGGGATGATGAAGATAGCCACCGGAGAGGGATTCCCCCCTCCGGCAGGGTGCCAGAACGGGTCTAGATTGATTTTAGGTGGCAATAGAGGCTTTCGGCGGTGGAACTCCCGATCTAGGTTAATTTCCGAAGGTTTCAGTATTTATAGGATTTTTTGGCGTAGGGCACAAGTCAGGGGGCCCTCCGGGCCATCCACGAGATAGGGCGGCACCACCACCTGCCCAGGGCGCGCCCCCTACCCTCGTGGGCAGCCCGTGGCTCTCTTGGCCCAACTCTTTTACTTTGGGGGCTTCTTTTCGTCTAGAAAAAATCATCAAAAATTGGCACGTCAATTGGACTCCGTTTGATATTCCTTTTCTGTAAAACTCAAAAACAAGGAAAAAAACAGAAACTGGCACTGAGCTGTGGGTTAATAGGTTAGTCCCAAAAATCATATAAAAGTGTATATAAAAGCCCATAAGACATCCTAGAAGGATAATATAATAGCATGGAACAATCAAAAATTATAGATACATTGGAGACGTATCAGGTATGAACATTTGGAGGGGGCATGGACATGTACTCATATGAATTACGTTAACCTGTTAGACAGAGTCATGTTCTTGCCTGCACGTGTTACAAACATTTTCTTTGATGTTTCACGGTGAGATGCGTGGAAGAGAGACCACCGGCACTGACCCTCCCATGGAATTGGCGAACCGTCTCGAATCTTCGACCGTCCGTTCGGACATCAAGATTGGTGCAACTTTCTATGTGCTTCGATGAGTTTGTTTTTTGCTTGCTTGCTTAACAGTGAGTTGGTGGGACGGTAGCATTTTTTGATTTTAGTGTGGTCGTCACACCCACGGGGGCATGGTTTGGCGTTACTCAGAGTCATGTTAATGGTTCTTTGTGTCCGAAATGATTCTGCTCGCTGGTTCATTTGGGGAGGCATGGAGATGAACTCAGTGGAATCATGTTTACCTATTGGAGAGAGTCAAGTAGTCTCCCCGTTGAACCGTATGGATGCACAAGAGGCAAGGTTAGATGTTAGAACACTCGGTTATAGAGGCATGGTTGTGAAGTCTCAGGAGCCACGCAGGCGTGGCGCCAGGTCCACGCAAGAGTGACGACACCTGTGACATTAGGGACGTGGGTGCAGGGACCGAAGGCACGAAATTGAAGCCAACATAGGCACGTACATTGATCCTTTTGATGCACAAAAATGAGGTGGCAGAGGATGCTAGCATTTTTTTTATTTTAGTGTGGTTGTGACACCAACTGGGGCATGGATTGGCGTTACTTAGAGTGACGTTAATGGTTCTTTGTGTCCCAACTCCCAAATGATTCCACTCGAAGGAAGCATGTTTACCTGTTAGACAAAGTCACATTCCACCGGGGTATGCTTTTGGTATTTCCAAATGATTCCGCTCACTAGTTCTCTTGGAGAGGCATGGACATGAATCCAGCGGAGAGGCATGGACTTGCAATAGGCACACTCCTGACTCTGTGTATGGAATGTTTTCCCTGCCATGACGTTCCTTTGTTGTGGAGAGTCGCGGTAGCATGTTCCAGGGAGGCATTGTTTGGTATTAGAGAGAGTCACATTCTTGCGTGCGAGTGTTACATATGCCTTCTTTGACGTTTCACGGTGAGATGCGTGGAAGAGAGACCACCACCGCTGACCCTCCCATGGAAATGGCAAACCGTCTCGAATCTTTGGCTGTCCGTTTGGACATCAAGATTGGTGCAACTTTCTGTGTGCTTCAATGAGTTTGTTTTTGGTTTGCTTGCTTAACCGTGAGTCGGTGGGGCGCTAGCATTTTTTGATTTTAGTGTGGTTGTGACACCCACAGGGGCATGGATTGGCGTTACTCAGAGTCACATTAATGGTTGTTTGTGCCCCAAATAATTCTTCTCGCTGGTTCACTTGGGGAGTCATGGAAATGAACTCGAAGGAAGCATGTTTACCTATTTGACAGGGTCAAATTCCCACGGGCATTGGGTATGCTTTTGGTATTTCCAAATGATTTCGCTCGCTAGTTCTCTTGGAGAGGCATGGACATGAATCTGGCGGAGGTAAGTCTTCTTATTAGCACATAGAAACCACATTGAGACGTGTGCATTTGAATTCGCTGATTTAGTAAGATTTTGATATACATAACACTTCAAAACAAAAAATGGGACAACGAAAAATAGTAGGAATTTGACAGTAACTTCTCTGGAACATTTATGTAGAAGTTGAGTGGTTATAGTGTGGACAAGCACACGGGGAGACGAAAGGAAGGTACTGGTGTTTCCTAGGCGTGCAGAGAGGTATTTAAGAGTGATTGTGAGAATTCGAGGCGTCGGTTACTCTGTTTGACCGCATGAGTGGCGTGCGTATGTTATAAAAGGTACCTACTCATGGAACAGTCCACGTTTGTACTCATCCACAATTCTCCAGAGACAGACACCTCTTCCTTGCTTGTACCTCCTTGCTTGCACCATGGCCCGTAAGAGGGGTTCTGGGTGATTAAGTAACCAGGCAGCGAAGACCAAAGCCGCAGAAAGAAGGGAGAGGTGCCGGCGCTACGCGGTAGTGGCGACAGGGATATCCTGCCCCGTTGGCCAGGTGTTGAACGGCCTCTCACGTGGAGGCGATTGCTCTCACAAGCTCATTCGGCATGGAGACGATCTCGACAAGATGGCAGTGCATAATTCCTTAGCCAGCGACGACGTGCTCGATGAGCTAATTAAGCAGCAGGAGTTCATCGCTCGCTTGGAAAAGTTGGTGCAGCAAAGCAATGCTTCTGTGGAGAAGTCCACCTATCTCATATGTCGTGCTGTGTGTGAGAATGAGAAGCTTGTCAACGAGCTCGACCAGAAGGATCAGGAGGCTGCCCGCTGGAAGAACCTGTACGAGGAGAGCCGTGTGTTGGTGGAGAGGCTATCCGGCGGCCTGGGGGAGCTTATGGATGAGAAGGCGGAGCTCCTCGTCAAGTACAAGAGCCTGGTGGAGGATTCCTTTGCTACCGTCAAGGAAGGTCATGAAGCGACGAAGAAGAAGATTAAGAATATCCGCGCCCAGCAGTTGACAAGAAGGTTGCTGGAGTGTAGGTAGAGAGCTTTGAGCGGGTCATTTTTCAGCGTCTCTCTTCTTTTGTCATTTTTGTTTATGCGTGTTCCTTCATTGCGTTGCCTCTTGTGGCCTTTTGTACTGCCATGAATTTCTAAGGCATTTATGCGTTGCATTGTGGTCGTGTTATTTCATTTGTTTGAACATATAGATGAGTAGGCTCGAAGCCTGGATGTCGCGTGTTAGCAGTAGAAGCACGTTTGTGCTTCCACCAGAGGCACTTGGTAGGGCCCCGGGGTCCAAATGATACTTTGTAGTCCATCTTTGTGGTACAAATGATTCCGCTTACTCGTTCACTTGGATAGGCACTGGCGTCAAGCCTACCGAGGCACGTTTTTTTCCTTAGGCGGAGTCACGTTAGTGTGTGGGTGTGTTTAGGGACGTTTTTTCTGAGAGAGGAGCCACTGTAAGACGCATGGAAGTGTAGTCGTAGGAGCCACAGTTTTAATAGTAGAGAAGGCACTTCATCTGAGATGATGTTCCTCCCTAGTTAGGTGCACAGTCGCGTGAATGTAGAAGGCATGTTTTGGAAGGAAAGAACGCACGTCACGGTGCCCCGACAGGGAGGTGAAAGCACGGTCGATTCAAGAGACGCGATTATGAAAAGCATGGGCGTGAAGTCTGTACAACCACGGTTCTGAACTAAGTAGCATCATGACTTGTACTCATGAACGCTTGGACGTTCGTGGCTCTTTGTGTCGCAATGTTTCAGGTCGCAGGCACGGGCGTGGACCCAACAAAGGCATGGTGCGTAATTACAAAGAGTCACGGTTCCGTGTTAAGTAGCATCATGACTTGTGTACCCATGACGGCGTGTACGTTCGTGACTTTTCTGTGTTGCAGTTTGCATTGTTTCGGGTCACAGGCGCGGCCGTGAATACCCCAAGGTCATGGTGTGCTTTTATATACAGTCACATTCGCTTGTATTTGTGTTCCAAATGATTCCGTTGACTCGTTCGACGTGAACCCTATGGGGGCATGGTTTTCCCCAGAGTCACATTCCCCAGAGTCACGGTTCTGTAGTGAGTTGCGTTAGGATTCTTTTTTGATGTTGTGTATATTGTTTAATAAAGGCATGGACGATCGTCGCTCGGGTATATTAAGCACAATCCTCTTAGTAGCGGAGGCACATAAGTTTCTCTGTGGTATTTAAGCAGTTGGGGCATGGTTGTACGTGTCAATGACGGACAACTGTGCCTCTATTTTTTGTAGTGTTTTTCCCTGAGACGGTCTCTCAGCGGGACATGGGTGTGAAGTACGGTTCTTCAAGGAGAAGAAGCACGTAACTACCTCTGTATTTAAAATGTTTCCAAAGTGTTCCATACTATTCTGTAATTGTTTTTTAATTCTATTACACGAATGTTTTTTAATAGTGTGTGTGCAATGCTTTGTATGAACATCGTGCACTGCATTTAAGAAGATTCTGTAATTGTTGTGCATACAATTCCGCACTGCATCCTCAAAGATACTGTATGCTCGTCCTTTTTCTGGGCTGCTATGTGGACTTGCTCTGTGCGTTACGCTAATCATATACTATCTGTACTGTGTTTATATTTTTCAATGCACTACTGTACTATATTATACTAATAGATAACTCCAACATTGCACTAGAAATAAACTTGTTCAAGATATATAAACTGCAAGCAAACTACAAGGTTAACTGCAACACAAGCAAACCTAAATCTACAACAAGCAAACTGTAATCGCGCGAGAGAGTAGATATAATGAGAAATCTAGAATGGCAGTAGCAATCTTCTAGGTACTTTCTTGGCCAAGACCACCTGCTTCAGTAGTTATAGTCACCCCAGGACCTAGTGCGCTTCCTGGACTGCTCCTTCTCAAGTCTTGCTCGGCGGAACCCTTCCTGGATGATGGTGAGGCGGCTACATATCTCGTACGCAGCGTAAACGTCCTTTGCCGCATACTCGATGTGCCTCATGGACAGGGGCATGTATGCCCATCGCCTGTGATCTGCGTTGGTCAGCTTCTTCTTCATGTCGTTGTAGTAGTCATGGACGAGGATGCCTGAGATGTCCCCAAGGGACTCCAGAGGCTTGGTAGCTGTAGGAACCCTCCATTCCTTCTGGATGTCGACGAAGTGGGCTATCTCCAGTCTGACATGGCCTACCATGTCTATGTCGCCCTCGATGGAGAAGCCAACAAATGTGTACCTGGGGTTGGTGAGGAAGTTGTCAAACTTGGCGCAGTTCTTACCGATGGAACTCAATTGGAAGAGCAGCACCAGATGATTCTTGTTGACGGAGAGCTGGACGAGGGCAGGTTTCTGATTCGCGCCATGGTCGTTGTTGTACTCCACATCAACTCCAACGATCTTGTGGCGCTCGAACTGGAGGTGTCGCTCGTACTGCTCGATGGTGGTCGCCGCCTGGTGCAAGTCGTTGGTGTGGATCACGTGCACCTTGGTGTTGTTGTGGGCCTGCACCTCCTTGAACTCTTTGACGAATCCCATGGCCTAGATCAGTTCTTCCTCCTCCAACGTGGTATTTTGTGGGGAACAATGAGTGGGATCGCAATGGCAGTTTTTGTTGTTTTGTAGGTGAGAGGGCCGCGTCGGAAGTCTATATTCAAGGGCGGGGTTGCGCCAAAGGAGTGCACGATCTCCCTGTCGATGCGGTTGTGCACATCGTGGGTTTTGGATTGTGGTTTTATCTCCCTGTCGATGCGGTTGTGCACATCCTCGATTTTTGATCGTGGTTTGTTTTTTAAATAAAAAATAAAATCAGAAGCGATGCTTTAAAATCAGCTATATCTCCAAATGAGCATTGTTTTGCTACGTGGTATTAGGCGTTTGAATGAACCTGATTCAGTTGCCAAACTGCTTTATAGATGTATGTGGCAATTGTTTTCAGTGATACGTTCACTGAGAGGAGCACTACTGCATTTTTCTGGAGGCACTGTTGTGCGTCCGTGTTGCAACTGACGCTACGAGATGGACAGAAACAACGAGAAGCACCGAGAGGCGTAGACATGAAGCTGCGAGACGCACTTAAAGAACGAGAGTCGCAACTAGAGGCACATGTATGACGCTACGTGAGGCACAAACATGTTGGTATGTGATGGCAAGGACGTGAATCAGTGCCCATGTTCTCTGAAATGTTTTAAGTGACGCGTTTCACTTTGAAAGTGCCGTTTAGCAGCATAAGAAGCAACGTCCGTGCATCTGTGTTCCAAATATTTCCACTGAGATAAGTCTTGGGCGTGCCTCCTTGTGTTTGAAATATTTTCTCAGACTTGTTCACTCGTAGAGGCACGGGCTGTCTGTGTTTCAGTGTTAAGTTTCACAGGCATGGACAGAAAGCCCTCAAAGGCATGGTTAATCAGAAGGAGACTACAAATGTAGGCGTGGATATTCGTGGCTTTCACCGGAGGCACAATCGTGAGTCCCACAAAGGCATCCTGTGAATTCAAGGTAGGGGCGCTTTTACAAGCATATGTTTGTGCTTCCAATTGATATGAGCACGGTCGTCGGTGTGTGTTCCAAATGTTTCCTTTGGCATGTTCTCTTAGAGGACATGTCTCGTACTTAACAGCGTGACAGACATTTACTCATGAAGGCGGCTTTCTGTGTTGCAATGTTTGTGCTCAAAGGCACAATTATGAATCCCACAAATGCATGACTTGGTATTATCAATAGTCACGCTCGTGTTAATTTGTGTTCCAAATGACTCCGTTGAGTTTTATGTCAGGACAGGCACGCACATGGAAGTCAAGGAGGCATGGCCTTGTCTTATCCTGAGTCACGTTCGTGCATTTATGCATATCCCATTTATTGCGGAAGCCCAACGTTTCAATGGTTGTCTCCTCGTATTCGGGTGTGAACGCCACACTCCGGAAATCCAATGGTCCGACGTGCGTCTCCTCCGGTGATGCCACTCTGCAGAGGTCGAGATATTTTATAGAGTTAGTGAGAATATACAAGGCGTCTCCTCCGACGGTCGTGTGAGCGCCACGTGCCGGCGCTGCGGAAGCCAAAAGGACCGACGGGCGTCTCATCAGGCGGCGAAGTGAACGCCGCGTATCACCGTTCCGACCCCTCGCCCTAGGTCAAGGACTAGTTATTTAAGCCGAGCGGCGTCCTGCACCACAAGACATCGTCTTGCCTCTCTCTTTTCGCCGGCAAACCTAGGAAATCATCCATCTTCCTCCTTTTTCCTTGTGACCGCCCCCGCCATGGTTTGGCACAATAAAACTACTTACGCCATGCTTACTCTTGAGCGCCGCTTCCAGATACAGGAGGACATCCGTTCGAGGCGCGCCGCTCGCGTCGCAGCGGGCCTGTCTCTGGACTCACCCGAGCCGGAGGATATTGGGGAGGTGGTGGAGGAATGGGAGGGGGACGCATCGGAGCTCATGTAGGGAGTTGAACCCATGGTGGGAGACGTGGTGGAGCCCGAGGTGGCGGAAGAGGAGGTGGGTGACGAGGATGACGAGGAGGTGCGAGACGACGATGACGAGGCGGAGTTCTATCTCGGTGAGGTGGCTTTGATGGTGGAGCAGAACGCTATCCTGGAGTCCATCCAAGATGAGGCATACGTGGAGTCCAACCGGCGCTTCCTCCAGGAAGAACATGCGAAGACCGATGCGCTCTTCGACGAGCTGGATGCGGAGCAGGAGGCGGAGGCCGCCGACGTCGATCTCAGAATGGAGATAGTGGACATCTTCGATAACGGGGAGTAGTTTAGTTTTGTTCGTAGATGTTTGCTTTGCATGGTTTGTATGGTTTCCATATTTTGTATGCATGTAATGGTTGAATTATGAAGTGTTTGAATGTAGACATATACGTTTCCATGCCAAGCAATCGTGTTTTGTTCTTAAGTAGTACTATCCCGTCCGAAAATAAATGTGTCAACCTTGCACTAACTTTGTACCAGTCACTGCAGTTCACATTGTACTGTTTGGTACTGTCGGATTAGGGGCTCCGCAAACCCAAGAAGTTCGAACATAGGGACGTGAACGAAGATCTCTCCCACTCACGTCTACCTAGCGTCTCGCCCTCGTCCGGTGAAGAGATTCAAGTGAACAACAAGTAAATCACACACAAATTTACCCAGGTTCAGGCCACCTTGCGGTGTAAAACCCTACTTCCTGCTTTGGTGGATTGGCCTCGAGAGGGCTTGAGTATGAATGAGTAGAGTGGTTCCTGAGCTCAGGAGGAGAGCTCAGGAGGGTCAGGAGGCAAGAGTTCTTGCTCCTTTGTGCGAGGGTGGAGTTTCCGGGTCTGATTCGACTTGAGTCCCCCCCATAGTGGAGATCCTAGCTACTTATATAGGGGCCAGGGTCCTCTTCCCCCGAAATGTTTAGGCGGGAAGGGATCCGACAACGACCATTTTGAGCGGGAACAAAAGGACGTTCCTATCCTGACAAAAGCATTCTTCGTCTGCAAAGGGATCATGCGGTGACGCAGTGGTGGGCTCGGTGGTGACATCCTCCCTGCCGTCCTTGCAGTCTTCAGTCTTGTTGCACCGAAGGGGAAACCTTTGTCATGCTCCTCGGGAACCTGCGCCTGCGCTGTCTCATTTGCACCAGAATGGCAACTGCGCCGCTGGCATGCGCTGGCACCCGCTGGCGCGGTGCGTCACTACCTCCTCCTGAGGCAGGTTTGGCCTTGGATTATCCGCCCCTCCGGAGCAACCCAGCCGAGGCCGCTCCCGAGGGCGTCTTGACGTTGTTCTCCTCGCGAGGTCTAGCCCCCTCGCGAGGGTCTTGAGCAGCTGGTCGATCAGCTAGGCCGTACCAGGCCGTGGTAGGAACATGTTGCGGCCTGCAGACAGGCAAGTCTGGGTACCCTGGTTCCTAGGACGCCGACAGTAGCCCCCGGGCCCAAGACGCGCGTGGAGTTGGCTTTGGGGCGAAGCCTTAGTCGAGGACGAAGTGCCGCGGGCCCCAAAAATGCTGCGGGCCAGGCTGCCGCGTGATGGTTGGATGGGACGTGGGCGACTCTGCTTCCCACGCAGTCTCGGCAACCATGTAACTTGACAAAAGGGGATATCTTTGCCGCAAGGGAGTTATCACCTCCTTTCCTTCCTTCTCAGATCCCCTTCTCCCTTGCCTCCGGCCTTTCCAAATCGCCTGCATCCTCCGACACCTCTAGCAATGGCGAAGAAAAGCAAGGGTGCCGCGCAAGCGTCCGGAACTGCTTCCTCCCTTGAAGCGGCGCTCGAGGAGTCCACCATCACCAAGGAGGGGGACTACTCGGAGGTCCAGCCTTTCTTGTCGAGCGTCCACAACGAGCATGGCTCGACGAAGATTTGGGTTGGATCGACCGCGGCGCGGATCTTGCCGAAGTCCTGCTACCCCTTCTTTGTCCACAACATCTCCGTCGGGCTCGTGCCGCCCTTCTCAGAGTTCTTCTACGCCATCCTGGACAATTACCAGGTGCACGCCCTCCACATCCAGCCTCGCTCCATCTTCGTCCTGTCGCTCTTCGCCTTTTACTGCGGGGCGTTTGTGGGGGTGAAACCGACTGTCGCCCTCTTCCGCTACTTCTTCTCCATGCGGCGGTACGAAGAGGGTCCGTGCTTGGGCTGTGTCTCCTTCGTCTTCCAGCGCCAGTGCTGCCGGCTGATGACAGCCAGGAAGAAGATAGACTCCCACCAGAAGAGGTGGGTCTGTCTGGATGCCCAGTGCACTCGGCCGCTGCTCGCGCTGCCTATCGCCCGTCCGGCGAAACGCGCCGGCTGGATCTACGCGAAGCTAAACGACCCCCTTGCCGAGCCTGTCTTCGCAAGGATCGAAGCCGACCTGGGCTCGAGGCTTGAAGGGGCCCAGATCGTGAAGGAGTTCCTGAGGCAGCGGCTGGCGCCGCTCCAGGCACACTCGTGCCCCATGTGGAAGCTGATGGGGGATGACGACATGCTTCGGCTGTGCTCGGGGATGTTGGCCGAGGTCGACCTGGACCTTGTCTCGATCACTCTCCTGGGAATGGTTCCTAAGGACCTCTCGGGGGCCCACCTGCCGCTGTACAGCCGTCCTGACAAGGCTGAGCTGCTGAAGGCCGTGTTAGGTTTCGGGGTGCCCGTGGCTGCTCCACCCACGGTTGACGTGTTCTCCGGTGCCGACGAAGAGAGCGACGAGGAGGACTCACAGGAGACCCTGGGCGACGAGGACCGGGTTGACGAGGGGGACTCCTCCGAGGCGTCCGCTGAGGAAGTGGCGTCAGGCGTAGGTGCTGCCGGACGGCCCCACGTGACCACTCCGCGTCGATCCGGGTGTGCTGCATCTGGGGAGAGCAATGCGGCCACCCCGTCGAGGAGCATCGTGCCAGCGAAACTGGTGACCACGACCGCGCCCAAATCCGTGGCCTCGCGCCTTGCCAAGATCCGGACTGCCGGCACGCCCGTAGTGCCACCGGCCGTGGCCGACCTGCTGATGAAGAGGAGGGCGCGCCTCGCCTCCGATGAGTAAGTGTGCAATCTCCTGTTATCCCTCGGTCGTTGTGTTCCTGACGTACTTCTCTAGGCGCAGCAGCCTGGGTGGTGTGATGAAGAAGGTGAAGGGGGAGGTCACGTCGCAGTACCCCGCTCCACCTGCCACTGCTGTCGCCGCGGAGAAGGGTGCCGCAGGTTTGCACGCCTCGGCTAGTCGGGCCACCGAGCACGTGGTGGCGGCATCGCCTGAGGGCATCGTTGCTGTTTGCGAGGCCGCTACGGCTCCTGCTCCGGCTGCTCCAGTGAGGGGAGCTGGAGCCCCCGAGCCCCTAGTTGAGCAGCCGATCTCGGCGGCGCCCATCCGCCAGCTGACACAGCCTGGCCCTCAGACCTTGGAAGCCGCTTCCGCTGCGCTGGGTCGGCTCCATGCCGAACTTCAGGGTGGTGATGGCCGCACGTTGGAAGGACGCCTGGGCCTGATCTCTGGGTGGCTCCTGGCAGACGAGTCTACGCGAGCCTCCTGGAGCCAGGCCTCAGCGGTTGCCTCCAAGGGTCAAGAGGAAGCCGCAGCAGCCACGCGGGCACGCGACGCCGCGCGAGCCGACGCGACGTCCTCCGAGAAGCGCTGCCTCAAGGCGGAGGGCGAGCTGGAGGCCCTTCGCGAGGAAGGCACCAGGCGCGCCCTGGAGCTTGAAAGGTTGGAGAAGGAGCTCAAGGCGCAGAAGGCTGAGACGTCCCGGCTGCAGCAGGAGTAGCTCGCTGATCGCGCAAGCCTGGAGAAGCTGAAGGCCGAGGCCGAGCAGGCCAGGGCGACCCAAGCTGCGCGCGAGAAGGAAGATGCCCTTGCGGCCTCGGCAGCGGTGAGTTGCGAGGCCCTCGCCGCCTTTGAGCTTGAGGCCTGTACGGCACTGCAGGCTGCTTATGGGGAAGGGTTCGAGAAGCCACTGGCAGCCCTGGAGGATGGCCCCATCGGGCTCCTCGCCGCAATTGTGATGTCCCTGCGTGAGGTTACGGCCGCGATCGGCTAGTTAGCAGACGTCGAAAGCCGCACACTCCTTACCTTGGCCCCGACGCAGGTGTGCAGCCACCTAAGTCTCCGTGATCCCACTCTTGACCTGGCCTCGCTGTTCGAGCCCGTGACCGCGAGCATAGGGGGCACGGTTGCTGAGGCCCTGGAGGCGAAGGTCAAGGAACTGGTGGAGGCATTCCTCCGGGTTGCTGCTGCCGCGGCCGAGGAGGCGGAGACTGGTGATGATGTGCTTGGTGATGCCCGACCTGTTCCTGTCCAGATGAGAGAAATGCAAGTACCTTGGGGAGGGGGGG
>LR738712.1:421005939-421038263 GCA_902687465.1 Secale cereale
CGTTGTAGCAGCAGCCACGCTTCACTTCTGGCTCTACAGCCAGCATGGTGGGTCCCTTGCGCTTTGCTTCTTTGGCCTTGGCCTTCTTGTCATCAGCCTCCACTTCTGGTAGCTCCTGGAGGGAGAGGCGTCCTTCCTCCGCCCTGGCGCACTTTGCCGCGAGCTTGAACATCTCGAGGGCTGTGCACAGATCCTCGTGGATGGCGAGCTCCTCCCTCATCCTGACGTTGCGGACACCGTCAGAGAACGTCGAGATGATGGCCTCGTCCGAGACCCTGGGGATCCTGAGGCGCATGGTGTTGAAATGCAGGATGTACTTCTGCAGGGTCTCCCCAGTCTGCTGCTTCACGCGGTGCAGATCCGCAGCCGCCGGGGCTCGGTCGCGGGTGCCCTAGAAGTTGGCGACGAAACGCTCACGAAGCTCTCCCCACGAGGAGATGGATCCCACGGGGAGGTTCAGGAGCCAGGAGCGGGTGCCATCCTTGAGGGCCATGGGGAACCAGTTTGCCATGACCTGCTCGGTGTCGTTGGACGCCTCGATGCTCAGCCCGTAGAGTTGGAGGAACTCTGTGGGGTCGGTGGTGCCTTTGTAGCGAGGAGGCACATCCAGCTTGAACTTGCCAGGCCAGACAAGGCGCCGCAGCTCGGGAGCCAAGGCGCGACATGATGCTCCTCGTTTTCCTGAGGGCAACCAGGAGGATGTGTTTGCCACCTCGAGTGACGAGGACTTTGAGTTGGAGGCTGGGGCCACGCCGTCTTGGGTCAAGAAGCTGACTACGAAGATCAAGAAGACCTTTTGCTTGCAGACTCATATTCAGAAGAAGCTCTACAAGGTTCATGTGGCTGAGAAGATGGCGCGTCGCACGCAGATTCAGTTGATAAGACACCCCAATGTGCCAGATGTGAAGAGTGGCTCTGAAAAGGCCATCACTCCTGAGGATACGTGGTTCTTGGAGAACTGTCAGTGGTTTGATGACGCGCCTGCTACCTCTACTGTCCGTGGTCCTGAGGGTACTGCTGTGGAGTCTGAGGAGACTGAGGAGTCTGAGGATGCTGATGATGGGTCTGACGATTCTGGGACGACTGGCAAGGAGATCAACTGAGCCCTAGGGCGTTAGCTTCATTCTTTTTCTTTTTGGTGTCCTGATGTCAAAGTGGGACAAAACTCTATAGTTCACGGGAGTTGCATAGGGGGCTCATTTGCAGTTGCATTCTTTAGTTGTTCTATTTGTTTGCTTTGCTTTCTAGTGTCTCTATGCATGATGTGAGACATGCGTACCTTATCCCATTATCTATGCTCTATTCTATCAGTAGAGCTTGCGTGTTAGTAGTACCATTATCTTTTGCTCGACCGTTCTTCTAATACGTGCCTTATGTATGTTATTTTGTTTTTGCTGTCACTGAGTGGTCTATAAAATCTAGGGGGAGCATTGATCCTAGTGTGAACATTTTTGCATTCCAAAAGCAAACTCTAAATAAGAGCTCACACTCAAGGGGAGCCCCGTCTACATTTTTTAGATCTCCCGTTCTTTTCGTGTGGTTGTCATCATCCACCAAAAAGGGGGAGACTGTAAGGGCATTTCCTGCCTTAGGGTTTTTGTGATGATGATAATACACGTGTGGACTAATCATGCGTCCTAGTTTCCTCAGGTACACATTGTGTGGCGCAAGACGGTTAGGCTTTCCCTTTATGCGGAAAAGATCAAAGATGGAGTTTCCGGCATGTTTTATTCCTTTGGTCGTAGGAAACCCGTACTATTAAGAGGGAATCCACATTGGAATGTATTGGGTGAATCACTACACGTACACACTCTTTGCACCCACCATATACCCTCCGTTCGAGGAGAGAGAGGTTTCCTAAAGTCCTCTGTGAATGTGCAGTTCTGCTCATGGCGGTAGTACAGCTCTCTTGAGTGGTTGTCCCGCTGGCGTGCAGTTCCGGTCAAACCACGGGTACAAGTACCGCTCAGGGGTGATACCCTTCTGTACCAAGTATGGTGGTAGACCGATGGTGGAGCGGAAGTTCCGGTTTGTCTTGACAAACCAGTACTACCAGTGTTCGGGGCGGTAATACCGCCTGGAACTCCACCACTCAGGGACTGCTGGTCCAGCGGTAGATCCAGCTCTACCACCGCTCCAACTACCAGCCTGGGGTGTAAACCTTCTGGATGTAACACGGTAGTTGACTGGTGGTGGAGCGGTAGTTCCAGTTTGCTCCGGCATACCGGCACTACAGGTAGCTCCACCGGAAGTACCGCCCTGGTGCCCTAGCAGGGGTTTCCTGCATCCACCAGTTGTACCAGTGGTCGTTGTGGAAGTACCGCTCTTATGTATTTCTGCGCATAACGGTTGGATTGGAGGGGACCCTATATAAGGAAGTGCGTATTCCACCTCCCACCAATCTCTTGCCTCTCTCTCTCCTCCATTAATGCCATTCAAGCTTTCTTGCCAGATCTCTCTCTCTAACCACTCAAACTTGTTGACTTGATAGGGATTGAAGGAGGAGACCTAGATCTACACTTCCACCAAAGTATATTTGATTCCCCCATACTTTTGTGTGTGGATTTTGTTACTATTGGGTGTTTGAGCACCCTAGACGGTTGAGGTCACCCCGGAGCCACATTCCATTGTGGTGAAGCTCTGTCGTTTCGTTCGGAGCTTCCAATTAAGTTGTGGAGATAGCCCCAACCTTGTTTGTAAAGGTTCGGCCGCCGCCTTCAAGGGAACCAATAGTGGAATCACGGTATCTCGCATTGTGTGAGGGCGTGAGGAGAATATGGTGGCCCTAGTAGCTTCTTGGGGATCATTGTGCCTCCACACCGCTCCAACGGAGGCGTACTTCCCGTCAAAGGGAAGGAACTTGGTAACACTTCCTCGTCTCAACCGGTTCCACTCTTGGTTATCTCGTACCTTTACTTGTGCAAGCTTTATTGTGTTAGTTCCTTGTGCTTGCTTATGTGCTTGTAATTGTTGCATCATATAGGTTGCCAACGTAGTTGCATATCTAGATAACCTATTTGTTGCTAAGTTTAATTTTGTCAAGAAAAGCTAAAAATTGTTAGTTGCCTATTCACCCCCTCTAGTCAACCATATCAATCATTTCAGCTGGTTTTTAGAATATGGTGCACTACCCTGTATTGGACAGGAGAACTGTTGTGTGGCTAACAGAGGGCTATGTTTGAGCTCATTGCACTTGGTATCCCACTATTCTGCGGAGCACCATAGTGAAAATATGTATATCACTAAACTATGCAGAAATATACTTCACCACAACCATTCATTATGCATTACCAGTCAACAAATCCTTTCATTATCATCACAGATAAATCAGGTAACCCACGTCAGTATTTCACCTTTTTTGATCTAGAATTTTCACCACCGTCCTCTTGGACATAATTATGTGCTCAGTTATATACCATGACATATCTATAAAACAAAACTCGAATGTAAGGATTATTCAAAAACTAGACATGCATTACTGAACTATAGCCACCAGCAACGCTCTATCGGGAAAGGTCGTTGAAATATCAGCCGCAGGAGCTTCATGTTTCCTAGAGTTGTCCACCGTTTTTCAATGGTGAAGATGACAATTGAACCAACCCTTAGCTGAGCTTCCTGGGCAAAATCTGAAAAATCTGTCACCTCCATTCTGCAGCCGGTTTGTATGGAGTACGTCTTGCTCATGTCTATTGCATCATACACCTCTATTAGGCTGATTGGACTGTTTTGAGGTAGATATCCAAGGTTTAGCTTTAGAAGTCTTACAACGGCAGACGGGATTTTCTGCAGATTGTACCGATATTACTTGATAAAATCAATGTACAAGGACATAAAACATCGAAAACAGCAAACAAAACCATGGGAGTGGATGAAAACAAATATTGAATGACTAATCAGGCGACCATTTATGACATTGGTGACGCTAAGATGCTGCACAAAGGGTATAGTTGGGAACTCGTCGGCCTCAAACACAAAGCATATTATCTGTCCAAATTGTCTATATGAGAGGCTTATGCCTCGACCAAATACTTTATTCCCAATGTACTCCTTCTCCAAGTCTGTTAGATAATCAAGAGCTACAGGAAAAAATAACAACTCAATTTCAACGAATTAGTTTAAAGAAATGAACTCTTTTTTAAAGTTGAAAAAATATGGTTAAATTCAATCCATTTGAGTTGAGATGATAATCAACAGAATTGCAAAAAATGTTTTGAAAATAACTATGACTATAAATATGATATACATTTCATGGACAGAGGTAGGAGCACCAAATTACGCTGTTAAACAAAGTTGATAGAGCAGGATGGAAGTTGATGCACTTACCTAGTGATGGTTTGGGAAGGGGTCTGTGACCTCCTCGCGAATCACTGAGTCTCAGATCTATCTCAATGGATAGACTCCTAGAATCCAGGTTTATGATGATTAGATCTCGATAACGAAGATCGTAGTCGCTAATTAACTACTCCCAGTCAGGTCCATGAATTTTGGACCAGTTAGGTTCATCGGTGATGGAGATCTCATGCGAGAGATCCTTGATGGTGATTAATACTGGATTCCTTTCTTTTCCTTCTTCTTCAAATGCTTCCTCTTTCCACTGATTGATCGAAGAAGTGACTTGCTGCTTGCAATAGCATGGCACATACTGCGCAACAAAAAGAAGGAAAAAAAAATCTTCAAACCGGCAAGAAGGAGTCCTTGAATACTGACATGTATAATCAAGACAGATAGCGGTTTTCATATTTCTACCAATTGTTTTCAATAGGTAGTATTTGATAAAACAAGATATATCGAAAATTGAAAATATCTCGTCAAGTGTAGGCATTCCATTCCAACAATATTGGAGAAACTTTTATTTCCTGCCATTAGATAGATATAGTAGTTGCTAGTAAGTGATGTGCATGGGGTACAAAACATTTATCCTTACTAGGCATGTCTTGTAGCAGCGAGGACGAGGCACATTTATCGCGCTGTGAAGAACGGCTGACTCAAATCCAGGGCAACCGAGGTTGGTACATATATCACAACACATCGTTTCCCCTGGAATACGTTGTAAAACAACGTTTATATGAAATTCTCAACACAACTTGACAGTTCGACAACGGTAGTAATAACATAGGAAACATGAAATTAATTAAATTAGTATTTATTGTCCAAAAAGAGTTTTAATTCACAACAATTCAGTATTGACTATTTTTAGAGCACTTCACAATCTTGAATGTCACTGTCACTAAGTGAAAGGATCTGTGCTGCTTGATTATAAAATCAGCTTTAGCAAATGTATATTTCAATACAGGACAAGCAAAAAGCAGAAACAATAGTCTATCATCAAGCGGCCCAAAAAGTGTTTGTAACATAAAAATTATATGTCAAAAAGTGTTTTGTAAATTCGCCAGAGCTGCACCCAGCAACGTCTTTGGCAACCCCGCGTTATCGTCGTTGACTCCACCCCCAGCCTACAGGACCACAAACGCCGTCCTCAAGCACAAATGCCGACTCCTAGTCAACACCACCCCAAACACCGACCTACAACACCCTGTGGCTGGTTAGCAATACAACACAACGTCTGCCCACTCCTGCCGACTTCCGGGTACCGATCTTGTTTGCAAGACCTAACATGCTTTAATTTAAACTACCAACCTCCGTCGCCGAAGTTCATCTCTCACCTGGGACTTGTACGCCGTAGGTAGCTGCGGCTCGTAGCGTCCTCAAGCACAAACACCGACTCTTAGTCAACACCACCCCTAAGAGGCACAGGTCGTGTACAAGTTCGGCCTCGTACTGCGCGGATTTCGCTTAGTTCACATCAAATTTCCAGGCAATTCCTAGCATAACATCGTAGATGTATAGCATTCAAACATGAATAGGCAAACCAACAAAGAAGGAAGCAGATCATAGCAAAAAATTCACATAGAAATGAAGAGAAAATGGACTAACCCTAGATCAAGATGGAGATCCAGAAGAGAAAAGACGGTGAATGCTACTTCTCGAGCTTGCGTTGTATTCCCTCGAAGAGGAAAGGGTGATGCAACACGGTAGCGTAAGTATTTCCCTTAGTTTTTGAGAACCAAGGTATCAATCTAGTAGGAGACCATGCACGAGTCCCTCGCACCTGCACAAACAAATAAGAACTTCGCAGCCAACGCGATAAGGGGTTGTCAATCCCTTTACGGTAACTTACGAAAGTGAGATCTGATAGATGGGGTAGTATGATATTTTTGGTATATTTGGATATAAGAAAAGAAAGTAAATAAAGCAAAAAAGCAACAATGACAGAAATTGAAGTTGACGGGAAAGTAATATGATAAAGATAGACCCGGGGGCCATAGGTTCCACTAGTGGCTTCTCTCACGATAGCAGAATTCTACGGTGGGTGAACAAATTACTGTCGAGCAATTGATAGAAAAGTGCATAGTTATGATAATATCTAGGCATGATCATTTTATATAGGCATCACGTCCGTGGCAAGTAGACCGAAATGATTCTGCATCTACTACTATTACTCCACACATCGACCGCTATCCAGCATGCATCTAGAGTATTAAGTTCATAAGAACAGAGCAATGCTTTAAGCAAGAAGACATGATGTAGAGGGATAAACTCAAGCAATATGATATAAACCCCATCTTTTTATCCTCGATGGCAACAATACAATACGTGCCTTGCTGCCCCTGCTGTCACTCGGAAAGGACACGCAAGATTGATCCCAAAGCCAAGTACTTCTCCCATTGCAAGAACTATAGATCTAGTAGGCCAAACCAAACCAATAATTCGAAGAGACTTGCAAGGATATTATAATCATGCATAAAAGATTTCAGAAAAGAATGAAATATTTCTCGTAGATAATCTTGATCATAAACCCACAATTCATTGAATCTCGACAAACACACCACAAAAAGATTACATCGAATAGATCTCCTTGAAGACCGAGGAGAACTTGGTATTGAGATCAAAAAAGAGAGAAGAAGCCATCTAGCTAATAACTATGGACCCGAAGGTCTGTGGTAAACTACTCACAACTCATGGTGAGGCGATGGTGTTGATGTAGAAGCACTCCGTGGAAGATCCCCCCTTCGGCGGAGCTCCGGAATAGGCCCCAAGATGGGATCTCACGGGAATAGAAGGTTGCAGCGGTGGAATTAGGGTTTTCTCTGTTGCCCCGATGTTTTCAGGGTACATGGGTATATATAGGAGGAAGGAGGGCATCGGAGGAGCCAGAGGGGGCCCACAAGGGTGGGGGGCGCGCCCTGTAGGAGGGGGCGCATCCTGGACCCTCGTGACCGCCTCCTTCGCTCCCTCGTGTGTACTCCAAGTCTTCCATGTTGATATCGTTCCAAAAACAACTCTTGCGAAGGTTTCATTCTATGTGGACTCCGTTTGATATTCCTTTTCTGCGAAACCCTGAAATAGGCAAAAAATAGCAATCTGCACTGGGCCTTTGGGTTAATAGTTTAGTCCCAAAAATAATATATAAGTGTATAATAAAGCCCATTAAACATCCAAAACATAATATATAATAGCATGGAAGAATAAAAAATTATAGATACGTTGGAGACGTATCAAGCATCCCAAGCTTAATTCCTGCTCGCCCTTGAGTAGGTAAATGATAAAAACAGATTTTTTGATGTGGAATGCTAACCAACATAATTCTCAATGTAATTTCTTTATTGTGGCATGAATGTTCAGATCTGAAAGATTCAAGACAAAAGTCTATATTGACATAAGAAATAATAATACTTCAAGCATACTAACAAAGCAATCATGTCTTCTCAAAATAACATGGCCAAAGAAAGTTATTCCTACAAAATCATATACTCTGTCTATGCTCCCTCTTCATCACACAAAATATTCATATCATCCACAACCCCGGTTTCAGCCAAGCAATTGTTTTCATACTCATTTTTTTCAAACCTTTCAACTTTCACGCAATACATGAGCGTGAGCCATGGACATAGCACTATAGGTGGAATAGAGTGGTGGTTGTGGAGAAGACAAAAAGGAGGAAGATAGTCTCACATCGACTAGGCGTATCAATGGGCTATGGATATGCCCATCAATAGATATCAACGTGAGTGAGTAGGGATTGCCATGCAACGGATGCACTAGAGCTACAAATGTATGAAATCTCAACAAAAGAAACTAAGTGGGCGTGCATCCAACTTCCTTGCTCATGAAGACCTAGGGCATTTGAGGAAGCCCATCGTTGGAATATACAAGCCAAGTTCTATAAAAAAAGTTCCCACTAGTATATGGAAGTGACTAAACATGAGACACTCTATCATGAAGATCATGGTGCTACTTTGAAGCACAAGTGTGGAAAAGGATAATAGCATTGTCCCTTTTCTTTTTCTTTTTTTCTTTTCTTTTTCTCTTTCTTTTTTCTTTTTTGAGCCTTTATTTTTCTCTTGGCTTCCCTTTTTTTTGGACAATGCTCTAATAATGATGATCATCACACTTATATTGATTTACAACTCGATATTACAACTCGATACTAGAGCAAAGTATGACTCTATATGAATGCCTTCGGCGGTGTACAGGGACGTGCAATGAATCAAGAGTGACATGTATGAAAAATTATGCATGGTGGCCTAGCCACAAATAGGATATCAACTACATGATCATGCATGACAATATGACAATAAGAAGCGTGTCATATGAACGGAACGGTGGAAAGTTGCATGGCAATATATCTCAGAATGGCTATGGAAATGCCATGATAGGTAGGTATGGTAGCTGTTTTGAGGAAGGCATGTGGTGAGTGTATGGTACCGGCGAGAGTTGCGCGGTACAAGAGAGGCTAGCAATGGTGGAAGGGTGAGAGTGCGTATAATCCATGGACTCAACATTAGTCATAAGGAACTCATATACTTACTGCAAAAATTTACGAGTCATCAAAACAAAGTAATCAACGCATACTCCTAGGGGGGAGTTTGTTTGTAGTTAACCATCGCGCGCCCCTGATACGTCTCCAACGTATCTATAATTTTTGATTGTTCCATGCTATTATTTATGAAGTCTTGGATGTTTAGTGGGCTTTATCATTCACTTTTATACCATTTTTGGGACTAACCTACTAACCAACAGGCCCAGTCCAGATTGCTGTTTTTTTACCTATTTCAGGGTTTTGCAGAAAAGGAATATCAAACGGAGTCCAAACGGAATGAAACTTTCACAGGAGATATTTTTGGAGGAAATCACGCACGAAAGACTTTGGGGCCAAGCCAGAGGACAGAAGGGCCACCCTCGAGGGTGGGGGCGCGCCCCCCTTCCCAAGGCGTGCCCCATGCCTCGAGGGCAGCCACTATGCCCCCCAGTGCCCCTCTTCTTCCTATATATACCTACGTACCCCAGAAACTCCATACGCAGAGAGAAAACCTAATTCCACCGCCGTAGCTGCTGTTCCCGTGGAGATCCCATCTTGGAGCCTGTTTCGGGAGGGGGATCCATCACGGAGGCCTTCATCATCATCATCATCGCCCTCACCATGAGTTGTGAGTAGTTTACCACAGACCTTCGTTTCCATAGCTAGTATCTAGATGGCTTCTTCTCTTTCTCTGGATCTCAATACAAAGTTCTCCTCGGTCTTCGAGGAGATCTATTCGATGTAATCTCTTTTTGCGGTGTGTTTGTCGAGATCCGATGAATTGTGAGTTTATGATCAAGGTTATCTATGAAAGATATTTGGTTCTTCTCTGAACTTTTTATGTGTGCTCATAATATCCTTGCAAGTCTCTTCGAATTATTGGTTTGGTTTGGCCTACTAGATTTATAGTTCTTGCAATGGGAGAAGTGCTTGGCTTTGGGTTCAATCTTGCGGTGTCCTTTCCCAGTGACAGTATGGGCAGCAAGGCACATATCGTATTGTTGCCATCGAGGATAAAAAGATGGGGTTTTCATCATATTGCTTGAGTTTATCCCTCTACATCATGTCATCTTGTTTAAGGAGTTACTCTGTTCTTATGAACTCAATACACTAGATGCATGCTGGATAGCGGTCGATGTGTGGAGTAATAGTAGTAGATGCAGGCAGGAGTCGGTCTACTTGTCTCGGACGTGATGCCTATATACAATGATCATGCCTAGATAGTCTCATAATTATTCGCTTTTCTATCAATTGCTCGACAGTAATTTGGTTACCCGCCGTAGAATACCGCTATCATGAGAGAAGCCACTAGAGAAAACTATGGCCCCCGGGTCTATCTTTATCGTATTACTTTCCCGTCAATTTCTATTGTTGTTGTTTATTTGCTGTTTTATTAAACTCAAAAATGCCAAAAATAATAATTATCATCTCTATCAGATCTCACTATCGTAAGTGACCGTAAAGGGATTGACAACCCCTTACCACGTTGGCTGCGAAATTCTTATTTGTTTGTGCAGGTGCGAGGGACTGGCACGTGGTCTCCTACTGGATTGATACCTTGGTTCTCAAAAACCGAGGGAAATACTTACACTACTGTGCTGCATCTCCCTTTCCTCTTCGAGGGAATACAACGCAAGCTCAAGAGGTAGCAGCCCCCGACCTCCACACAAAGGATGACACTCAATAAATACCTCATGCTCTAACTTCGTCACATAGCGGTTCACCATACGTGCATGCTACAGGAATCACAAACATTAACACAAGTATTTCTCAAATTCATAATTACTCCACTAGCATGACTCTAATATCACCATCCTCATATCTCAAAAGAATCATCAAGTATCAAACTTCTCATCTAATCAATGCACTTTGTATGAAAGTTTTTTTACTATACTCATCTTGGATGCCTATCATATTAGGACTAGTTTTATAACCAAAGCACATTACCATGCTGTTCGAAAAGACTCTCAAAAGGATATAAGTGAAGCATGAGAGATCAACAATTTCTACAAAATAAAACCTCCACTGTGCTCTAAAAGATATAAGTGAAGCCCTAGAGCAAAACTATCTAGCTCAAAAGATATAAGTGAAGCACATAGAGTATTCTAACAAATTCTAAACCATATTTATCTCTCTCAAAAGGTGTGTTCAGCAAGGATGATTGTGGCAAAATAAAAAACAAAGACTCAAATTATACATGAAGCTCCAAGCAAAACACATATCATATGGTGAATAAAAATATAGTCCCGAGTATAGTTACCGATAGATGAAGACGAAAGAGGGGATGCCTTCCCGGGGCATCCCCAAGCTTAGGCTTTTGGTTGTCCTTGAATTTTACCTTGGGGTGCCTTGGGCATCCCCAAGCTTAGGCTCTTGCCACTCTTTGTTCCACAGTCCATCAAAGCCATACTGAAAACTTGAAAACTTCACAACACAAAACTTAGCCAAAAATCTCGTGAGTTCCGTTAGTATAAGAAAACAAACCACCAGTCAAAGATACTGTAATGAACTCATTCTTTGTTTATATTGGTGTTAAGCCTACTGTATTCCAACTTCTCTATGATTCATACTCCCCAATACTACTCATAGATTCATCAAAATAAGCAAACAACACACGAAAAACAGAATCTATCAAAAAAAGAACAATCTGTAGTAATCTGTAACTTTCGAATACTTCTGTAACTCTAATTTTTTTGAAATAAATTGGTATACGTGAGGAATTTTTCTATTAATCATATGCAAAAGTAATCAACTAAATAGCACTCTTGAGTAAAATCTGGTGACTAATCTCGTGAGCGCTAACGTTTCTGTTCTTTACAACATGATCATATAAACTTCACACAAGTCTTCCCAAAGGCTCTACTTGGCACAAACACTAATTAAAACACAAAACCACATCCAAACAGAAGCTAGATGCAATATTTATTCCTAAACAGAAGCAAAAACAAAGAAAATAAAATTGGCTTGCCTCCCAACAAGCGCTATCGTTTAACGCCCCTAGCCAGGCACGATACAAGGATAGATCTAGATATTGCCATCTTTGGAAGGCAATCCATAAGTGGCTCTCATAATAGATTCATATGGTAATTTGATTTTCTTTTTAGGAAAGTGTTCCATGCCTTTCCTTAATGGAAATTGGAATCTAATATTTCCTTCCTTCATGTCAATAATTGCACCAATCATTCTAAGGAAAGGTCTACCAAGAATAATAGGACATGAAGGATTGTAATCTATATCAAGAACAATGAAATCTACGGGCACGTAATTCCTATTGGCAACAATAAGAACATCATTTATCCTTCCCATAGGTTTCTTAATGGTAGAATCCGCAAGATGCAAATTTAGAGAACAATCATCAAGCTCATGGAAACCTAACAAATCACACAAAGTTTTTGGGATTGTAGAAACACTTGCACCCAAATCACACAAGGCAAATCATTCATGATCTTTAATTTTAATTTTAATAGTAGGTTCCCACTCATCATAAAGTTTTCTAGGAATAGAGACTTCTAATTCAAGTTTTTCTTCATAAGATTGCATCAAAGCATCAACAATATGTTTGGTAAAAGCCTTATTTTGACTATAAGCATGCGGAGAATTTAGTACGGAATTGCAACAAGGAAATATAATCTATCAAAGAGCAATTATCATAATTGAATCCCTTGAAATCCAAAATAGTGGGTTCATCAGTATGCAAAGTTTTAATCTCTTCCATCCCACTTTTAACAATTTTAGCATCAAGATCTAAAAACTCCGAATCATTGGGACCCCTTTTAACTAAAGTAGACTCATCTCCAGTCCCATCTTTATTAAGATTCATACTAGAAAACAAGGATCTAATAGGAGACACATCAATAACTTTCAGATCTTCATCTTTATTTTCATATTCTTCGGGTTTAGCAGCCATCTTATTAACTAAGGTGGATTGCTTGTCCGAAATTTGGGCTATTAAGTTCTCAAGATGAGCAAACTGAGATTTCAAACCATAAAATTCCTTAGACATATAATCAAGCTCTTTATTCATGTGCTCCATGAAGCTTTTATGTTCTTTAAGCTCGTTTCCGAACAAAGCATTGTGCTCAAATTGCATAGACATAAAATTTCTAACATTGTTTTCAATCTACTCCAACCTCTTGCGGTGAGGGTAAACACTGATTGGGTGAGCCACAGTGACAAGCAAGCAATCCAACACACAAGCAAACAAGAAGCAAGCGAATGGTAAACACACGGCAAAAAGAAGGGCAAATAAAACGGCAAGGGTGAAGTGGGAGAGAGGAAAACGAGAGGCAAATAAAGGTAATGCGAAGGACAAGGATTTGTGATAGGTACTTGGTATATGACTTTTGCGTAAGCCTCCCCGGCAACGATGCCAGAAATTCTTCTTGCTACTTCTCGAGCTTGCGTTGTATTCCCTCGAAGAGGAAATGGTGATGCAACACAGTAGCGTAAGTGTTTCCCTCAGTTTTTGAGAAGCAAGGTATCAATTCAGTAGGAGACCATGCGCTAGTCCCTCGCGCCTGCACAAACAAATAAGAACTTCGCAGCCAACACGATAAGGGGTTGTCAATCCCTTTACGGCCACTTACGAAAGTGAGATATGATAGATAGGATAGTATATATTTTTGGTATTTTTGGATATAAGAACAGAAAGTAAATAAAGCAAATAAGCAACAGCGACAAAAATTGAAGTTGACGGAAAGGTAATATGATAAAGATAGACCCGGGGGCCATAGGTTTCACTAGTGGCTTCTCTCATGATAGCAGAATTCTACGGTGGGTTAACAAATTACTGTCGAGCAATTGATAGAAAAGCACATAGTTATTAGAATATCTAGGCATGGTCATTATATATACGCATCACGTCCGTGACAAGTAGACCGAAATGATTCTGCATCTACTACTATTACTCCACACATCGACCGCTATCCAACATGCATCTAGAGTATTAAGTTCATAAGAACAGAGTAATGCTTTAAGCAAGATGACATGATGTAGAGGGATAAACTCAAGCAATATGATATAAACCCCATATTTTTATCCTCGATGGCAACAATACAATACGTTCCGTGCTGCCCCTGCTGTCACTGGGAAAGGACACCGCAAGATTGAACCCAAAGCCAAGCACTTCTCCCATTGCAAGAACTATAGATCTAGTAGGCCAAACCAAACCAATAATTCCAAGAGACTTGCAAGGATATTATTATCATACATAAAAGATTTTAGAAAAGAATCAAATATTTCTCGTAGATAATCTTGATCATAAACCCACAATTCATCGGATCTCGACAAACACACCACAAAAAGATTACATCGAATAGATCTCCTCGAATACCGAGGAGAACTTGGTATTGAGATCCAAAAAGAGATAAGAAGCCATCTAGCTAATAACTATGGACCCGAAGGTCTGTGGTAAACTACTCACAACTCATGGTGAGGTGATGGTGTTGATGTAGAAGTACTCCGTGGAAGATCCCCCCTCCGGCGGAGCTCCGGAACTGGCCCCAAGATGGGATCACACGGGAACAGAAGGTTGCGGTGGTGGAATTAGGGTTTTCTCCGTTGCCCCGATTTTTTCCGGGTACATGGGTATATATAGGAGGAAGGAGGGCATCGGGGGAGCCAGAGGGGGCCCACGGGGGTGGGGGGCGCGCCCTATAGGAGGGGGCATGCCCTGTACCCTCGTGTCCGCCTCCTTCGTTCCCTCGTGTGTACTCCAAGTCTTCTGTGTTGATATCGTTCCAAAAATAACTCTCGCGAATGTTTCATTCCGTTTGGACTCCGTTTGATATTCCTTTTCTGCGAAACCCTGAAATAGGCAAAAAACAGCAATTTGCACTGGGCCTTTGGGTTAATAGGTTAGTCCCAAAAATAATATAAAAGTGTATAATAAAGCCCATTAAACATCCAAAACAAAATATATAATAGCATGGAACAATAAAAAATTATAGATACGTTGGAGACGTATCAGTGAACTCTACAGCGGGTGAGTGGGATGAGGGATCTGGGTTGTCACGAAATAGACAGTTATAATACGCGCCTGCTCACTGGCACGGGGCCACTGCACAGCGGCAAAGATGATGAGTTTTTTTTCCTTTTCTTTTCTTCCAAGGAACGCATGTTGCGGTCCGGATGTAGAGGCACATACGGGTTTGGCAGAAAACGATGTCAGTTTCAGGAAAAAGTGCACAATGACACAACTAGTGCACTACTTTTCCTAGATGTAGCTTAGTAGTGGAAAAGAGGCACGGACGAACAGCCCTAAAACTCACTGATATGTATGCACCTAAGGCACAGCTTTGCCTCTGTATTCTGAATATTCTCAGCGACGCGTTCATTGAGAGAGGCGCGGTCTTTAAGCAGTCGTGGGACGGTTGTACATGTCCATGACGCACGACCATGCTTCTGCTTCCCGAAGTATTTTCCCCTAACACCGTCTCCCGAAGGGACAGGGTCGTGAAACCACGGTACACATGGTTATGTAAGGATAAGATTAAGACGCACAGAAGTGCCTTTGCATTCGAAATGTTCCCAGTCACGCGTTCATTTACAGAGGCACGGTCTTTAAGCAGTTGGCGCATGGTTGTACATGTGCATGACGCACGAACATCTTTGTGTTCTCCCAATTGTTTTCTCCTGACACGGCCACTCTGAGTCTGAGGGACAGGGTCGTGAAGCCACGGTACGCATGGTTCTCCAAGGAGAAAATGCACTGAAGTGTCTCCGTTTTCAAAATATTTTTAGTTGCTTGTTCACTTAAAGAGGCCCCGGTCTGTAAGAAGTAGAGGCACGGGTGTGCGTGTAAATGACGCACGACCATGCTTCTGTTTTCTGAATGGTTTTTCTCTGACATGGTCTCTCGGAGGGTAACGGTCTCTACTATGAAAAAAGGCATGGAAGTGCCTGTGTATTCCAAATGTTTTCAGTGACACATTCACACAGATGCACGATTTCACAACGGCTTGATGCACTTTTCCTGTGGGGTGCACAGATGTCTTTCGGAGATGCACAGTTGCAGCAGATGCATGTTTGGAGTAGATGCATGTTTCTTTAAAAAATAAGAATTTGATGCCAAGCAACTGTGATAAAGAACATGAAACTAGTTTGATTTTTTGTCATGTGTGAGCCGATTTCTTTTAGCTTTGGCTAATTGCTCATTGATCTACAAACATATGATCAATATTGTAAACAGAAAGCACGTAATTAATATAATAAATATTCATATTCTTGTTTCTAAATATGAGCTTATTGCCTGCAAATAAAAAATAGCTTACAAATGGTACGGTGCAAAACAAATGAGGATTGTTGACCATGTTTACATAATGCACTCATTCAATACCACAAGTACATCTCTCCAGAGCTATTTTCAGCATTCACAGTTGAATGGATCTGGCAAATCCAGATATTCAACACCTGTTTTTTTTAAATCCATGTGCATATGCTTGCAAGTTGTTGTTAATTTAAGCTGAGCACAATTAGAAGCCCTTTTCTCCATCTGCAGTACCTTTTGTTGTCGTTTGTAAAAATCACCAGTGAAATCTCTGCGCAAGCCAAACTTAAGTCTGAAGGTCAGTAACATCCTAGCATTGAGAATAAATAATGTCACAAATTCAGTGTCTGCATCCGTGACTTCATAGTCTTCCAGCGTTAATGTCCTCAGACAAGTGTCATGATTCTTGAGAAACACCTGCTGCTTTTGGCGCCATTCATTTGTTATACCTCTTTGATCCCATCCTCCTCCCTAAACACACATGAACATCAAATTGAGGAGTTAGTGCCTGTATATTATGTATATTGTGCGTAGGCTTTCAACGTGTGTGAAATCATCACCTCAATAAACAAGTTCTGCAAGCATGGAAAGCATAGAAGCAAGTCAACAACCTCTTTCAGATTAAAGCATGTCTATGAGATAAACAAGGTCTTGACAGAATCCAACACCATAGATAGGCTACTTATCCAGAGACCCTTCATTGAGCACAGAACATGGCATTGTTAGCTTCTGATGTGAATCTTGTGCGCTTTTGAATAACGGAGGTCAAAGTAGTGTCCAAAGGCAGTAACTGAATAACTGTAGACCCAATGATGATATTTGTTTCATTGGATAATTCAAATTTTTTTCCCAAGGTGTCCAATTTAGGCGCAAACACAACTGTTATTTATAGTTGTGCATCTACAGAATCATGTGGCAGCCTTTGGAGGGAAGGGGCATCCTCAATAATGAGTTTTCCTCCGTCAGAACAAATGCCAATGCTTACAAGCCTAGCTGAGTTTATTCGGAGACAACAAAATTTCTTGTTGCAAACAAGCAGCAGGCACTGCAGGGCAGGGCAACTGTAGTGGATGAGCTTATGCAATGAGACATCCGATATATAAACCTCCATCGGCAAAAGTCTCCTAAGCAATGGGAGACGAAGAATTTCTACTAGATTATCTTCTAGTTTGCACATGGCGAAGGCGACGGTGTGGAGGGACGAGTGAAATGTCGAGATGGATGCCGGTGGTGACGGTATAGATGAAGGGAATCTGCGTAGTTGCCTGGGCCCTCGGTAGAAGAAATTTGGGAATATGTGATATAACTCTAAAACTTGGAGTTTGTCCATATTTCGAGAGAGGAACAACTCATCGAAGGCACATGGTTGGCACTGGAGTAAGCTTGTCGGGGTGCAGAGGCGGTGAATCGGCCCCTCGTGATTGGAGACGATAGATACAGGAAGACTGAAAACATCAGCCACAAATTCTCCGCGGCAGTTGCAACTAAGATGTCAGCATTGAGTCCCGACGTATGTTTTCTGGACGATTTGTTTGGTGGGAAGAACTTGGATGATTTCGCAATAGAATTTTTCCAGAGAGCTGGTAGAACGAGCATCAGAGATCACACGAAAGTCGAGATCGAGAGGTGTGGTGCGCCATATGTGGCACCGCCGAGAAGCGAGCACTTGTGTGCGGATGCCCTCCTTTGTGGGCAGATGAGAGATGATCTCGCCGAGGATGGCGTCCGGGAGATCGCTGATGCGGTCCGGACCAGACTCAACATGGTTCTCGGATCTAGCCGGTGTGACATAGCTGCTCCTCTTAAAGAGCTTACAGGGCACGTGTATAGCCGACAACCTCGTCTTCTTATTGCTAGGGGAACACTTCTTCGTCTCCATTGCGAGCTCGTGTCGCCTCCGCTGCAACTCTCTATGCGGTGAATCTGGGAAGATGGTTAGGGTTTCACGATTCACCCTTTTTCCTGAAACTAGAAGATTTCGATGAGGTGGTAGACTAGTCACGACCTCGACGGACGTGCGGCTTCTCGAGGCACGGGTATCAACCGTCCGGATAGAAAAAAAGTTTGGTGGCAGAGGCATGGGTCCGAATACTCGGCTAGGGAGGCACATAAGTGAAATCTCTAGAGATACGGCGGTGTGGCACCACGCACCCGAAAGAGGCACGTACATGCAGGCACCGGAGGTACATAATAGAAGCCTCTACAGGCATGGACCTAACTGAAGCCTCTACAGACACATGAATGAACTCTCTGGATGGACAAAAGTGTGGTGGCAGAAGCATGGCCTTAAACACTCGGGTGGAAAGACACGGTTGTGAAGTCTCTTTTTCCACGTGCGTGTGTCTCGTGAGGCACAAGGATGCATTCTCCGGAGGCACCAAAATGAAGCCTCTACAGGCACGTACAAGTATCAACCCTCTGGATGCACAAAATTATGGTGGCGGAGGATTTGATCCGAATACTTGGTTAGGAAGGCATGGTTGTGGAATCTCTAGAACCACGAGGGTGTGGCACCACAGGCACGTAAGAGTCACGTCAAGTGTCATGTGAGGCACGTGGACTAAGATAACGGTGGCACGAAAATGAAGTCTCTTAGGCATGGACGTTGGGGTTCTTGAGACACCATCGTGAAGTCTCTGGACGGACCGGCGTCTGGCTCCACGGGCACGTAAGAGTCATGCCTCGTGTCACATGAGACACGTAGATGCAGGAACTGGAGGCACTGTTGTGAAGCCACTACACGCACATGCATGGCATTTCTCCAGGCCTGAGTGTGGTAGAAGAGGTCCGAGCACTGAGATAGAGAGGCACATTTATGAATCCTCTACACTAACGGTGCGGTCACGTGAGGCACATGTACGTCGATGCAGGCACACAAGGCACCGAAATGATTGCCTCTACACGCACGTGTACCAACCCTCTGGATACTCTGTTAGAAAACAACATCCATCATGTCAGGAGAGGCACGGTTCTACGGGCTGACAAAGCACGGACGTGCTTTGGTGCTGGAAAGGTTCCCACTGACGAGTTCATTATCAGGAGCATAATCCTATACTAACAAGAGTCAGGGTTGTGACTAAATACTCAGAATCTTTCCGCTGAAACAATCACTATGGAAGGCATGGACGTCATGTAGCACGAAACACGATTTACAACCAGTAGATCCACGGACTTACAGGTCGTGTAAGTACACTCTGAACATCTTGTTCGTTCTAACAACAATTATATTTATTGCAGTTTCAATGTTTTTTTTGTCCAACGGCGTACCGCTCTACATCATAGAACCAATCTGGTAACATAATATAAAGCCATATCAAATGGTAACATGTTCAAAGTGCTTACAGCTTGTGTCGTCTATTGGAAGACAAGCACAATTACAAGACTTTCTAACCAAGGATTGTTATGGCAAGCTTGCAGACGATGCAAAAATGTATAAGGGTTATTCGTTCATGTTCAGACATAACACACGTTCAAAAGTGCCAAACAACATGTAACCCCTGCAAGCCTGAACAACTTACTCCAGCTCTATTTTTAGCAGTCACAGGTGAATGGGTCCATCAAATCCAGGTATTCAACATGCGTGAGTTCTAAATAAAACAACCGATGCTTGCACGCTGCTGGTAATATAAGGCGAGCACGTTCAGAAGCTGTCTTGTGCCACAAAAGATCCTTTTGTTGATTTTCATAATATTCTTCTATGAAGTCTTGGTGGAAGTGATAGTTAAGCCTCATGGTCTCATGCTTGCTTGCATTCTGAACAAAGAATCTCACAAATTCAATGTTTACCAAGTAGGTTTCATAGTCATCCATCGTTACTGTCTTCAAACTAAAGTCACGTTGTTTGACAAACCAGTGCTTATGACGCTTGGTATTTGTTTCTCCCTTGACCTCTTGGTACCAGAAGTATCAGACTCCATTTAGTAGCGATGGGTGCGGTGGATCTGGAAAGACGGTTTGGAGGACGGAGGTGTTGCAACAACAACATTTAACTAGTGTTTTTTAACTGATGTTGTTGCGAGAACAGTGACATCGAACTGTGGCAACAAGTCGGACTCCATGCCTCCACTTGATTCACGCACATGCCTCTCTGAGCAACGTGTCACTACAAACATACTGAACACAGACGCATGACTGCAACTCTTCTTCTTGACATGGGACGCACGACCGTAGGTCTTCTTCCTAATATGGGACCGTGCCTCCGCTTACTCGACCGGCGTGCCTATCTGAGTACACAACTCAGCTGAAATAATGACAACTAAGAGGCAGGACCGTCTCCTCTTATACGATAGGACCGTGCCTTCACTAACTTCATGGTCGTGCCTCTCTTACTGCACGAGTCAGCTAAGTTAATCGAAGCACAAAGGCATGACCATGAGCCTTCTTAACACATGATCGAACCTGCTCTAGGTTCAAGTGCCTATCTGAGCAAACATGTCGAAGGAAACATTTCGAACCAAGAGACACACCCGCAACAATAACAACAACAACAACAACAACAACAACAACAACAACAACAACAACAACAACAGCAACCAGAACAACAACAACAACAGCGATAACAACCACATTTAGGTTTGCATTTGCTTTCAGTACCATAGTCAGAATAAGATTTTGAACTGACAAGTTCTATTGGGTGTGTACAGTGATGATTTCAACTGCACGCATAGTTTGAAATAACACACATAAGATACTTAACTTGATACCAGTAGTTAAAATTTATATGGTGTAATGCCATCCCTCCATCACCGTACATTTCTGGCGTCATGCCGTTTTTTTGGTAAAGAGCGGTGATCACAAGTGAGAGCAAGTCCTCCCCACGCACAGTGCGCCACTGCATACTGATGAGTACAACACAATCAACTATCAGCCTGGCTGCATCTGCAAAAGCAGAAATCCCGTTGATCGTCGTCCTTCCATCTTTGTGTATACAGTAGATGCCAGGCAAATCAAGGCTGCTGAAAATTTGAACAAGCCTGATGCTGCCTTTGAGAGGCAGATATCCAAGCTTCATCCTAAGATCATTGATAACAATAACCGGGATTTTCTGTACAATAACAAATTATTCTGGCAGTAAATTAGGAGGACAGACATGTTGACGGTGGGTTAGAGAAAGAAACAATGACGTACCAAACGGTCTGCGTGAACGTTGGTGGAACATAGACAGTGCACAAAGGTAATGATAGGGATGTGTTTAGCATTTAGGACTAGTTTAATCATGCAAGCCATGTCGATATAGGAAAGTTTTATGCCCCGGGGGTAGACTGTCTTGCCTATGTAGCTCATTTCTGACAAACTGAGATCTTTGAGAGCTAAATAAATACAACCATGTATTAGCCACTACGTGTGAAGCAATGAATAGAGCAGTTAAAACTAAAATAACCGAATAATGAGTTTTAAAAGGGAAATTGCAGTTTTAAACTACATTGTGAGCACAAAGAATTAATTAATACATCATATCACAGAGATTGAGCATATAAATAACAACGGCATGCCAGAGTAAAATTATAATAGATAAATGTTAAACTAGAACAAATATTGATTAGCAATGAGAACAAACCAACAGAAGGTTTGGGAAAGGCTTTGTGACCTCCTCGAGATTCACTCAACATCAAATCAATGGGAAAGAAGAAATCTTGTGCTTGCAAATCCAATTTTATAACATCACCGCAAAAAAGATCATAGTGGAGAGCGGAGAGCGATCTGCTCTCCATCAAGGTCTTCGGGCGCACTGCTTGATGAAGGGGCATGCCTCTGCTTCAGGTTAGCGGAGAGCATCTGCTCTACATCAAGGTCTTCGGGCGCTCGGGACACAGGCTAGGGTTCTGTGCGGAGAGCATGTCCGACGACGAAAACTCCTCCCCGAGCGAGAGCAATGGGGAGGACAGTGACAACGACGACAAGGGCAGCGGGCGGGAGGATGACGGGTCTGACTAGGCGGCGGATATGCCATCCCTGGGTGATGCCGGCAGTACCATCATCTGCACCGCCAGCCCCTTGAACTTCTCGGGGTCGCCTCCTTGAGCGGCTGGCGTTGGGAGGCCGGAGAAGATGAAGAAGGTGGGCGGCGGTCGTCATGTCGGAGTACGTGGGCGTCAACTCTCACATTGCCGGTCCACTGCCCCATCTTTTGGCTCTTCTCCCGGTGCCATCATCGTCAGCCTCCTTCGGGGCGGCCACCGGGATGTTCTCTTGGTGCTTTCTGCTGCTCGCGCTTCGCCTAGGCGGTCCTTTTGCCCTTTGCCATCTTGTTCCATTTCCTGAGGAGAGGGACAAGAAAGGGATTACGGGCATCTTATCTCTTTTCAGTTTTTAAGCCTATGTGCCTTTGTAATATTTAAATCTTGTAACCCCCTCGCTCATGTATGCATTCTGTACGAATTGTACTTGTTTAGAACGTATTAATGAAGAGAAGGGTGTCTGCAGGGTTTCTTTGTGCACGGGCAGGAGACACACCAAGGAACAGATCCTTGTTATCTCAAGACAAACATCGTGCCCCGGCAACAAGCCTTGCCGTCCCCCCTCCCCGCTCCATAGCTCGACCTTATTCACGTCCTTGGTGGAAGCAGGAGCAGGGTAGGGTTAGGCCCTTTGTCTGCTCTCTTCCTATCACACTACTATCGAGCCCAGGTCCAAAACAAGGCTTGTTGGACACAGGGAAAAAGTAAGCAAGATGGCATAAGAGCGAACGAAGCCTCGTACGTTCAAGTTTCATACGGAAGTAAGGAGTGGGGGATGAAAGACTTATCTGGTCTCGTAGCTCCCGGCAACCTTGTCTTGCCGTGGCCTGACCCTTGGTAGTGCAGCCCCTGGCAACCTTGGTCCGTTCTCTTTCTTCCAAATAGCTCAACAGAAATGTCCACGCATCTTGCGAACAAGGGGATGGAAAGGAAATAAAGAGACGCAAACTCGACCTCTATGCTAGGGGTTAGCCGCCGTCAAGCACTATCAACCCCAACAGCGAAAGAGACTCAACCTAGCATGCATGCTAAAACTTAGGGCACCAGAGCTTCATTTATTTATGCTCAGGGTCTGCGCCTGGCTTTGCATGAAGGGTTACATGCCTTGCCGGCAAGGCTTGTACAAAAAGGGTGGCTTGCCGGGAAGCCCGGCAACCGCGCCTTATGGGTAAAACTTGCAAAGATGTTCGATGTTCCAGGAGTTACTCACTGGAATACCATCTTCGGTCTCCACGCAGACTGTACCAGGCCTGGTGACTAGTATTACCCGATAAGGGCCTTCCCACTATGGCGTCAACTTGTTGGAATTCTTGGCCGACTGAACGTGCCGAAGAACAAGGTCGCCTTCCTCAAAACTTCGGGCATGAACCTTGCGGCTACGATAGCGGCGCAAGGCCTGCTGGTAGCGCACTGCTCGCACAGCCGCCTGAAGACGATCTTCCTTGATGAGCATTGCATCATCTTGGCGCACCTGCTCTTGCTCAAGCTTATCATAAGCGAGCACTCGGGGTGACCCATATGTGAGTTTCGTGGGGAGAACTTTTTCTGCCTCGTAAACGAGGGAGAAAGGTGTCTGGCCGGTGGCTCGATTTGGTGTCATTCTGATCGACCAAAGAACCGCCGGTAGTTCATCAATCCAGCGTCTTCCGCACTTGTGCAGTCCGTCGAAAGTTCTTGTCCGGAGGCCTTGTAGTACTTCAGCATTTGCCCTCTCCGCCTGGCCGTTGCTTCGAGGATGCGCAACAGAAGCAAAACAGACCTTGCTGCTGAGATCTTGAATATAATGCATGAATGAGTAGCTTGTGAACTGCATGCCATTGTCGGTGATGACTCTGTTTGGTATCCCGAATCGGCACACCAAGCCTTTGAAGAACTTGATGGCTGATTGCACTGTCACCTTTCTCACTGCCTCCACCTCTGGCCACTTTGTGAACTTGTCAATTGCAACGTACAAGTACTCAAAGCCCCCGACAGCACGGGGAAAAGGGCCCAGTATGTCGAGCCCCCAGACGGAGAATGGCCAGGAAAGAGGGATTGTTTGGAGAGCTTGAGCTGGTTGATGAAGCTTCTTTGAATGGAACTGACATGCTTCACACTTGGTTACTAGTTCCGTTGCATCCTGGAGGGCAGTGGGCCAGAAGAAACCTTGCCGGAATGCCTTGCCGGCAAGGGCCCTCGACCCTATGTGGGAGCCACATATGCCTTCGTGTATCTCTGCCAACAGCCCCAACCCTTCCTCTCGGGGAATTCACTTCAATTTCACACCGTTCGGCCTTTTTCTGTACAAGACGTCATCGGCGAACTGGTACATGGCGGACCGACGGGCTACTTTCTCCGCTTCTTCCTGCTCCTCAGGAAGCTCCCCGGTTTGGAGGAATTGGACGATATGCTGTGCCCATGCCGGAGCCTGGGGCTCGATGGCAAGGAACAAAGGCATTTCCTCTGCCATGGGAGAGATTGTCTCTACGGTCAGGGCTTGATGCCCATGCGAGAGTCTGTTACCCCACGGCAGGCTCAGCGTCCCCGGCAACATCTTCGCCGGCCACCCCTGGGGGCTCAGCGAGAAAGTACTTGCCGGGGCCTGATTTCCTTCGCTTGTTCTGCTCGGTCGATGGTTCAACGGACGGTTGAATTAATAAAAGCACAAAGGTACCTGGTTTCACAGGTATTTTGAGGGCGGCGCATTTTGACAAGTAGTCGGTGATGTTGTTCTCCGCTCGGGGGACATGCTCTACTTGTATACCGTCAAAATGCTCCTCTAGCTTCCCCACTTCATCCATGTGGGCTTCGATCAACGAGCTCTGGTAATCTTTGTTCACTTGCTTGACGACAAACTGTGAATCACCTCTGACGATGAACTTCTTGATTCCGAGGTCTGCCGCGATCCTGAGACCAGCAAGCAGTCCCTCGTACTCGGCAGTGTTGTTCGTCGACATCTCCTTGGGGAAGTGCATCTGGACCACATACTTGAGGTGCTCTCCGGTGGGTGCAACGAGCAGCACACCAGCACCGGCGCCTTGCAGCGAGAAAGCCCCGTCAAAGTACATAATCTAGCCGTGACTCGTATCCTTGCCAGGGAGAGTAGTGATGTAGGGTGGAACCCTAGATGGCCGATCTTTCATGAAATGGAGGGGATCCCACGAAGAACACGAAGAACATGAGGGGAAACACGAGAGAATCACTCAAACCAACAAGAACAAGTCACACATATGCTAGATCCTCGAAACACAAAGAGATACAAGATCCATGATAAACAAGGGATGATACAAAGGGTAAAAGGTTCTTCTCCGTGAGGAGGTCTTGGGGTATCCCGCGGGATCTTCTCCGCGAAGGAGGTCTTGAATCTGTGTGGATCTTCTCCGTGGAGGGGTCGCAGTCACTCACAAGGAGATGAACCACTAGTGGATGAGCAAAGCTCTATCTCAAATGAGCTAAAGCTAAGATAACCCTAACTAGGAGGCGGGGGAGGAGTATCTATAGTCTAAGCCACGAAAGGTTAAGAGAGAATGGGATACATGGGCCTCTGACCCGTCTCTGCGCGCAGGCAGGCGCCGGATGTCCGGGCCGGGGCCGGATCTCCGGCGGCTCGCGAGGAGCCGGATGTCCGGGCCTCTAGCCGGATGTCCGGGCTGTCGGGGGCCGGTTCTGTAGCTGTTCTGTTGGGGCGCCGGATGTCCAGGGATATTTCTGGATGTCCGGGGCGCATGGGCCGGATGTTCGGGCCGCTGGCTGGATGTCCGGCGGCTGTTGCAGTAGCTTCTTCTTCCTCCTCCTTCCTTTGCTTCCGCGCACACTTGACCTTGGTCCTTGGGCTCTCCATGGTACCTAAGCACATGTAAGGACCTAGCATGAGGTAGCAACCATGTCTTGCGTAAAAGGAAGGGGAAGCATTAAGGAACGGGTTCACCTTGTGTCCACTTGGGGCTTGCGTAGTAGTCGTAGTGTACATGGGGATGAACGAAGGATGCTCCGCATCATCTCCCCTCCCTTGGGAAAGATCCAACCTCGGATCAAAAACCTCGTTACCATGGAAACGGTTGTTGTGGACGTACTTGTAGTTGGACGAAGTTGAGGGCATGGTGCAATCCAAGTAATCCAAGATGTCCTCGGTGTGTGGTACATGCACAATGAGCAAACACAAAGTACACTTGGAAATACAATGGTTAGCGCACACGAAGTGTCCATCATGTAAGTGTGAGTCCGTATGACAAGGTACATGATGCTTATCCAAAAGATGTACAATGACATGTAAAGCATTCAAGGGAGCAAATTCATTTGTTGTGCACACATAGGTAGTGTAGTTGGCATGGTGCACAAAGCTAAAAATTCTACCATTAGGAAAATTGATGTCATAATTGGATGGTTTATCGAAAGCATGAACATGGCAAGTGATTCTCAAAATGTGTATGTTATCATGCAATTGACGGTGGGCAATATGATCATGATGTATGAATATGCCGTCAAGAAAGATCACAACAAATTTGCTAAGGAAATGCACAAGCTCATATATCATGGATGACATGGGAATACAAGATGCAACAAGGCAATCATAATGTGAGTCAATCCATGCGCAAGATGAAAATTTGTTATGGGAATGATATGTCCATGGTGCATGGCATGTGAGCACACAATCAACAAATATGAAGGTTTTGGTGCAATGTGTCAAAGGAGTTTTGATATACCAATGCTCGATGTCGTGGCAAGAGTGGTAGACCGGTGGTGCATGCATAGGTTCCATCTTCAATGTCGGTCCTCCATCCCGTAGATGTATCATGTAGACAACAAGAAGGAAACAACAATGAAAGTATGGCCTATCCAATATGCATATGTGAGGATGGCTCAAAGGGAAGGAGTTCACCTTTAGGAGATTCTTGCGAATGTTGGTGTTGCACATCATGTATGCCTTCGCATGACCAAGTTGTCGCATGACGGCACCGCCTTGTGAATCCTTCAAAATGAAAGAACATGACAAACACTCGGAAAAACAAACGAGGTTAGCGTGAATGCAAAACCTAGTATTTGTGAGGGAAAATACCCAACAAGTGCTTGCATCATTCTTATCATAAGAAAGTACAAGGGTGTGGTGCATGGTATGTAGGCATAAGATGCAAGAACAACCAAGGGGATTAGGCTCAAACAAGCAAGCATGCATCCCAAGTAAGGAGTCAAAGTCTCCAAGATCAACAATCATAACATTGTTGCACTCAATACGATGGAATATGAGAGATGCAACTAATGGAGACAAGTCACAATGATCAATGTGAATCATGTGAATGGCATGAACATATATGTCATCAACCCAAGAAAGCAAGTATGAGTGGAACGTGGGTGATGCAACATAGTAACCAATCATGGTGAACAATTCAAATAAGCTAGTAGTGCGAAGATGCAACATACTAGAGGTAATCATGGCAAGCATGTCATGTGTGCAAATTGTAGGCATGAATAATGCACATGGCCCAGCACAAGCATGAAAACAAGATATGAGCAAAGTCTCATCATTGTGGTGGCAATAAGTCCTATGTAAATAGCAATGGAACATCATGACTCTCCCAACACAAGAATCAATAATAGCATGGGGCACAAAGAAATCTTTGCAGTAGCTACAAGTATCTCCACCAAGCATGCAAATACACATATAAGTAGCATGATGGTGAATCATGTGTAAAGGCAAGCAAGTGTCACAATTGCATGGCAAAGTCATAGCAAGAGGCATAACATGCAAAGTGAACACGATAGAATGGGAATAAGATGACAAGTGGTAAATAGCCCATAGTCGTGTGAGAGATAAGTAAAAGATATGCCCATAGTGGTTGCGCAAAGAGAACGGTTGTAGAGACAATCCACGGGATCCCAAATCGTCGTTTCTCCCAAGAGCTTGTTTTTGCAACTCATGGGATTATGAGGTTGACAAATGTTCATGAGTACCTCCACAAAACAAAGACAAAGGGAAAATTGTGTGTGCGTGGTATATGTACACATCATCCATCATGATGCGCACGTGCGTGTGGTGGTTAGCACAAAATATCCAATTATCAAACAAATGAGATGTGTGATATAGAAACATGTCATCCATCATGAGAGGTTTGTTGTTATAGCATAATGGAGACTCGAATTGTGTAATGCATCCTGACAAATATGTAGGGCATTATTATTCATGGAATGCATATGGTGCACACAATTATGGGAACTATGCAAAGTATGTAATGCATCAAGATATCCTAGTAAGTATGAGGAAACTATGGGGGTCTCCTCATGAGCATGAGTGGAAATATCACATAGAAAATATTGACAACATCCAAAACAATGCATATCCGGAACAATGTGTTCATGGCATGGCATAATAGATGAATTGCGCAAATCATGTAAAGGGAGTATGGCAATATCATTGCATGAAAAACAAAAGCCAGTGACCATCATCTTGTTATCTATGCCATAAGTGCAAATAGGATTGACTTTAATGGGGCATGCATAGTTACTATGTTGGGATTGATATGAAACAATATTGGATATCTCACTCATAGCATATGACAAGTTCAAACGATTCTCGAACATGATGTGACCAAAAGAATTTTCACAAGAAATCCTATGTAGCATAGCATCACAACTAGGCAACTTAACATGCTCATCATCATATTCATCATACATAGGTAAGTCATGACATGATGAAGTCGCACTAGCATGATGCATGGTGATAGGTGTGTCAACATCATGCAAACAATCATTCTTAAGATAGTCCACAAGTGGGACGAAAGAAGCACCATCACCTATGTTACCTTTGGAGCTCCACTCATGTGTTTTAGGTGAGGTGTTGAAGGCCAAGTAGCGGTCATCCTCATCTTGATAGAACCATGTGGGTGGTGCATCTTCTTCCACCATGGCTATCGGGTTGTCCATTGGAGGGAAGAACTCGTCGAGGGTAGGCATGCCCTCTTGTAGGAGACCTGGCACCGAAGAAAACACACTCGGAGTAGAGGTTAAGTCGTTAGAAGTCATAGTGGCCTGACATGCCCTATCAACTACCTCACTCACTAAGTGTTGTGGCTCACTCACTCCCACTTGGATGCTCTCACTCGTATGGTTGGTGGAGTCACTCAAATGGCTCTCAACCTCACATAGGATAAGTGGCATACTCTCATGTGTGGGGCTAGTGGTGGTCATACTCATCCTCTCAAAGGAAATGCTCTCAATGTCACATATGGTGGAGTCACTCATATCACTCATGTGGTGGTGGCTCTCCTCACATGGGAATTGGGGCATCTCGTCATATGTGGATGTCGAAGAGGTGTAGGTGCAATAGTCTCCATGCTCAACTTCCTCATCTGTAATGTCTCCAAAGATGAATGCCATGGGATGTGGCAAATCATCACGCTCCTCCGAGGTCAAAGAGAAGGTATCATGCTTGCTCACATAGCTTGTTAGTCCAATATGGGCGCCGTCTTCATGGTGTCGAAGAGGTTCATGCTCGTCACCTTGGTCGAAGGGGATGGCCCATGCTCGACCATCTTGTCGCCGTCGCTCGTAGATGATCGCCTTGATGATGGAGACGTCGATGTAGGCGAACTCATGGGAAGTAGGCGAAGATGCCGTACGTCCAAAGGCGAAGATGCCTAGATAGCACTTGGCAAAGATGCCGAAGTGGTGGTTGTAGCTGTAGCTCCATCTTGGGGGTTCTTTCTCGCGGTCTTCTTATGTGCTCTTGAAGCTTGGCCTTGGCGTGATGTAGAGCTTGTTCAGACTTGTATGTTTGCGCGTGTCGAGCATCTTCATCTTGATGGTGTCGTTGTAGTGCTTGAGCTCTTAGTAGATGTCGTTCATTGTCGTCATTCACATGATGCTTGGAGGTGACTTGCCCTTCATGATGACGTTGATGGTCACCATGGCGGTGTGGACATGGATGACTTGCACTTGCATCATGTTTGCGCTCCGAAGACTTATGACTTGAACGTCGCTGCCGAGAAGATGACGAAGGGGAAGAAGAATTGTAGTCGACCACCAAGTGTTTGAGCTCCGCCATTTGGTTGTTGAAGGAGTCGCACATGTCGTCGAAGGAAGCCATTCTCCTTGTCTCGCGGTGTCGTAGTTCGATGGCGATGTTGCCCAAGCGCTCTTGCATTGCTCGTTGTAGTCCGATGGTTTTCGCGTGGATGTCATTGTTCGCGCTGTCGATGTCGAAAACCGGAGATGAAATGCCTTGCCTATCCATCACAAGACGCTAGCAAGTATGTGTGGGAGAAAGAGAAGAACTATACCAAATGTACCTTGGCCGATGTTGAAGATGGATCAATGATCACTCAAACATGGAACAAGTAAATAGCACAATTGGTACCTATTCTTGTCGGTTTTTCACACCTACACAAGTAAAGCTTATGGTGGAGCTCGGTGAGGATAGTGGCACAAAAATTGATGCGAAATGTTAGCAAGAGTCAATAATGTTGAAAAAGATTCACAAATTTGCAAAGGCAATAAGTAGACCAATTGCAAGATATGGTACACAAAAACACACACACACAAATAGATAAGTGGGATCGTGCAAACAAGGGGTGAGCCAAAATGTGGAATCCACGAAAATGCTCTTGTTGCACAACACTAGAGAGACGCTAGCGCGATGCACAATAGGCAGATACAAACTTGTGCACAACCTACTAAGCAAAAATGCAATGACTTCTATCCCAAGTATGCTATATATATGGTATTCCGGTGGTATGATCCAAGATGATCGAGTATGACAATCTTAATGTAGTATGATGCTATGGTTCTTGCTTAAAAGCTATTTTCTTATCTTTTGCGTTGTGCTTAAAAGCTTGTTTGACTCTTTCTCTTTTGAGCTCTTTTCTCATGCAAAACTTCACGAACCAAGATAGCAATTGAGTATATGCGATGACAACCTTGTGTCACAAGAGATGATACCAAGATATGCACCACGGTGATATGGTATGTATGCTATGGGAAGTATGATCACTAATGTGCACAAGTTACGTTGTCGGCAATACTCAAATGGCTAGTCTCGATAGGTAATTGACGCAAAAATGGGCTAGGGGTTAACAATGCAATTGCAAGGGAATATACAAAGGAGAGATACCACAATACCAAGATGATATGGAGGTTATCGTCCATGGCGATGATGAGTGGCGGTGTTCTTGATGTAGACACCAAGATGATGGAGACTCGTCCCTAAGTAGCCGACACACCTTAGGAAACGGAAAAACCACAAACTCAAAATATCAAATGTCAAATGGTGGTAGCGAATAGCGGTGGTGGTTGCGTAAGTGGAATGATGGGCTATACACGGTGTCAGAGTTGAAGGCACGGTCCCTAAGTAGCCAAAACACCTTAGGAGACACAACCCACAACTCAAACAAGCTCGAACAAAATTGGGTTAAGTTGGGTTGGTAATGTATAGTGGGCTCGGCTATGCGGAAGTGGTGGTGGTGGTTGACGAAGAAGAAATTTTCCCTAAGTAGCCTAAACACCTTAGGAGACTCAAATCACTACTCAAGCAACCACAAATGATATGGGGATCAAAATGGGTTAGGTTGCGGAAGGCTATGGTGGCTATGCGGATGATATGGTGGAAGGCCTAGGCAAACTTGCCAAATTTGACAAAAAATGATGGAGTCAAATGATGATGGTAGTATTTTTCTGGTATGGGGGATGTCAAGAGCTTCAAAACCAGCTAAAGAACGTCTAATTCGGACTCCGAATGAATTAGTTATGGACAAAACGGTGAGACGGAAAAGTCTGAAACTATAGGGGCCGGACATCCGGGGTTTTGGCCGGATTTCCGGGGGTTGTTTACCGAACGGAGTTAGATTTTGCGCTTCAGGGTCCAGATGTCCGGCCGAGGTCCCGGATGTCTGGCCCGATGGCTCGAATGTCCGGCCTGAGGCCCGAATGTCCGGCTCGACGATTCCGGATTGGGTTTGGAACTTCCAAACACGTTTGGGGGCGGAAATTGAAGATTTGGGGCTCAAAATTGGATGGATTTTGTAGAAGAAAGATGGGAAACTTAGGAAAATGCTAGATCCACTTGAAACCAAGCAAATCCACGGATCAAAATCAACAAAACATCATCAAACCAACAGATCATAAAAAATTTTGTGGCTATTTTTGGTCGGGATTTTGGAATTTTCAGACGAAATCACACAAAACAAGGGTAGAAAACGGTGGAGGGGGCTCCAAATTCGTGAGAAACCTTGCTCTTGATACCATATGATCACTAAACTAGGCGGGGGGGGGG
>LR738712.1:421038324-421066441 GCA_902687465.1 Secale cereale
TGATACCATATGATGTAGGGTGGAACCCTAGATGACCGATCTTTCACAAAATGGAGGGGATCCCATGAAGAACACAAAGAACACGAGGGGGAACACGAGGGGAAACACGAGAGAATCACTCAAACCAACAAGAACAAGTCACACATATGCTAGATGCTCGAAACACAAAGAGATACAAGATCCATGATCAACAAGGGACGATACAAAGGGTAGCCGGTTCTTCTCCGCGAGGAGGTCTTGGGGTATCCCACGGGATCTTCTCCGTGAAGGAGGTCTTGAATCCGTGTGGATCTTCTCCATGGAGGGGCCACAGTCACTCACAAGGAGATGAACCTCTAGTGGATGAGCAAAGCTCTGTCTAAAATGAGCTAAACCTAAGCTAACCCTAACTAGGAGGTGGGGGAGGAGTATATACAGTCTAAGCCACGAAAGGGTAAGAGAGAAAGCGATACATGGGCCTCTGGCCCGTCTCTGCGCGCAGGCAGGCACCGGATGTCCGGGCCGGGGTCCGGATGTCCGACGGCTCGCGAGGAGCCGGATGTCCGTTCCTCTGGCCGGATATCCGGGCTATCGGGGGCCAGTTCTGTAGCTATTCTGTCGGGGCGCCAGATGTCCGGGGCGCACGGGCCGGATGTCCGGGACGCTGGCCGGATGTCCGGCGGCTGTTGCAGCTTCTTCTTCTTCCTTCTCCTTCCTTTGCTTCCACGCACGCTTGACCTTGGTCCTTGGGCTCTCCATGGTACCTAAGCACATGTAGGGACCTAGCATGAGGTAGCAACCATGTCTTGTGCAAAAGGAAGGGGAAGCATCGAGGAACAGGTTCACCTTGTGTCCACTTGGTGCTTGGGTAGTAGTCATAGTGTACATGGGGATGAACGAAGGATGCTCCGCATCAAGTAGTCTCCTGGATCTCTTCATCGGGCGTTGAGGTCCATTCTGCAACGAACTCCGCCAAGGCTCTACTCTGAATCGTCGAAGTGCTTTCAAACTTCAAACCGAAGATCGACAGCTCCAAGGCCCACTCCACAATCCTCCCAGTCACATCTGGGTTATGCAATATCCACTGCAACGGGAGGCGGGCGACGATGGTAATTTCATGTGCTTGGAAGTAATGACGCATCTTCCTCGATGCCATAAGGAGGCCGAAGAGCAATTTCTGCACACCGGAGTACCTCGACCTAGCCCCCCGCAAGAGGGAGCTGACAAAGTAAACCGGGTGCTGCATCATCTTCTTCTTTTGCACTACTCCATTTGGTTGCATCATTTCGGCCCCAGCGGCATCAGGTTCTGTCATTGCTATTGCTTCCGCATTGACCTCCGTCTGGGCTACTAGCGCAACACTGGCCACTTGATTCGTTGACGCTAGATACAACAGCAATGGCTCTTGTGGTTTAGGAACGACCAGTATCGGCATAGAGGAGAGGTATTTCTTCAAATCTTGCAGTGCTGCTTCGGGTTCTGGGGTCCACTCCATCGGGCCCGCCTTTTTCAAAATCTTGAAAAAGGGGAGGGCGTGCTCCGTAGATTTGGAGATGAATCTGCTCATGACGGCAACGCAGCCAGCAAGCCGACGCACATCCTTGATCTGCCTAGGTGCTTCAATGTGCTCGATGGCCTTGATCTTGTCTGGGTTCGCCTCTATTCCACGCTGCAACACGAAGAAACTGAGAAGCTTGCCGGACGGAACGCCGAAGACACACTTGTCAGGGTTCAGCTTAAGGTTGATCTTGTGCATATTCATGAACGTCTCTTCCAAATCTTGTACGAGTATTGCTTTGTCCTTGATTTTGACCACTATATCATCCATATAGGCTTCCTTATTTCTATCTAGCTGAGGCTCAAAACCAATTTGGACTGCTCTCGCGAATGTTGAGCCATCACTCTTCAACCCGAAAGGCATCCGTATGAAACAATACGTACTACATGGGGTGATGAATGCTGTCTTCTCTTCATCTTCTCTTGTCATGAATATTTGATGGTAGCCTGAGTAACCATCGAGGAATGATAACAAATCACATCCGGCCATGGAGTCCACAATCTGGTCGATGCGCGGCAATGGGAAAGGGTCTTTTGGACAAGCCTTATTGATGTCTATGTAATCAATACACAGTCTCCACTTCCCATTTGCCTTGCGCACCACCACTGGATTGGCCCGCCACGTTGGATGGAGCACTCCTCTCACTAAGCCTGCCGACTCTAACTTCCTGGTTTCCTCTCTGATGAACTCTTGCCGCTCCAGAGCTTGCTTCCTGGCCTTCTGCTTGATGGGTCGCGCATGAGGGCACACAACAAGATGGTGCTCAATCACCTCCCTGGGAACACCGGGGATGTCGGATGCTTGCCATGCAAACACGTCGACATTCGCCCGCAAGAAGGTGACGAGCGTGTCTTCCTATTTTCTGTCAAGGGCGGAGCTTATGGTGAAAGCCCCTCCCATGCCATCTTCCTTGACGGACACCTTCTTGGTTTCTGGTGGAGCAGCTCTGGATTTCTTGCTCTTGCCGGTGGAGCTCTCTGGCGCGTTCTCGACGGGAGCACTACACTCCGAAGAGGAGCGATTGCCGGAGTGGGTGCGAGAGGTCCTACCGGTCTTCTTCCCTCCCAGGGTTTCGGTGGCAGGAGCAAGTGCCTTGGCGGTTGTTGCTGCAACTGCCTCCCGGTAAAGCTGATCAACGCAAATCAGCGCATCCTTCTTGTCGGAGGGGACGGTGATGATGGACATCGGCCCAGGCATCTTCAGCGTGTTGTAGGCTTAGTGTGATGCCGCCATGAAGTTGGCCAATGCAGGGCGGCCGAGGATCCCGTTGTAAGGCAAGGGGATCTCAGCAACATCGAAAACAACCCTCTCCATCCTGTAGTTTAGTTCACCCCCGAATGTCACATGTAGTGTGACTTTACCCTTGGGCAGACTCCTACCTGGGTTGATCCCTTGAAACGTGCCCGTCTCCTCGAGGTCTCAATCAGGGATTTGCAGCCTTTTGATCATGAAGGGCGAGATCAAGTTCAGACCGGCCCCGCCATCAACCAGCATCTTCATCACCTTGAGGTTGCGTATTGTTGGCGAAACCAACAATGGCAAACACCCGACCGCAGTTGTGCGATCAGGGTGGTCCTCGATGATGATAGGAGTGCTGGACCATTTCAGCGGCTTCTGGGCATCGAAACGATGGTTCTGCTGCTGTGATCTCACGCGCCACTGCTTGAGATGGCAGTGAGAGGTGTGTAGGCAGGCACCGCCGTCGATGCACATGGCCTCCGTAGCCTTCTGGAACACTTGCTTGTCGGACTCGTAGTCCTCATCCCGATCATCATCTTCTCGCTTCTTGTCACAGCCCTGGGCGGGCCTTTCTTGTTGGTTATCTTTGCCCCGGCGGCCAGGCTGGCCGCCATGTTTTCTGCCGGATCCCTCAGCACCGTCATGGCCCTTCTTCTTGTCCTGCCTTTCATATTCGGCTTTTTGCTTCTCTGTGAGCTGCTCAACTTGTCGGCAGTTCTCGAGGTCATGGCCTTTGTTGCGGTGGATCTTGCAATACTGCTTGTCGGAGCTTCCTGGTTTGTCGGCGGCCGCCAAGGCCCGGCAAGCGACACACCCGGCGATCTCCTTGCCTGGGTTGTCTGCCTTGGTTTTCTTGGCGGCATCGGCATTGTCGGATCCCTCGACGGCAAGCACGGCCTTGCCCTTGAGTTTCCTGTGGTGGCATCGGCCCTTTTTCATCGGGGCGACGACGTCTTCGTCCGAGGAATTGGTTTCCACACCGGCGTCTTCGCCGGGGTACTTCCTTCCCTCTTCAGCCTGAGCGCACCTATCGGCCAGAACACAGAGTTCAGCCACATCCTTGACTTTATTCATCGCCAGCTCCTCACGCATCTTACGGTTGCACACATTCTGATGGAATGCGCTGATGATGGCGGCGGGATGAACGTCTGGGATGTTGTATTGCAATTGGCTGAATCTCTGTATGTACTTGCGCAGGCTTTCACCTTCCTTCTGGGGGATGACATGCAAATTGCTTGCTTGTCCATGAGCCTGGTGGCCTCCCGTAAAGGCGCCAACAAACTCATGGCACAAATCCGACCAGGAATAAATCGAATCTACTCGCAAGTGCATCAACCACGACATGACGTTGGGTTTAAGTGCCAACGGGAAATAATTGGCAAGAACCTTGTCGTCACGTGCCCCGGCGGCCTGCATCGCGATGGTGTAGATGCTGAGGAACTCTGACGGGTGAGTCTTGCCATTGTACTTCTCGCCGACGTCAGGCTTGAAGGTGCGATGGGTGGGCCATTGGAAACGCCACAGCTCGCGGATAAAGGTTGGACAACCTACCTCGTAAGGTAAGCCTCCAGAGCCTCCCGGTGCTGGGTGGTCCATAGTGGGCCCTACCCGCCTATCCGACTGGTGGCTTGCCTCGTGCCGGCGCTCGATGGTGGTTCTAGCGTCCTCGTGGGCATGCTCCCGAAGAACTTGGCGCTGATCGCGGTGGGTCCATGGGTCGGACGACGCTATGGATATGTTATCACAAGCGTCGTCCCGATGGACCGGTGCTCGTGGTGGCTAGCGAGGAGGAGGAGAATGCACCGTGGCTGCAGCGCCTCCGATCATTCCACCGCTAGCGTGTGGCGGCTCGACAGAGTGTCGGTATGAGGGCCCCGCCGGCCGTGGTTCGTCTTTGTTGGCAACGGCGATGAGGCTCCGAATGGTAGCTCTCCACTCGTCGAGCTTCTCCGCAGCAGGAGGGAAGTCGAGGAGCAACTGCGCGCGCTAAGGCCTCCGCCGGCATGGGTGGCAGTGAAAGCTGCATGGACCGTGACGCGCTGTGACTTCTAACCATGTTAGAAGGAGCTCTATCATGGTCCTGCAGCTGCACGCCGTTTTCGCCAGCTCCTCGGCGAGCATGTTGGTCCTCTACATCTCGCGACTGATGCGCAAGGCTCTTTCAGCGGCGGTGCCCGGGGTCCTCAGCATGGCGACGCTGCTCATCGTGCACGACTTGGGAGGAGCGCGCCGCGGGCGCCGCCTGGGCATCTTGGAAGTTGCCGCGTCGCCCATACGTGGTACGAAGCCGCTCTTGGAGGGCCCAGCGCCGCCTGCGGGAGGCTCGGCTCCGCCCTTGGACTTGGTGGCGTGCGGCTCATCGTCTCGTGCACGAATGACGCCGCTTGCCAGGCTTCGGCTGCTGGAACGAAGCGGGTGTTCGCGGGTCGCGCCTCGACTTCCATCCACGTCCACCCCGTCGCCAGCCCGCGTCGGCATGGGCCGTTCGGCTCCAGATGAACCGATCACCGTGGCCAACTTCTGCTTGGGAGCCATGGCGATGAAGAACTGCTACACTAACTGCTAGACCGGATTTTCACAACTGTGCCCCCTACCTAGCGTGCCAAAGATGTCGGTACGAAATGACACCTATGGGATCACTCGAATCCCTTCTACGGTTGGCGGGCGCGAGGTTTTGCAAAGAGCGGGTCTAAGAGTCAGTACGAGGATTGTTTACCCAGGTTCGGGCCGCGAGGATGCGATAATACCCTAGTCCTGCTTTGGTGTATATTCGAGTGTTCTTGAGTTCTTGAACTAGCTACGGTGCATGTCCAGCTTCCAAGGATCCGAATCCTTCTCCAGTATGCCGCGGGCCTCCTTTTATAGTCCAAATGGGCTGCCATAGTGGCACACGGGAGGTGGAAAGGTGCACAGTTCACATGCTTGTCTCATGCCATTACGGGACAAGACACATTAAATGCGCTACTTAGGTGTCCACTCGCTTTATCAGGGAAGGAAATGAGGCCCGTCCTGTCCGTGGCCGCTCCGTTTGGTTGCGACGCGCGTCCAGGCCAGCGGGGCAGGCAGCTGAGGTGGCGTGGTGGTAGGGTCTTCATGAAGATCTGCATGCCACCACGCAGGTGCTTGTCTAGCTGGACCAGGAACCACGTACCACCACGTGGGTACCTGCCTGGGCTAGTGGGTCGGCCGCTGAGCTGAGGTGACGATGGGGCGACAAGGGCTTGCCACGGTCCTACGTCTGTTCCCGGCAAGGGTCTTGCCGGGGCCTCCGTGAGCATCCTCGGCAAGAGGCTTGCTGGGGCTTTAGGGTGTCTTTGGTGAGGAGCCTTGTCGGGGCCTCGTGGGCATCCTCGGCAAGGAGTCTTGTGATTGCCTTGTCGTCTGGTTCTCATCTTGCGAGCCATAGACCTTTGTCTTCACAAAGATCTACATGCCATCACGTGGGCGCTTCCCGCTCCTTGGTTCCAATGTTGTTGATGGTGTTGGAGCTCCTAGGTTCAAGGGTGGCTACGACTGAGGCGTTTGGGTGAGTTGCCCCGGCAAGGGTTCTTGTCGGGGGCGTGCAGGCCGTCTCGGCAAGAGTATTTGTCGGGGGAGAGCATGTCTTCTTGCTTGGCTTCCTATTCCACTGTCTTGGTGCTGCTCCGCTAACTTTGTGTCTCTGGCTTCCCTCCTCTGCTTTGTTATGTGTGATTGCAGGCGTGGCTCTGACTGCCCGTGCGCAAATAAGGGGTATAAAAGAATGCCCCTACTTTTGTACACCGACAGGTAGTAAAACTCAAGCACCTGGAGATTGTTCAATCCGGAGGACTCAAGCCAGGCGTGCACAGTAGAGGGTCTGCACTGGAGGTAGCATGCCAGTATGGAAAGGCGGAGAACTGCGCCCTCATGGCTGGAGAGTATGGTGTCTGGAAGGCACGAACCATCATCAGAAACTGTTTTTCCATGATGCCAAGTTCCAATGTATCGTATGCGAGCAAGCTCCTTGCTGTAGGCAGAGGCCCTACTGATGATCTCGATATGAACTGTTTCTAGGGCGTTAAAAAGACGAGCGACAGGGATCTCACGGTAGTCCAGATTCAGAGGAGCGGTGTGCCAAACAGGGCGCTACCGACGTGCAAATTTGAGTGCGGATGTCGTCCTTAGTGGAGAGACGGGAGATGACCTCACCGAGGACGGCGTCCGGGAGGTCGCTGATGCGGTCCGGACCAGGCTGCTATTCCTGATCCTCGGAATCAGTAGGCGCACCCTCGCCGCTTCCAGCCGCTACCGCAAAACAACCAGAGGACAGCGTCGCCGGTGGCGTGAGCCTCACCCTCTTGGTGCATGGCGCACCAGAGTGGATCTTTATCTTCATCACCATTGCTGGGTTCGCGCCGCCTACGAGCACTGCTATATGTGGCATGGATCTGGAAAGACGGCTAAGCGTAACTAGGGACATGAGGGAAGGTGAGAGGAGTGGAGGGATCGAAGGGGCGGTTGGAGAGCAACTACATAATTAATATTGATATTATTTCCCTTGTAAAATAAAAAATATATTGACATTACTTCTTTCCTGTCGAGGAAGGAAATGAGGCACAACCTTTTAGAAAAGGGAAGCACTGCCCTACATGCAATAGAGGCACGCTCGTCGATCAGAGTAGCAAGAGTAGGTTGTACATACACCATGCTTCTCTACAGTGCAAACAATTCCTCTTTGTGAGCAGAGCCACAGATGTACACGAAGCAGGGACACAGTAATTTGCGAGCAACGTACATGCACATGCATGGCTGCGAAGCTAGCGACGACACACTTTTAAACAAAGCACAGGCACAATGGTTCCATGACAAACACGTCTTGATTTGCAGAAAGAGCACTCTCGTGGTTCTACAGGACACATTGTTCTAGACTGTGCAGCATGTTTACACCAAAACGTTCACGAGAGAGTCACGGACATACACAGAGGTAGTGTAGTGCAGTGACAACAAACGCACATTACAGGTACAAGAAGCACGAGCGCCTCTCTATTGTAAACTATTTCAGCTATCACGTTATTTGTAGAGGCATGGTCATCACATCACACATGACTGCATATTCCAGTTGTTTTCAGTCGCTCGTTCTATTCACAAAGATCGCCACACACTCACTCAATCATATCCACAAGGTTGGAGTCTCTTGAAAAGGTTATAACATGAAAAGGAAATAAACTAGATAGATTTTTGAGCTTGTGAGTTGCTTCACGACTGAAGAGCACAAAAAAAGGTCCTGACAAGCTTACAGATGGTGCATAAAGTACAAGCTAGAAATCCAAACAAGAAAGCACACGACAACACCTATCTTTGTCAACCGGATAACCGTTTTCAGCATTCACAGGTCAATGGATCCGGCAAATCCATGATTGGACACTGGTTTGTCTAGATGTGTACTTTTAAATCCAAGTTCATATGCCTACAATACCCTGACAATACAAGACGATCACGTCTAGAAGCCTTGTTGCCCCATTGAAGCACCTCTTCTTGATGTTTGTAAAATCCTTCAGTGATGTCTAGGGGGGAGCAAAACTTGAGCCTCATGGTCTCTAACTCCTTTGCGTTCAGAATAAAGAACGTTGCAAATTCAATGTTTTTCTTACAGTGTACATATTTTTCCAGCGTTACTGTCTTCAGACAATTGTCATGTTGTTTGAGAAACACCCGGTGTTGGTGACGCCAATTATTTGTTACACCATCCTCACGACATACTCCTCCCTGAAAATGCATGAAGAGTGAGAATACTCGACGAATACAAGGGGAGAGAGAGGCTTCCAATATAGTACACTATGCATTGTACGTGCTTTCAATGTGTCTAGAAATCATTACCTCGATAAACAGGTTTTCAAGGCTAGGAAAGCATCGCATCAAGGAAACAACCTTGTTCAGATTTAATGACATGTGGATAATCAGGGTCTTGACAGATTGAACCGCCATTGATAGGCTTACCACAGAGAAAGCCTGCATCAAGCACATATCATAAAACTAGATGGATAAAGGTTGCATGACATGAAACTTGGGCACTGGAACAAATGCAGCTAAAGAGTATAGTGCAAAAGGTGAGTACCTCGATAACTGTAGAGCCAAACACAATCTTGGATTCAGGAAATCCTTCATATAAATTGCCCATACACTCAAGTTTAGGTGCCAAGAAGACAGTTATCTGCAAGTGCCGGGTCTGAATATCGTGAATCAATCGTTTAAGTGAGGGCGCATCCTCGACTACGAGTTCACCATTCTCAAAAAGGATACAGATGACTTCAACTTTGGTTGAGTTTATTCTGATGCAGTGGTCCAGGTTATTGCAAACAAGCAGGAGCCATGCTACCTCTTGAGCTTGCGTTGTATTCCCTCGAAGAGGAAAGGGAGATGCAGCACAGTAGCGTAAGTATTTCCCTCAGTTTTGGAGAACCAAGGTATCAATCCAGTAGGAGACCACGCGCGAGTCCCTCGCACCTGCACAAACAAATAAGAACTTCGCAGCCAACGCGATAAGGGGTTGTCAATCCCTTTACGGTCACTTACGAAAGTGAGATCTGATAGAGATGATAGTTGATATTTTTGGTATTTTTGGTTTATAAGAACAGCAAATAAAAGCGATAAAAGTAAAGTGGATGTAGATTGATATCTTGAGAATAGACCCGGGGGCCATAGTTTTCTCTAGTGGCTTCTCTCATGATAGCGATATTCTACGACGGGTAAACAAATTACTATCGAGCAATTGATAGAAAAGTGAATAATTATGAGACTATCTAGGCATGATCATTGTATATAGGCATCACGTTCGAGACAAGTAGACCGACTCCTGCCTACGTCTACTACTATTACTCCACACATCGACTGCTATCCAGCATGCATCTAGTGTATTGAGTTCATATGAACAGAGTAACGCCTTAAGCAAGATGACATGATGTAGAGGGATAAACTCAAGCAATATGATGTAAACCCCATCTTTTTATCCTCGATGGCAACAATACAATACGTGCCTTGCTGCCCCTACTGTCACTGGGAAAGGACACCGCAAGATTGAACCCAAAGCCAAGCACTTCTCCCATTGCAAGAACTATAGATCTAGTTGGCCAAACCAAAGCAATAAATAAAAGAGACTTGCCAGGATATTATGAGCACACATAAAAAGTTCAGAGAAGAACCAAATATCTTTCATAGATAACCTTGATCATAAACTCACAATTCATCGGATCTCGACAAACACACCGCAAAAAGAGATTACATCGAATAGATCTCCTCAAAGACCGAAGAGAACTTTGTATTGAGATCCAGAGAGGGAGAAGAAGCCATCTAGATACTAGCTATGGACCCGAAGGTCTGAGGTAAACTACTCACAACTCATGGTGAGGGCGATGATGACGATGATGAAGGACTCCGTGTTAGATCCCCCTCCGGTGGAGCTCGGGAACAGGCTCCAAGATAGGATCTCCACGGGAACAGAAGCTACGATGGTGGAATTAGGGTTTTCTCTCTGTTCATGGAGTTTCTGGGGTACGTGGACTTATATAGGAAGAAGGATGGCACCGGGGGACGCTCGAGTGGGCCTCAAGGCAGGGGGGCGCGCCCTGGGAAGGGGGGGCGCGCCCCCACCCTCGAGGGCCACTCGAGGCTCCCCTGACGTGGTTCTCAAGTTCCTCTAGCGTGATTTTCTACAAAAATATCTCTCGCGAAGGTTTCATTCCGTTTGGACTCCGTTTGATATTCTTTTTCTGCAAAACCCTGAAATAGGCAAAAAACAACAATCTGGACTGGGCCTTTGGGTTAGTAGGTTAGTCCCAAAAATGATATAAAAGTGAATGATAAAGCCCATTAAACATCCAAGACTTCATAAATAATAGCATGGAACAATCAAAAATTGTAGATACGTTGGAGACGTATCAAGCATCCCCAAGCTTAATTCCTGCTCGTCCTCGAGTAGGTAAATGATAAAGAAAGAATTTTTGATGTGGAATGCTAACCAATATAGTTTTTCAATGTAATTCTTTTAGTTGTGGCATGAATGTTCAGATCTGAAAGATTCAAGATAAAAGTTTATATTGACATAAGAAATAATAATAGTTCAAGTAATACTAACAAAGCAATCATGTCTTCTCAAAATACTATGGCTAAAGAAAGTTATCCCTACAAAATCATATAGTGTTGGCTATGCTCCCTCGTTATCACACAAAAATATTCATATCATGCACAACCCCGATTTCAGCCAAGCATTTGTTTTCATACTCTATCTTTTCAAACTTTTCAACTTTCACGCAATACATGAGCATGAGCCATGGACATAGCACTATGGGTGGAATAGAGGTGGTTGTGGAGAAGAGAAAAAGGAGGGAGATAGTCTCACATCGACTAGGCGTATCAACGGGCTATGGTGATGCCCATCAATAGATATAAATGTGAGTGGGTAGGGATTGCCATGCAACGGATGCACTAGAGCTAAATATGAATGAAAGCTCAACAAGAGAAACTAGTGGGTGTGCATCCAACTTGCTTGCTCACGAAGAGCTAGGGAATTTGAGGAAGCCCATCGTTGGAATATACAAGCCAAGTTCTATAATGAAAATTCCCACTAGTATAAGAAAGTGACTAAACATGAGACTCTCTACAATGAAGAATATGGTGCTACTTTGAAGCACAAGTGTGGAAAAAGATAGTAGCAATTGTCCCTTTTTCTTTTTCTTTTCTTTTTTTTCTTTTTTTGGGCCTTTCTCTTTTTTTCTTTGTCCTTTCTTTTTTTCTTTTTTTTGCGGAGGGGCTTTATAGATTTAGCCTTTCCTCCCATGGGACAATGCTCTAATAATGTTGATCATCACACTTTCATTACAACACGATATTACAACTCGATACTAGAACAACAAAGTATGACTCTATGTGAATGCCTCCGGCGGTGTACCGGTATGTGCAATGAAACAAAAGTGACATGTACAAAAGAATATGCATGATGGCCTTGCCACAAATACGATGTCAACTACATGATCATGCAATGGCAATATGACAATATGATGCGTGTCATATGAACGGAACGGTGGAAAGTTGCATGGCAATATATCTCGGAATGGCTATGGAAATGCCATGATAGGTAGGTATGGTGGCTGTTTTGAGGAAAAATATGGTGGCTGTTTTGAGGAAGGATATATAGTGGGTTTATGGCACCGGTGAAAATTGCGCGGTACAAGAGAGGCTAGCAATGGTGGAAGGGTGAGAGTGCGTATAAACTATGGACTCAACATTAGTCATAAGAACTCATATACTTATTGCGAAAATCTACGAGTCATCAAAACAAAGTAATCAACGCATGCTCCTAGGGGGGAGGTTGGTAGGAGTTAACCGTCGAGCGCCCCCGACCTCCACACAAAGTTTGGCACTCTACAAATACCTCATGCTCTAACTTAGTCACACAACGGTTCACCATACGTGCATGCTACGGGAATCACTAACCTTAACACAAGTATTTCTCAATTTCATAATAACTCCACTAGCATGACTCTAATATCACTATCCTCAAATCTCAAAACAATTATCAAGCATCCAACATCTCTTTCTATTCAATGCACTTGGTGTGATTTTTTTTACTACATTGACAATGGATGTCTATCATGTGAAGACTAGTTTATTTAGCCTAAACACATTACCATTCTGTTTTAATAGACTCTCAAATAGATATAAGTGAAGCATGAGAGTTCAACAATTTCTACAAAATATTACCACCACTGTGCTCTAAAAGATATAAGTGAAGCACTAGAGCAAAAGCTATTCAACTCAAAAGATATAAGGGAAGCACATAGAGTGTTCTAATAATTTCTAGGACATATTTAAGTCTATCAAATAGGAGTGTCCAGCAAGGATGATTGTGGCCAACTAACAAGCAAAGACTCAAATTATACAAGACGCTCCAAGCAAAACACATAACATGTTGCGAATAAAAATATAGCTCCAAGTATAGTTACCGATGGATGAAGACGAAAGAGGGGATGCCTTCCGGGGCATCCCAAGCTTAGGCTTTTGATTATATTGAATTCCTTGGGGTGCCATGGGCATCCCCAAGCTTAGTCCTTTGCTACTCCTTGTTCCATAGTCCATAAAAGCAATACTCAAAACTTGAAAACTTCACAACACAAAACTTAGACAAAAATTCTCGTGAGCTCCGTTAGTATAAGAAAGCAAACCACTACTCAAAGGTACATCAATGAATTCATTATTTGTTTATATTGGTGTTAAACCTACTGTACTCCAACATCTCTATGGTTCATATCCTCCAATACTACTCATAGATGCATCGGAATAATCAAACAACACACGAAAAACAGAATCTGCATAGATAGAACTATCTGTACTAATATGCAGGTTTCGCCTACTTCTGAGACTCCAAAAAATTCAAACTAAATTGGTAAATTTGCACAATTTGACTACTAATCAGCTGCAGAAAGAATCAACTAAAAAGCACACTCCAGTAAAATCCCACGACTACTTTAGCAAGCGCTAACGATTCTGTTTTTCACAGCAAGATCACATAAACTTCAAACAAGTCTTCCCAAAGGTTCTACTTGGCACAAACACTAAACAAAACATGAAAACACATCTAATCAGAGGCTAGATGCAATATTTATTCCCTAACAGCAACAAAAACAAAAACATAAAATTGGGTTGCCTCCCAACAAGCGCTATCGTTTTACGCCCCTAGCTAGGCACGATACAAGATAGATCTAGGGATAGCCATAGTGGTACGATATGTCGCGGAAGCTCATCTCATATTCCCCACGTTCAGCAGCAAGCTTCCTTTGTGGCAAGGAAAAGTAATCAAAAGGGCTAAAATTATTGGGACAAAAGTCCCCTACATCAATCTCGGGAGGAACAGGTTCCTCCTTTGGCCCTTTGTAGTGGATGACCAGTTCATCATTATAGGCATTCTTTTGGTAGAAGGCCATAAGCCTTCGTTCAAGGGAGAAGCCTAACCCATTATTTTGAACAGCAAAGTCATCGTTTATCTCAGAAATTCTATCAATCAAGATCTCAACAGGAACCTTTTTTCTAAGGTTTTCATTAAAAGCAACATGATCAGGAGATCGCAACCGCATAAGGTCTTCTTGATTGAACAAGATAGCCTCTATAGGCGGTCGACCGTCATCTACTCCATAATGAGCAAAGATTTCTCTGGCCTCTTTCATGATATATCTAAATTCATGAGCGAAAAAGATAGTAGCTGCACGCTTAACGGAAGAATGCTCAATATTGGAGAACTCCAAAAATACTCTCTGAATACAGGGATGCATATGGATAAATTGCCTTTCAATTTCTACTATGAGAATAGATACAACATCCGCAAGGCTACTAGTTCTGTGAAGAATAGAGCCACCCATAGTGGGCAAAGCACCGGCACAAGTGAAGAAGTCTTGAAGAACCCCTTTTCCTATAATATTACCACTACCAACCCGGAACTTCTTAATATGTAAAGTGGTAGCTTCATCCGGGGGGGGGGGGTCAACATGAACGTTGCCCTCAGCATTGCTACCCTTCTCTATAAAATCGTCCCCCATCTCAGACATGAGGGCAAGCAAGCAACATGCAAGCAAACAAGAAGCAAGCGAACGAAAAACACACGGCGGAAGAAGGGCAAATAAAACGGCAAGGGTGAAGTGGGGGAGAGGAAAATGAGAGGCAAAAAAATGTAATGCGAAGGATAAGGGTTTGTGATAGGTACTTGGTATATGACTTTTGCGTAAGCCTCCCCGGCAACGGCGCCAGAAATTCTTCTTGCTACCTCTTGAGCTTGCGTTGTATTCCCTCGAAGAGGAAAGGGAGATGCAGCATAGTAGCATAAGTATTTCCCTCAGTTTTTGAGAACCAAGGTATCAATCCAGTAGGAGACCACGCACGAGTCCCTTGCACCTACACAAACAAATAAGAACTTCGCAGCCAACGCGATAAGGGGTTGTCAATCCCTTTACGGTCACTTACGAAAGTGAGATCTGATAGAGATGATAGTTGATATTTTTGGTTTTTTTGGTTTATAAGAATAGCAAATAAAAGAGATAAAAGTAAAGTAGATGTAGATTGATATGTTGAGAATAGACCCGGGGGCCATAGTTTTCTCTAGTGGCTTCTCTCATAATACCGATATTCTACGGCGGGTAAACAAATTACTATCGAGCAATTGATAGAAAAGCGAATAATTATGAGACTATCTCGGCATGATCATTGTATATAGGCATCACGTCCGAGACAAGTAGACCGACTCCTGCCTGCATCTACTACTATTACTCCACACATCGACCTCTATCCAGCATGCATCTAGTGTATTGAGTTCATACGAACAGAGTAACGCCTTAAGCAAGATGACATGATGTAGAGGGATAAACTCAAGCAATATGATGTAAACCCCATCTTTTTATCCTCGATGGCAACAATACAATATGTGCCTTGCTGCCCCTACTATCACTGGGAAAGGACACCGCAAGATTGAACCCAAAGCCAAGCACTTCTCCCATTGCAAGAACTATAGATCTAGTAGGCCAAACCAAACCAATAATTCAAAGAGACTTGCAAGGATATTAGAGCACACATAAAAAGTTCAGATAAGAACCAAGATAACCTTGATCATAAACTCACAATTCATCGGATCTCGACAAACACACCGCAAAAAGAGATTACATCGAATAGATCTCCTCGAAGACCGAGGAGAACTTTGTATTGAGATCCAGAGAGAGAGAAGAAGCCATCTAGATACTAGCTATGGACCCGAAGGTCTGAGGTAAACTACTCACAACTCATGGTGAGGGCGATGATGATGATGATGAAGGACTCCGTGATAGATCCCCCTCCGGTGGAGCTCCGGAACAGGCTCCAAGATGGGATCTGTAATGCCCTGGATGTAATACTTTCCCTTTTGGGCATATAATATATCTCCGGCTTCATCTATTTCCATTCCGGGTTCTTTGTCTTTCGGGTTTTTCGTCGTTTTGTTGTGTGAGTGTGTGGCATTCATTCATATCATGTAGACATGTGCATCGCATTGCATTTGTGTTGTCGGTTGCATCCGGTTCCACGCGTTCCTTCCCGTTGTCCGTTTCGTGTTCCGGAGCTCCCTCACGTGTCCGTGGCGTCCCGTAGACCTACTTTGTTGTTTGACCGTGTAACGTTACCGGTGTGCCGCGAGACTTCTCGTGTGTTGTTGTTTTGTTGTGTGCAACCCGCCTCTCAAATCTCGTCGCGTTTGGACCCGTTTGCTATCCCATCAGTTATTCATGTGGGTCCAAAGTGCCTCCACTTGTGGCCTAGAAACACCCCTACAGCAGCCCTCTACCCTCTCCTAGGCCCATCTAAACTTCCCCACGATCGGATCCGTCGGATCGCGATCAGAGGGCTCCTAACACCTCCACAACCCTAAACCTAGCAAATCTGCTATATATAGGCCCCCTAGGTCCATTTTGGGCATCCCTAACCTCTAGCCCCTTCTTCCCCTTTTTCTCTCCTCAAATTTCGGATCCATCCAGCCCCTCTACAGCCACTTGGCAGCTCCAGGCCGCCTTTCCTTCGAACCAACCGAGCCACCGCTGCAGTTCCTCGATCGACAGATCGATCGGCCAAGTTAACGCTCGTCGACAGGCCTCGGCGCCTTCGCTCCCTCCGATCGACCGCCCTGGCCTAGTGCGGCTTCGTTCAATCCCGCCAGATCCCGCGTGGGCCAGCTCCCTCCGCCAGCCAGGACCACATCACCGCGTCGCTGGGCCGCGCAGCTCCCTCCGATCCGGCCCGTACGCCGCTCCCTCGCCGATCCGCACCATCGCCACCCCGCTTCGCCAGGCGACCGAGCGCTCCACCGCCTGGGCCGATTCGGTGCCCCAAGGCCCGTCCGCCTTCCCGCGTTGACCAGGCCGAGGCTGCCGGGCCACCTCCAGATCCGGGCCAGGCCGCCCTCCGCCTCCAGCACGCCGCCGCGGGCCGAAGCGCCTCCGCCGCGGGCCCGATCGCCGCCGCCACCTGGGCCTCGCCAGCCTCCTTCGCACCGCAGGGCCCGTGCTCCTTTTTTTTCAGATCTATGACTGAGGTTGAACTCCCCCTCTTTTTCTTCTAAGTCACTGTGATTAGTTGCTGATGCTATTTTTCAACTGCTGTAACTTCTAGCGTGATGCTCCGTTTTGCGCAAATGAGGTGTCCAGACGTTCGTGGTGATTAGCACTACGTTTTATCTTTTTGTGTCATGCCTGTTAGAGATCATCTAGGTGCTTGTTTTTCTGTTGCAATAGTGCTTCGTGATAAAACTGCTGCTATGTGATGTTTTTATGTCATCTTTGCCATGTGATATCTTTTAGCCCGTTTGTCCGAATGATGCAAATGACATGTCCATGTGTTCGTCTTGCCATGCTCTACATGTTGTATGTGATAGGTTGCATGTTAGATTTATTCTTGCCATGTTTATCATCGTTGCAAAGTGCCATGTGGCTGTGATGTTGTTTCACTTGTTATGAAATGCCATCTTGTTGAGCTCGTTGCTATCGTTGTGTTTATCTCCATGAAGCATGCTTGTGTGTTTCAGAATCACCATCATGTGTACTTTGATGAGGTGCTTACCACTTGCCATGTTTAGTTTCGAGGTGACTTAAACTTGCTCTTTTATATGCCATGTTGAAACTGCTGTTTTAGGACTTAGTGGTTTTTCGCTAAGTCTGAAATCTGTAACGTTCCGATGCCATGTTTGCTTGCTGCTCTAGGACAAACCATGATAGTTTTGGAGTGGATCTTGATTGTTCCTTGTAGTATATATTTTTGGCTTTCCATTCATGTTCTCACATGTTTATTTAAGTGGCTGTAGCATTTTTATCTTTTGCTCCAAAGTTTCAATAAAATTCTGCTGCCAGAATTTTATTGTCAAGTTCAATATGTCCAAGCTTATTGCTATTGATCCGTGACTCCTTTTGGGGTGCACCTTTGGACTTATTTGCTGTAGGATATGTCTAGTTTGTGTTCATGTCCTTTGCCATGATGTTTGAGTGCTGTAGCTTAATTATTTTGTGCTCCGAAGTTGCTATGTTGCTGTAATTTTCAGCTTTCGCTCATTTCTTGTTTCGGGCATAACTTTTAGCCCGTAGCTCCGATTTCAGTGAGTCTTATATGAAACTTGATTGATTTTCTGTGTAGATTCATAATATCATATTGTTATCTTGTTTTGAAGTGTTTTGCTTGAGTGCTAATTTCCGTGCTCCGTGTGCATCCTTAGTGCATCCATCATGCATCCATCATTTTCGAGTGCACATTGCATCTTGTTCATTTGTGCCTTGTGTGATTGTATTGTTTAGAGCCGGAAGCTGAGACCGAGTATGAGTACGAGCACGAGGTTACCAACGTGGTTGAGCACGAGGACCCTTCTTACGATCCGAACGACTACACTTCAGGCAAGATGACCGAACCCCGATAACATTACTATCTTTGCCTATTGCTAGTAGTTCCGCTCTATAGTTTTGCCTCGATGCCCATGTTCTTCATGTCAGCCTCCTACTTGTAACCATCACCATGTTTAACCACCCTACCTATGCAAACCGTTGCTTGGCTAAGTACGCTTCGCTCAGCCCTTTTTATAGCATTGCTAGTTGCAGGTGAAGACCGAAGATGCTTGCTTCATGTTGAAGTTTGGTTGGGTTATATCACACTATATAAATGCTTAAAAATGAAATCATCTATATATTGGCAAGGGTGGAAGGCTAAGCCTTTTGCTTGGTGATTTGTTCCACTCATGCCGTTAGGAACCGTATAAACCGGTGTTATGTTCCTTGATTATGCGTTCCTAACACGGTTGGGGTGTATGGGACCCCCTCGATAAACCGCTAAGTGATAAGTCTTTTCCAGCAAGTCCCAACATTGGTACTATTTCCCTAATAACAAACTAAACTTGCATAGGGAGTTATAAACCCTTTTTTTTCTTGGCCACCTCAAGGGAACTTGAGGTCTGGTAAAAACCTGTAGGATGACTCATCCGGTCGTGGCCTGAGACGAGATACGCGCGGCTACTATCAGGGTGTCAGCACGCCGGGAGGATTTGCTGGATTAGCCTTACCTTAGTTCGGAGTATCTTGAGCACGGGATTCCGAGAATACTCGGGTCTTCCCACTTTGGAGTTGCGACTCCGCGGATCGTGGGCTTGTAATGGGTCAAGTTGGAACACCCCTGCAGGGTTATGAACTTTCGAAAGCCGTGCCCGCGGTTATGTGGCAGATGGGAGCTTGTTAATATCCGGTTGTAGATAACTTGACACAATGTTGCAATACACTACCAGCGTGTGTTCCGTGACAGTCAATTTCCGAATAGGGATTCGGGAGTTGAACACGGAGGGGTTATGTTTGTTGAGCTTAGATAGGATCACTTCGTGATCACTTCTTGTCCGAGGTTTTCTCTTCTCGCTCTCACTCACGTAAGCTAGTTGCTAGTTGCTGCTGCAGACACTTATGCTTTTCTTCAGCCTTATCCTCTCCCAAGGCTTAAATAGTCTTGTTACCCGGGAACGGGATTGCTGAGTCCTCTATGGCTCACAGTTACTTCACCACCCCCAGTTGCAGGTCCAGTTGTGAGCTATCCAGGTGATGGCACCGAGCTGGATTGGGAGTTCGACGAGGAGCGTAGTCGGTACTATGTTCGTTATCCGGATGATCAGTAGTGGAGACTTCTACTAGGATTCGATCCGACCTGTGGTTTATTTATTTAAGTTTGGTATCTTGACATTTGGTTTTGCCCTTAGAGGGTTGTGATATTCTTAATGTATGATGTTTGAGACATGTATTGTATTTGCGTGACGTGGCGAGTGTAAGCCAGCTATTTATGTTTACAATCCCCTCTTTTACATGAGATGTGCGAAGATTACCAAACTTGAGATCATTCTAGGATGGACTTATGCCTTTAAGTCGTGCCTCGACACGTAGGAGGTATAACTCCATCCTGGGCATTACAGGATCTCCATGGGAACATAAGCTACGGCGGTGGAATTAGGGTTTTCTCTCTGTTCACGGAGTTTCTGGGGTACGTGGACTTATATAGGAAGAATGAGGGCACCGGGGGACGCTCTAGTGGGCCTCGAGGCAGGGGGGCACGGCTTGGGAAGGGGGGCGCGCCCCCACCCTCGAGGGCCGCTCGAGGCTCCCCTGACGTGGTTCTCAAGTTCCTTTGGCGTGACTTTCTCCAAAAATGTCTCCCGCGAAGGTTTCATTTCGTTTGGACTCCGTTTGATATTCTTTTTCTGCAAAACCCTGAAATAGGCAAAAAACAACAATCTGGACTGGGCCTTTGGGTTAGTAGGTTAGTCCCAAAAATGATATAAAAGTGAATGATAAAGCCCATTAAACATTCAAGACTTCATAAATGATAGCATGGAACAATAAAAAATTATAGATACGTTGGAGACGTATCAAGCCACTCGAGGGTAGTGCAACCATGATTGATTATGCTTTGTAGTGAGACGTCTAATATATCAACTTCCAAAAAATGAAAGCCTCTTAAGTAGTGGAAGTTTAAACAATCCTGCATACTTATCGGGTATCTGGCAAAGAACAAATGTGACGGTGTGCAGTGAGGAGGAAAACAACTGCTTGGAAGTCGGTGGTGAGGGCACGCACGAAGAGATTTCATGTGGTAGTGTGATGGTTTTTCCCACGAAATGTGGGAACATGTAGTGGAACTCGAGAACCAGTAGATTCTTCAATCTTGGGGATCGAAGCCAGGCGTCAACTGTAGAGGGTCTGCAGTCGAGGTAGCATGCCGGAATGCAGAGGCGATGAACCGCGCCCTCATGGTGGACAACATCAGTTCCCGAAGGCTCAAACCATCAACGCCAGGTCGAAAATTGCATCGAGTTCCAAAATATCTAATGAGAATGACATCCTTGCTAGGGAGCATGGAGACTATGTCGATATGAACTGTTTCTAGGGGCTTAAAAAGATGAGCGACAGGGATCTCACTGAAGTCGAGATTTAGAGGAGCAGTGCGCCATAAAGGACGCCACCGACGTGTGAGGATTTGAGTGCAAATGCCCTCCTTAGTGGACATACGGGAGATGATCTCACCGAGGACACCGTTCGGGAGGTTGCTCATGCTGTCCGGGAAAGACTCCTGCTTGTCCGAACCATTGAGAGGGCCTGCGCCGCTTCCGGCCGCTACCGCCATACCCCCAGAGGAGGGCGTCACCAGTGGCGCGAGCCTTGCCTTCTTGTTGCCTGCGGCTCCTCGCCGGATCTCCGTCTCTGTCTCCATTGCGCCGCTTACGAGCAGTGCTCTGTGCGGTGTGGATCCAGACAGACAGTTAGGTCTTCACTGCGCACGGATCCAAGTGTGAGGAGGGGAGGGGAGGGGACGGCGACCAGTTGGAAGACAACAATAAATTATCTTTTTTCTTCCCTGCTGCGGAAGAAAACAAAGCACGACCTTTTAGATACGAAACACACTATCCTACATGCATCGTACGCACACAAGTCGATCAGAAAGACAAGAGCGTGCTCTGCTTTACGAATCGAGTCTCCCCGAATTCAAGAATTTTCCACTGACACAAGCACTCTGTGAGCATTGCCATTGAGAATAAACAAACCAGACGCACAGTACAGCCTCTGTGATCAAAATGTTTTCCTGCGGACACCATGTTTACTTTGTGAGGCAGGGCTCTGAAGCTAGCCTGGGCACGGTTTTAAATAAAGCACATGCACAGTGCTTCCACGACAAGCACATCTCAATTTCCAGTAACAACACTGTTATGAATCTACAGGACGCACATAAAACATAACTGTCTTTACGACCACTTGCATCTGCTCTCCTCCTTGCTTAACTCAGTTTGATCCGCCCGCAATGAAGACCTAGCCATGTTTCCAGATCCACGCCACATATAGCGGTGCTCGCAGGCGGCGCGAACTCAGCAATGGAGACGAAGATGGAGGTCCACTGCGGTGTGCCATGCAGCAAGAGGGAGAGGCTCGCGCCATCGGTGACACCGTCCTCTGGTGGTTTGGTGGTAGCGGCTGGAAGCGTCGAGTGTGCACACACTGATTCCGAGGATCAGGAAGAGGAGTCTGGTCCGGACTGCATCAACGACCTCCCGGATGCCATCCTCAGTGAGATCATCTCTCGTATCTCCAGTAAGGACGGCATCCACACTCAAATCCTCGCACGTCGATGGCGCCCTGTTTGGCGCACCGCTCCTCTAAATCTGAGCTGTATATTTACTTCAGCTCATCCACATCTACCCTGAACTCAGACCTATCAAATTCCTCGCCTGGATATCGTTTCCACAATTTTGTTCCTGGATCAGTAATACTTTTTAAAAGATACTACCTCCCCTTTGCCAGGTGAGAGCACTTGTAGTATGTTCGGTTCCGTAGCTCCATCTGGAATTTCCTGAAAATTTCATTCGTGTATATTTCACTTGCTTCCATTTCAATCAGAAAATCCGTCTCTCGTGATGGCGTCTTCTCGACTGTTCGGTATCTTTTCTAGTCAAGCGTGGCAAGGCAAGTTTGCTGAATCATGTGATACGCACCAATAAACCTTGTTATAGTGTCCTTGTGGTTGACATAGTTCTTCCACATCAAATTTGTGCTCTCACTGCGTGTGGTTGTTGATGAGAAAGGATAGAAGCAGTCCATGAAGTAGGCCGGCACCCAGAAATTTCGGAGTTCCCATAGCTTGTTCAGGTGTTTGTTGGCTTTTGCCTTGTGCATAGAAATTTATGCTTTCCAAGAACACTCAAACTCATCTTGATCAAGTGAGTTTTTGATGATTCGAAATAAATCATCAGACATCCCTAGGTGCTGCGCAAACACTGTTGTGTTATTCTCCTTCATGTTCTTCCTAATATGCCACCAGCAGAACCCGTGCCTCGTTCTGGGAAGATCCTCCTTTATTGCAATCTTCATCGCTTGGTCCTGGTCTATTATTATGCATTTTGGCTCTCTTCCTCCCATTGCCTCGACAAACGTATTTAGGAGCCATTTTAATGACCCTATTTCTCATCCTTTAAAAGGCCTACTCCAAACAGGACGGTGGACCCATGGTTGTCGACACCTATAATTGGTGCAAATGACAAGCCATATATATTCGTAGAGAATGTCGTGTCAAAAGACACATAATCTCCATATAGATCATAATTCATCTTGCATAAGGAGTTTGTCCAAAAAAGGCTCCGCACTGTATTGTTGCAGTATGCCTCTTCCACATGGTGGAACCCTGCCCTCTTCCTCTGCATATCGGCAAACAGTTTCATTGTCCTCGATATCAGTATTACGCTCTCTAGCCCTGTCCCGGCATGCAATGTTTCTTATGTCAATCGTGTCGAACATAATTTCTTGCTTCGGTTTCCCCATTGCAGTGAAAATCTGCATAACCTTCCTTGGTTCTAACCTTGCCTTTTGCAACACTTGTATAAAGAATTTCTCCTGAGGTGACATCTTCTTATAACACTTCATGAACTTCAGCATCCAATCAGATGGGTGAACTTGGTGGTTGTGCTCTAGGCGTATGTTCTTCAGGTACCACTTCCTCCTATCTTTATCCCTCTTCGTTGTTATTTGGACGGGGCAGCCTGTCCGGATCAAGCAGTTGCTCCTTCTCCCTTTAACAAGTCTCTCAATTGTTTTATTCTGCCCTTCCTTGGTGCACTGGAACACCTGTTTGTCAATCTCATCATCAAATGTCGATCTTCTGCTCGTTGATTGCTTCACCGCAAAGCCAACCCTTCTCGCATAACTGCAGAAAAAGAAGAAGACCTCATCCAATGATCCGAATGGCATACCACACTCTGGTTCAAGCGCTTTGGTGACCTCCTGAATCATTGGGAATATGCCTTCTTTGAACATGTCATCCATTTCTTTCTCTTCAATCGTCGGCGGCACCATGATGATGCCATCTACCGTGTCTTCGTTCGTCTGGTCATGTTCACTTCTGACGACATCAGTTTCATTGCCAACCACAGGTCCATTTACCATAGAGCTGCTGCTGCTCTGTTGTTTGTCACATGCAGGCGCGTCGTTTCTGCATGCAACGGTCAAATCCATAACTATTCCTTCTTCTCCACTATCGCCTTCTGGAATGTTGCTCCTTGTTTCTCCGGCACTCGTGCATCCAAGAGATTGTGTTTCTTCTACCATGCAGTCTATGCTGCCGATGTATACTATTTGCTGCTGTGAACATTGTGATCCCTTCATGATGGATGGAGGACTATCATATTTCTTTGCCTCATCTGTTATCCCCTCCGCCAAGTCCTGAACACATGGCATGAAACAAAATTAGATGTCCAGAGCCTATTGAAACATATGCATTTTTTAAAATTGCAAACGAAAGATTTATATGATTCATAAGGGCTCATCCCTGGTATATCAAAACCACACCCGTGCCTCTTCTCCAAGTATAAGTGGTATACCAGATGCACTGTTCAAGTTATACCCAACAGCACAGATGTGACCATGCTACACATACATCTGGACCAGAGGCATGGATATGCTTCTGTTTGCACCATACAACCAGAGAGGCACAACAATGCTTCCGGTAGCATCTTATACAGGAGAACAAGTACACATACAACCAGACGGACAACCATGCTCCTGTTTTGCACTTTACCATGTTCTTGGAAAACACTATTTGTGTGGTGAATTGAAAAAGCACATAATTTTGACGTCACCTTTGTTTTTCCCATGACTCTCTTGTCCAGCAAATCTCGGCGACATCCTCCATGCATTGGTGATTTCGCTGACGATTCTGAATGCCATCGGAGATCCTTTGGAAGGACCCCTCGCTTTGAACGCCATAGGTGATCCTTTCACAGGCCCTTGCCTTATGTTTTCAGTGAACAGTGGACTATCGTGATGCTTGCTTCCTTGCTTGTATGCCTGCGTGTGCAATGTATTATAATCTAATATACTGCGTGAAAACACAGAAAAATTTGCTAAAAAAAAATACATTTTCTTTAAATATTGTTGTGTGTTCGTATTTGATGTCACCTGTATTGCTTTCCGGTGCTGCTGTACGGTATATTTTATTCCTCCTATGTTTGATTTTGTCGTTGGGCTCTTCTTGTTTGTACGAACCATACTCAATCCTTCAACACCAATACCTTTGTTGCCAATGATCCCCTTGCTTGCATCAATGGAAATTCTATTACCCTGTACATCTTCATTATGACCGCCTTCAAACGTTGGGCCATCACAACACCTGCTCTACGCCTTTGCGGGCATATGTGTCTTGAAACCACAAAATAATTAGATGCACAAGCGAGTATTACAAAGAATTAGCACCTAAACCTTCCACGCACGTTCAAAACAAGGGTTTGAAGTTTTTGTCGTTACCTGCACAGTCTGGTTAGTGGAGTTTCTACTACTTAGAATGCTCCTCTTCGCAGGTGTTTGTTGCACACCATGCTCCTGGTTGGGACATTTGCCAAGAACTTGTATATCACTCTTGACTCCAACTACTCCAGCACGCATGGCTTGTGCCTGTTGGACGACAACTGCATCCTTTGTCTTCTTCTCGCTCTGTAGTACTTTCTTTTTCTTCCACCTCTCGAGACTCAACTGCAGAGTAGATGTACATAATAAACAGATATTACAACATTCAACCAGGAGATGTTAATCTTTTTTTTGTTGATCTACTATTTGGTGTTCAGTGGTGACACTTTGACAGCATACGTTGCAGAAATGAAATACCAAATAACCCCAAACGCTAATGTTCAACTTCTTTAATATTAGCTTCCTCACATAATCCTTGCCAATGTCGTCCAAACACCGACCGTCCCTATTGTCCTGATCAGATGACACAGTCCTGAACATCTGCTGCAAAAAGAGACGTAATAAAAATAAAGGTTATACACCTGCAGCATCAGTGTTGTAATTACATATTTTAATTTTTTATTACAATGCAACCTCAACCAAAGTGAGATGTTGATGCTAGTTTGGTTGTCCAACACTTAACACAAAAAATAACAATGAATCCTAACAAAAGAACAAGCTGATTTTACAAGGATGAGAGTACACAAAAACAAAGAACAAACTCAAGTGAGAGCTGCATAGTAAAAGCAAATAGTTTTATTCTATGAATCCCAACCACAAAGAATTCATCAACAACATAGAACCAAGAAGTTTTATACTAAGCATTCAAACCTCAGCAATTTCATCAACACCGTCACAACGATTCTATGCAATAACAGTTAGGGCACACAATTTCTGTCTGCAGCTTCCCGAGGACCAACTTAGACAGTAACACAGTACCTACTGCCGTAAAAGGACCCAGACACTCGAAAACAATCCAACATGTAACACGACAATGTAGATATAACGGAGTGAGGTTTTGGCATAGACCCAAAACCAACATCGCGAAAATTGAATCTCGTGTACCAGGAATCACAACGCGAAGGTGCGTCGATATTTTTTTACTAACCTTTGATTGTCGAATATTCTGCGATGATTGTTCGTAACTCACCCCTTTCGAATTTGTGGGCGGATCGGCTTCCCTCCAGTTTGTAAGCGATCTCCTTGGATAAATTTGAATCTGGAAAAGAGAGAGAGAGATAGAGAGAGAGAAAGAGAGAGAGATAGAGAGAGAGAGAGAGAGAAAGAGAGAGAGAGCATGCTTCGTTTTTTTGCGTGCAATAAAGGAATAACCTGATAGGTGGGATAGGTTTTACAGTGCATGAGAGATGCACATGTCTTTCAACGTGTCGCGATGTGGTAGGTCGACTTCATGTCATCGTCCCCACTGACAAGTGGGTTCTGAATTACTACTTCCTCTAAATCTCTCACTAACATGTGGGGTCAGCCATATATGAGTTCTAGGACTACCTCCATCTGGCGTGAGAAGATGTGGTAGGTGGACCTGATCATCGTACTAACATGTGGGCTCTCAAATAGTCCCCCCAAGTATTTGACTAACTTGTGGGCTCGTCGCCAGATGAGTTCTAGATCTCTCTCCAACTAGCGCCGGTGGCGACATGATAAGAAATTATCGGTGATAACCTACAGTCTCGTCGTGATCCCTCCACAGCCCTCACTCTCCCCTGAAAAATCATTGGTTTCCTTCATCCCACTCGCCGTGGATCTACTCCTCAGGTAATCCATTGCTTACTACCCATGATTATTCCACTGATTCATCGCTTGAAAAAAATATTCTCGTGCTAGCAATTCCACGGGCTGAGTTGACATCATATGTCCGCAACACGACAGGCTGGGCGCCATTTAAATATCCATTCCGGATCCAATTATTTTCAGCTGGTCGACGCTCAAATTGGTGCGCGTTGTTAACGGGAGAAGGGTTTTGGATTTAAAATTCGGACTTAGCTGACCTCACTTTAATACCACGAGCTGCATGATTGCGCCGTGGTTTTGCTAGGATTAGTTATATCTCCACCCATGCAAAACTTAAGACTCTCGTGACCACAGATTAAATTAGTTGCAGAGCTCAATGAGACTGCAGTCAAAATTCACTCTGTTGATCCCTATAATGATGTCACCGGTCAAATGATTGTATAAATTAACAATTTAGAGGAGGGAACCAAAGGACTTACGTTCGTTTTTGCAAAGCAGTTACTAACTCAGAGTTAGAATCCGCCTTAGCTAACCAAGGTGTTGATGATGGTCTCACATGGTCTGCTAACAACCGATTTACATAGCTGACTTGGTAACAGAGATGTCTCATGACCTCTTATGTAGAGTTCGATGAGATGGACTCCACCCCACAGCTGTCAGAGACTGAGTCTCAGTCAGTCGATGGCATAGAGATTGTCACGCAAGATTTTGTGGTTCATGACCAATTAAAGACAGAGAGACTAAGGATCGAGCTAATACATGCATCGCACAAAAAGCTTGTTGAGGAGTACAGGAAGAAAAAACTTGCTACCTTGAAGTAGGTGTTATTTTCACACATCTCACATGTGTTGTTGAAATTTCTTTGGAAGTCAATGCCTCTCATTCTAGCTGCATTATTAATCATGGCTTAAATATTGTGTCTATTTTCCTGAGTCAACATTTATATAAAAGATTCTCCCAGAAAAGCATGTGCTTCACAATACATTTGTTAAAGGTCATTCCTTATCTATGTCAACATGGCTATTGCAATTGATGAATACGAGGAAGAGTTCAGCACAAAGATGAGCTTGCAGAAATTCGTTACTGTGTGTGAGAAGCTAACAGAACTGCAGAAACAACTTCTTCGAGATATTGGTTTTAAATATCTTCTCGATCTATGCTGTCGTGAGCTTCTGAGGTGTTTCATTCGCTAGCTTTCACGCTATTTTGATTGCTCGTCCAGGTATTTCATACTGCCTAGTGGATACAGATTCTTTATCAACTCATACACCGTGCACCAGATCTTAGGAATTCC
>LR738712.1:421066486-421143734 GCA_902687465.1 Secale cereale
GGGGGGCAGATCATCCCTAAAAAATGCTCAGAAACTTTTAGATCCTATATTAAGTTTGAGACTGGGTGTGCTGGGCACGCTCCAAACATCAGAGAGTTAACTGATCTCATGACCCCGGAGCTGACAGGGGAAGTGTTTTAGTGGGTTTTCGTGATGTTTGCGACATCGGTATTTCTATGCCCAACGACATACGATTGCATTAGTCCCGACTACTTAGGCGCTCTCGAAGGATCAGCAAGTAACATATCATCGTATGATTGGTCCAATGCTGTCACAGAGAAATTAGTGGCATCACTCCAGACCTTCAAGGACAAAGGATTCACAGGCACCTTGTCTGGCTGCCTCCTGATTCCAGTGGTTGGTCCATTAACTTGTATATTTCTTTATACCCTGAAGCAGCTACAAGAACATGATTCATTTTTACCTCTTAACACCTTGGAGATAACATATTTTGAGTACCTGGATACAAAGATTATGGACCTGAAAAGTGATACTCCTGCCAGGCTTGTTATATGGGATACAGAGGCCATTAAGAATTATGCTAACATAGACAGCTTGTCAACAGAGAACATATTTTTTGGGAAACACACGGTGAGTGAAGTTTTCAACATTTTCCTTTGGTGAAGTTTTCAACCCAACATAACGATTTGGCTGCCATTTATTAATTTGACTTGGTTGTCATTATTTCCTTCCTCATGGTAGCTGAAAGATATTAGGCGCACGCCTTTCGACCCACCGCCTGCCTTTGAGGGGTTGTTTTTTCAAATGAGTCCCAGACTAGAGGCCTTCATAGAAGAATTTGTGCCCCAAGTTTTTTTTGTTTCGGAAGTGATTTCCAACTTGTGCACTTCATTTATGTTTGAAATGGTGTTCTCTAAATTTTTACGAAAAAGTTAGATGTCCTCATTGCATTAGCAAATGTGTGCTACCATGATGCTCATAGCTCCGCTTCCCTGCGGCGAGTTAGACATACTCCATAAAGTAGGCTATGAGTCTTTGTCCATTTGGTTTGCTGAGACTGCTGGAAAATGTAACCTATACTTGCTCCGTCGTATTAACCTGTAGTTGTGCTTTTGTATTAAATATGCCAGTGCTTCTTTATGATGGTAGGTCAACCATGCTTCATATAGTACATCGTGTCTGCTTCGTCCAATACATTTGTTGTGCTCCTTCAAGGAATTTGTTGACTATGATTCGTTGACTTTGTTACTCGTGCTTACCGCAACACATCATGTGTGCTTCTGTGCACATTATACATGCCTTTTCTGCAACTCTTGACAAAACCTACAGTGTAGGGCAGAAGTTATTTTTCAATTTCGATACTAATAATTTCTGATGTTTTTTTTCAATTCCAGGCAAAGGAAAAATTCGGCAAAGTAGTTAATGAAATGTACACACAACTTTTCTCCCTGTTTCAACCAGTTCTCGAGGAGAAATTGGAGAAGGTACTCTCTCTTGGAAGGGATCTTAGTGCAAAAGAAATCAAGACCTACGACCGAGGCGTTTATTGTAACTTGCAAAAGGACAACTCAAATGAAAAAGAAACTTTCATCGCTTCCTTCAACATATTCTACACTTCACAATTCTAACAGAACAAGCAGTCAAAGTTCTTCTAGCAGGGGCTCAACCAGTGTCCTTCACGCCACATCATACTCCCTGCAAAATTTAAAGGGTTGCAACGATACTCCTGACTCAGAATCACATAATTCGTATGACAAGGAGCAGTCCCAAATTTATCTATGTTCACTCCTGAAGTCATCAACTCAGATTAAGTTGCTATTGGAGGTGAACAACATCGACTACAACAAAGAGGGCATTGATGAACAAGCCAAGATTCATCTCGACAAAGTGCATAACCATCTGCATAACTGCCTTGATGGCTTGCCGGTTCATGAGCCCTTTGTGCCAACATCTGAGAAGTTGGAGAGCGGGGCAATTATACTAAGAGGTGAAAATTCGTCTGAGTTTTCTATACCAGCTGAAACCCGTAATTCTAGACAATCGGCAGAACGCAATTCTCTAACAAACCCACTAGAGAAGCTCACACTCTGCGGTTGACAAGCAATTACTGACAGGTCCAATGTCAACAGAGACACTTGTAGCACCTGCTTATCTGATTGCGCAAACATCACCAACTACTACACGGCCCAACGGTTCTGATAGCACTCACAACAACTTTTCAACCAACAAAAAGAGCCTCACTGCATCCCAACCTGCACAAAAGTTACACAATGTACTGAAAAATGTTCCTCTTCGCTGTGGGAAGCTAAGCTCCATGTTGTTTAAACTTTGAGAGATGAGAAGAACATTACTGAAACTGAACAATCTAGAAAAAGTTCCTCCCTTGCTCCTACCGTAGCCGTCCCTAGTGATCCTGGCAGCCGTTCTGGCACAGTACTTGACACGGGAAAAGCACTTCCACCTACTAGTGATGCTTCATTCATTACTGCCGCATATATCGATGGGAAAGACAGTATCATTGCAGAACAACATGGACAATGTACCAAGCAAGCACGTATTAGTCCCACAGACTATATCCCTATTACCACAAGCGCACATCTACCAAAACCAGAAGCACAAACGGTAGCTCACAAGAGGTCCTTACAACAATCAAAAGATCTAGGAAACGAGAGTATGGTGGCTCCTAAGAAAAGAGTTATGATACTGGACCCTCCACATAATTCAACAGAAACTGCAACCAATCAGTCTCTACATGCTGACAATCGCAGTTGCCTCGATTATGGATTCATTGATGATGAGAAAATATGGTCCGACCCATCTATCTATGAACAACTTGACAGGGTCATTGAAGAAAGAAGAAGCAACCTTTTGCTAGCCATGTACCCTGCCAACAATGCCAACCTGATACTCTCTCTCACTTGGCGAAGAATTCAAGCTTATCAGCGAGGTCTTCCAATTCTTACTGTCCAGAGCCACCTTTGCCCAGCAGAACAGGCTCAATGTCAGGCGGTACTCACCTCTCACAGGCTTTGGACACGTCATACTATATAGGGTTAACTCAAACTGTCTTGTCAGAAAGTTTGCCAGCAATTGCTTTGTCCCAACACCACCACCAACCGACTCCTAGTTTCAAAACCCACTTCTACCAACGTCCTAGTGCTCAGAATAACAGCGGTTCAAACAGCAGCCAGCACTAACCTTATGCAAAGAACAACCAAAGTCACAAATAGTACCATCAACAAACCCCTATCTCTAATGTCCACTACTCCCAACACAATGATGTTCAGAATAACAACACTCCACGATGCCAACAACACCAACCTCAAGAGAAGAATTATCAGCAACCACGCAGAGGCGAGTCTCATGAGCCAAGTTACAGTGCCTTACAACCACAGTTCAACAGCACGCGGTAATCTGGCCACCCTCTGCAGCATTTTCCAACATATATTCCTTCGAGCTCAACCAGTCATCCGACTGTCAGAACATTAGAACTACACATGCAGCACCAGCCACAAGGCCTAATGGTCCAAAGAAACAACAATTATAATGAGGGACATCTGCAACTTAGTATTGGTCAAATGAACTCCAGTGGTCATATCTTCCAGCCTCATCAACATCATTCCCAGCTAAAACAGACTCGATCCACTAACCAGGCGAATGACCATCACGACCACTGCCAAGTTTTGGAAATAAGAGATTCTACAATGCAGGAGAAAGACGTGTATGAAACAATCGTCGACAATACGCCAGGAGTTGGTCAAAATGATAGGTAATGAATTGGTAGTTCCTGCCTAGGCGTTGACCATCAAGATCACTACTGTAATGTATTCTGCTAGAAGCTATCATATTAAAGTATTTTGGCTCGATTCTTCTACTACTGTAATTGAATACCCATCACCTCTAATGTTAAATGACAAATCATACAATTTAAAATGCATTTATTTTTCTGGCAGCAAGAGGATATTCTTCGTCGAACGATGTTGGGCCGACCATCAAACTTTATGTTTGTCAATGATGATCTACGGATATATCAACTCATTCGTGGTAGACGCTTACTCAGCGTTGCTGATGAAAGAATAGTTTCACGGACCGCCGACATTTATGCATAAGCATATAATGTACATGGACGATTCTGTAAGTTTTTTGATTCTCATAAACAATAATAATAAATCACATATACTACTACTACCACGCTGAGTGACACAGCTTCAATTTTCTGCAGGATAAATTTCAAGTTCTAGGAACAAGCATTGAACTACTCAAGGAACACATTGTAGAAAAAACTATTGGGTACAGGCTGCCCAACAAATGTAACATCGTGAGTTGACCCTACTCACTCTATCTGTCCAGTGTTCATCTTCATTTATACCAGTTTTTGTTGTTACACTGATATTATTTCCTGTTCATTGTTTTAGGTCTTAATACCTGTGAGAAAGAAACCACATTTTATCTACCTCATCATCGTGAATCTTGCTATGCGTCTCTTCGAAATTCTGTGTCCTTATATCAGTTGCAACGGTATAAAGGAACAGTCAGACATTGCCATCGAAAACTTCAAGAGAGCTTACCATTATACTTACAACACCCATCCACACAGCATAGCCTCCTTTCGTATTAAACCTGTGCAGAGTGTATGTAACTCAGACAGAGAGTGAGTTATTGTAACTGTAGCTCTACCTCACCATCATTTTTTTGTTCCACTACATATCCGATATCTACTATTCACCTTCTAATGACTAACATAATGCTCTCAATTTGCAGGGATAACAGTGCTATTTACACCATGCATTTGATGCCGCTCTATCGGTGTACAAAAGTAGGGGTCCTTTTGCACCCCTTTACTTGTGCACGGGCAGTTGGAGCCGCGCCTACGACCACGCCTTGCGGAGCAGAAGAAGGAGGGGCACAAAGCTGCCAAGGCAACTCTCAAGACCGAGACATGAAGGACAGAGGGGCAAGGTGGACTCCTCCCCCGGCAACGCCCTTGCCGGGGCGGACTACGTGACCCCTACAAGAGCCTTGCCGGGGGCAGCTTGCCCAAACACCAGCAAGGCCACCACCCTTGGGTCCAAGAGGTCTGACACCATTGACAACGTCAAGGCCAAGATTCAAGGGGTGCCTGCACAGTGGCGTGCAGGTTTTGGAAGAGATAAGGGACCAGAAGGTGAAGACCCCGGGCAAGAGCCTTGCTGGGGACGACCGAAGACCCCTGGCAAGATCCTTGCCAGGGACAGCTACAAGACTCTGCCAAGACCCCTTGCCGGGGGCGTCTGCGGGGCCACAGCCAGGCCAGCGCCAGCCAAGGTTTCGCCACCCCGCGGCCACTCCTACGTGACAACCAGCTAGCCAACTGGACAACACATACGTGGGAGCATGCGGCCCCTAAGCCAACTGCAAGCACCTGCATGGTGGCATGCAGATCTTCGTGAAGACCCTGCCACCATAGCAGCTAGCAGCCAGCGTGGCGCCGCATGCCTCGTTAGCCTGGACGCGTGTCGGAGCGAGGTGAGGCGGCAATGGGCGGGACAAGCTTCCTTGTCGTCCCCGATAAATCTAGGGGACACATAGGTGGCGTATTAAATGCGTTTGTCCTAAGATGTCAGGGGATAACCTTGTACACTGTAGTAACTTTACACCTCCTGTGTGTCGCTGTGGCAACCCCTTTGATGTATAAAAGGAGGCCCAAGGCATACTGAGAGAGGATTCCGACTTTTGGAACAACCACACATAGAGGCCATTTCAAGAGCTCAAGAACACCAAATATACACAGACAAGCAGGACTAGTGTTTTACGCATCATCTTGCGGCCCGAACCTCGGTTAAAAATCCCACACATTGATCGTCTAGACCTGCTATTTGCACAACTCTACGCCCCGCAACTGTAGCAAAAGGGATCCCCAAGATCCCATAGGTATTGTTTCCGCGACATATTTGGCGCGCCAGGTAGGGGGCACGCTAGGTTGTGAAATATGGTTCGGGAGTGAACGCGCCACCTCCTCCACCGTGATGGTGGTAAAGGAGAATGTAGCAGGGGAGGTCAGCATCATCCCCGTTGTTTTGGTGCCGTCGGCCAGGCGGGCGGTGTCGTCTGCAGCTGCAACCACCATCTACATGGCAATGAAAAAGCTAACTCACGCAGAAACTTAAGCATTTTCCTTTTCATAGGGTTGTTTTCCTCGAAAGATCCCGCTCCTTGTATGGAGAACCTGCACGCAAAGGAGCCTTATCGCTATTGGCAACGGCCTTGTCCTATTTCGAGTCCACTCAACAGTTCAAGCGGATGCGCCGATAATGGCAAGGTGGCTTGCCCGACAGCAAGCGCCCCCAGCAGGCTGCTAAGGATCCGTCCTCAAAGCGCCCCGGCACGGTTTTATGCGCCGACAAGCCTGTCCAACTAAGCATAGGGTGCGTACATACAAGGGAAGATCAAACAGGGAGATAACATGAACTGTTTCAAAATACGGCAGATTTATATTACATCATTCGTTGCCGCGGTTCTAACTTAAGATAAATTTGTCTTGCGCATGAACTTGCAGCGGCAATAAGAAGCGGGGTGGCTAGTCCCGGCGCTGGCCTTCCACCCTCTTGACTCCGTTGACGCAGCTGATGATGGGATTGATACGCTCCTCGAGCACCGTGAAGTCTGCATCCTCCGGCATGCTATCAAGCGCATTGACGAAGTCGACGTCGTGGTTCTAGAATGCCACCATGGTAAGCACCTTGGTCAGGGTGCCACGGCAGAGCCTCCGAGCCTCGTTGGCCAAATAAGTTGCTCGATTGGAGCGGAGCTGCTCCATGGCCTCGAGGACGCGCTCGAAGAACAAGGTCAGCCCGTCGCTTGGGGTCACGCTCGCCTCCTGAGAGTACCTGAAGTCCGGCATACCCATGACGGATAGATGGCCGCTGAGCCTCTTCGCAATGTCGATGAGGCCATCGGTCCAGAGCTGTACCCTGCCCACAAAGTTATTGTGGGCGGTGGCGTCATCCTGTTGTTGCTGATTCTCATTCTCAAGGACCTTGGTCAGGGTCTGTGAGGGAGTCCTGGACTAAGGGGTCCTCGGGCGTCCGGCCTGTCATCTATGGGCCGGACTGCTGGGCTATGAAGACATGAAGACCAAAGACCATACCCGTGTCTAGATTGGACTCTCCTTGGCATGGAAGGCAAGCTTGGCGACCAACTATGAAGATTCCTTCTTATGTAACCGACTCTATGTAACCCTAGACCCCCCTGGTGTCTATATAAACCGGAGGGAGTAGTCCGGAGAGGACATACGCACATGATCATAGTAATACAGGCTAGGCTTCTAGGGTTTAGCCATTACGATCTCGTGGTAGATCAACTCTTGTAATACTCATATTCATCAAGATCAATCAAGCAGGAAGTAGGGTATTACCTCCATAGAGAGGGCCCGAACCTGGGTAAACATTGTGTCCCCAGTCTCCTATAACCATCGACCTTAGACGCACAGTTCAGGACCCCCTACCCGAGATCTGCCGGTTTCGACACCAACATTGGTGCTTTCATTGAGAGTTCCACTGTGCCGTCGACGGAAGGTTCGGTGGCCCCTTCAATCGTGGATAGTGACGTTGCCCAGGGAGAAACCTTTCTCCCCGGACAGATCTTCGTATTCGGCGACTTTGCATTGTGGGCCAACTCGCTTGGCCATCTGGAGCAGATCGACAGCTACGCCCCTGGCCATCAAGTCAGATTCGAGAGCTTGAACTACGTCACAGACATCCGTGGAGATTTGATCTTCAACGGATTTGAGAACGCGGTGATCGCTCCCCCTCACTCTGATGAACATGACTTAAATCTGTCATCGGATCACGTCCAGGAGATGGTTCCTGTTGCTGCAACGGCCTTAAATCCGGAGCAGATTGCGCCATCCGAGGCCGCAGAGTCCACGGCGTTGGAGCCACACACAGACTCGACACCTTTCAATATTTGCGTCAACGGAACTCCGGACTCATCTCCGGCTATAAGTTCCGAACCACGTACCCCTGTGGACACTGAGCTGGATCGATTATCGATTTTCGAATTCGGCGATGCAGACATCTTCCAACACTCGCCCCTGGGCAACGTGCTAAACTCGTTAAAAAACATGTCCTTGGCGGGGGACTCGCAGCCGAACTATGTCCGGTTCAAACTAGGGGTTGACGATGGAGAATATCCTTTCCCACCCGCCACACACTTCATAGCCACTGTCGAGGACTTAACTGAGATGCCTGATTATGGCTCCGAAAACATCGACAGTATAGATGACGATACCAACAAGGAGCAAGGCCAAGACCCGCCATTCACGGGACGCGGGACGGCCACCTCTTCGTATGATGTGTACATGATTGATACACCTAAAAAACTAGCGGTGATGACAAAGAAGACCCAGTCGAGAATAAACCTCCTGAGACACAGTCTAGATACTGGCGCCCTAAACGCCGCTCCACGTCACATCGCAACAACGCTGGCACCGGAGAAAACAGCACTCCGGACGACGCCAAAGACAATGAAGACCCTGTTGGAGCAAGATCCGAATAGGAGGAACAAGAAAACGGGCAATCCAGCCCCGATGAACAGGCCCTGCCCAGCGACAATTCGGAGGACGACAACTATCTTCCGCTCCCCAAAGATGAGGTAAGCCTCGGCACGAAAACCTCATCATACCCGAAGAACCCCTCGAGCAGGAGTGCTTCAAGCGCAGACTGATAGCCACTACAAGGAGCCTGAAAAAGAATCAGCAGCAGCTTCAAGCTGACCAAGACCTACTCAAGGATAGATGGATCAAAGTCCTGACCACCGAAGAATATGGCCATAATGGCCCAGTCAAAAGCTACCCGAAGCATAGATTGCTACCTCAGTTCGATGACGAGGCGTTGGAGCCCGCACCATCATCACATAATGTGGCAGGTCGTCGACAATCCCGTCCGGATAAAGAGACAACTGAAGCCAAACACCGGACCACCCCACCTCACTGTAAAGACAAGAATAACACAACTCATGATTGTACAAACGACCTTTGATGGGACTGGGACAGTAGAGCAGGACACGCAAGATCGATCTACGGATCGCGAGGGCATGCCTTGACACACAATGATGGCAACCTACGCGGACGTGACAAACCCGGCCACGCTCCGAGCCAAAAACCACAAATGGACTCCTTTGGAGTTACGTCGCAGTGTGGCCCTAGACAAAGGCGCCACACACCCTCTTTGCTTCACTGATGAAGTAATGGACCATGAATTCCTCAAAGTATTCAAACCCGTCAATATTGAATCATATGACGGAATGACCGACCCCGTGATTTGGATAGAAGATTTTATCCTCCACATCCATATGGCCCGTGGAGACGACCTCCACGCCATTAAATATCACCTACTAAAGCAAAAAGGGCTAGCTCGGCACTGGTTGAACAACCTACCTGAAAATTCCATAGGCAACTGGGTAGACTTGGAAGAAGCTTTCCTTGACAACTTTCAAGGAACATATGTTCGGCCACCGGATGCCGATGACCTAATTCACATCGTCCAACAGCCTGGAGAGTCAGCCAGGAAGCTCTGGACTCGTTTCTTAGTCAAAAAGAACCAAATCATGGACTGTCTGGAAGCGGAAGCCCTGGCAGCCTTCAGGCACAGCGTCCGTGACAAATGGCTTGCACGCCACCTCGGTCAAGAAGGACCTAAATCTATGACAACCCTTATTGCTCTAATGACCCGCTTTTGCGTGGGAGAAAACAACTGGCTCGCTCGTAGAAGCAACAACGCCAGTGACCCGGGCACTTCTGAAATCCGAGACGGCAACGGCAAGCCACGACGAGGCAAACACAACAGTCGCAATGATAATGAAAGATCATGTGACACAGCGGTAAACGCCGGATTCAGCAATCCTAAGCCCGGTCAACGGAAGAAGCCACTCAAGGAAAAACGAGATGAACCATCCAACCTAGACAGGATATTGGACCGACCCTGCCAGATTCACGGCCACCCCAATAAACCAGCTAATCATACTAACAGAAACTGCTAGGTCTTTAAGGAGGTCGGCAAGCTCAACGCCGAACACAAGGGGAGGAGGCTGCCAGGTGATAGGGACGACGGACAGGTTCACCAACGAAAAACCGGGAGTCGGAAGCAATTTCCACCCGAGGATCGACTACTCTCAGAGCGAAAATAGTAGTCCGGCTTCCGCCGCCCACCCCGTACACCTGCAAAATTTGTACCACGCATACATCACTACGCACTCAAGATACCATGGGCATTGGCGGAAGCACTCAGGACATCACTTCCTTGCACTAGAACACCACTCACTTCGAGTAGACACAATAAAAGAAACAATTGGAACAGAGAGGAACAACACTGTCTATTCATAAGCATCTGACGAAGGTGGTAAACGACTCACCTCCAACAATGCGGGTCACAGAGGCACGCCAGTGCCTCTTATCCACATAGAACGTGCCTCTCTGACATAGACAACTAAGCTGAAAAAATAACAACACACACACACACGAGTTCGCCACCATGAGCGTCCCCTCGATAACTTAACACCAGTCTCTTCCAAGCCAACAAGTCAGGGAAGCACGACTGCACAGTCGCCTGCTCAGGGGGGCATTGTCCGTGTTTTAGGCAAGGCACGCTCCAGTGTTATTAGTAGGCATGGTCGTGGGTTTGTGTTCCTCATTTTTAGCTGTTTCGTCTATATCACTAAGGATAAGAAGTGTGTGTTTTCGTCCGTGGTTTAGACAGGTAGGGGCATTACTTTCACTTTGTGTTCGTACTGTGTTTCACACGATTGTTTTTGTATCGAATATACGGTTGTGGTTGTGTGTTATAAATGTTTTTATGCAGAGCTTGAGTGTGTTTAAGATTCATCATATTTCCTCTCTGTGCTCTCTGTTTCAATATATGTTGTCTGTTTTAGGGACGGTTATCCAGTGTGAGAGTTGCTGTGGGAGTATTGTGTTAGCGACGGTTGTGTTTGTGTGTTCCAATTATTGTGGTGGTACTTTGATTGGGAAAGGCAGGGCCGTGAAGCTAGTGGATGCACTGTCGTATGTTTGGCAGGGGCGTTGTCCTTCCTTTGGGTACTAAATTGAGAGAGGCACTGCGTTATGTTAGTATGAGTCACTGTCATGGCTGTATGTTCTGTAATATTTCTAGTTTGTCTGCTAGTGAAGATACGCCTGTCCAGTTAGTGGAGGCATGTCCTATGTTATGTTGAGTCATAGTTCTGTCTGTTGTTTGCAAATGCTTACTCTGACACGTTCGCTCGGAGAAGCACGTGTACAATGTTATTCACGGAACGGTCGTGCCTTTCTTTCGAAATGTTTGCTCTCACTACTTTGCTGAGAGAGGCTCGTCGGTGAAACTTGTGAGGTCACGAACCTTTTACAATTCAAGTCACGGTCGTTCTTCTGCCTAAAACACGGACAATGCCTCCCTGAGAAGACAAATGTGCACTGCCTAGATTCACGAACGTGCACATCGGAGTGATCCTCTTAATACATCTCATCTTATACCAACGCGTAGCATCAATTCATAGAGGAAAATATTCTTGAAGGCATCCAAACAAGAAAAACATAATAGAATGAAAATAAACTTAAATTTCTAAACTAGTCAACTCCATCCAGTTGAAAATAAAACCACCACAATTATAATTCATCAGTCGATGTTACCCCATACAATTACAAACATCCACGGCGTCTCCGGTCGGGAAGACAACGATGATGCATCATGTTCTTCATCAACAGAACTCGGTGATAGAGCTCATAGCTGACATACCCATCCTATAACAAACAAAAAGTGGATAAGAATAAAGGTGTAGGTCAAGGAAAAAAAGTACTATTGTTGCAATAAAACAAAGATATAAAGACAGAAAAACCACAAAACAAAATTTTCACTTACAATTCCTGCATATTTCAGGCGGTCAAGGGAGAGCGGCTTCCATTCCCAGTAGTCATGCTAACCTCGTGGAAAAGATGACTTCATACTCAAGTAAGATTTGTCTATGACGCCTCCTGCCAAATCTGCCAAGGAGTCCGTTAGATTACGTCCTTTGACCATGAGCTCCTCTTGAAGGCTGATGTGATACTCTATTGGAATTTTGAGGAAACTATTTGCAAGAACATCTCTTTCGTTCCTTACGTCGACACTAGCGAAAGTTATACCTTTGTTCCCAAGGAAATCCTTCAGAGCAGGGGACTCCTTCCTGGCCTTGCACAAGTGATAGACAACAACATGCTTGCGCATCGCTAGTTGCATGACAGCGACTTTTCTGCACCGATCAAAATAATCATCTCGTGTGTACTCCAGATCAAGACCAACAAACTTGTACCTGTCCTCATGCAGCCAATCCTCATAAAGAGAAAGTGTCTCCTCCACCTTGTATGTCTCGTTGGTGTACCACACCTCAAGCTTAGTGTTAACATCAGCATCAATAAAGAGACACTCAATGGTGTTCCCGAAGTCGTCCATGGGAACGAGGGTGAGTGTGACAACGGAGTTCGACTGTGCTTCTCCGACGCCACTCGTACGTGCCGAGGATAATGGGAACTGCCTGCAGTTTTGTGGAAAGAATAAAAGCAAGAATAAAACATGGTAACCTCCCGGAATAGACGAGTATTTAACCTTGCGGAGAGATGACTCAGTTTCCATGCGCCCATTATATTGCATCGGGAACCATGAATAGACGGTTGTGCTTCTACAGCTTGTGGAACCATGCACTTCAAAAGTCACGGCTGCCACGCAGTAATCGAGGAGCCTCTATATTAACTCCAGCATGCTATCTGCCACATTGAATACTAACAACCAATAGCCAGCCCATCGGTCACCACTCACCAACACATCTCTTGACCGACAAAAGAATGCGAGTAGGCAAAGAATGACCCTATCGTCCAACCTAGATCTCTGGAATACATATACTAAATAGGGAGTGAACCCAAATAGAAGCACAGTTCGGCTAGCAGCAAAGCCACATGTGTGCCTACACTTTGCTAAAGAGAAACCTCGGTGATATCGATGGACCTGCATCTCTATGTAGGCGTACCACCAAAAACATTGCGAAAACAATGCTTCTAACATACGCATAACCGTGGAATAACATACATATTCCCGCCTGAACCCAATCAACATCTGAAAAACAGTGACTCTCCGCGTCAACAAATGGCTGAAAAACATTTGCAAACACATAGTCACGAACCGTGACTCCACTTCAGGTGCAATAGTGCATCTCATTGGAAATGATCACGCCTCTCTTGAATTTGCCTCCACTGATGTATCGATCATGCCTATGCTACTTCAACGACCGTGCATCTAATAATGTCATTACCGTTCCTCTCATAAAGACAGGCCCAACCCTATTTGATTAAAAATAATTAAATCACAGAAGCACGAGTATGCTTTTCAGCTTGTATAACCGTGCCTCACATAGATCTTTGATGCAAAATAGGCACGTAGAGAAGTCCAGAGGGAGGCAACACAGCTTGATAACTCCAGTGGGAGGCAACTGGATGAGTCAATCGTCTCGTGTGCCCATAACACCTCCGAATGCAGACACCATGTACAACCTACATTCATTCCATTTCACAGAATAAAAATTACTCCTCTTGCTCTCTCGCATCTCCTTTATATTTCAATTAGCTCAGACTCCCTCAGCCACATTACAACCCATCTGCCTTCTCTGTCGTTTGCTTCTAGGGTTTGTCCTTCCTCGCCGCACACAATCTAATTTTAGGCATGTTCTTACAGAGTTTTTAGTGGGTCTCTCGATTAATTTCTAAGCCGTACTTCTCTCGCAGATTGCTCATGGGTGCTTGCCCTAAGTTTCCACTACCCCAATCTCCATCGTCGACGGCCATTGTTATTCTTTCCCAGGTAAAAAGAATATGCGAAAGCATGCTTCGATCCGTATTTACGTTTGAAAACAATATTTAAATTATTATAGTTTTACGTCTAGGATTTTTATTTGATAGTCATTGAAGTATTAGATCCATTACAAAGACTTCATTCTCCAAAGCAATATAAAAAGCGTTTCCAAATCTAAACAAGTGATCTAAACTCTATCATGCTACTTTTCTGGAAGGAGTAGATGAGAAGATTTCTGGAAAATTTGTAGTTGTTGTGTACCTTCATACCGATATTTTTAATATGTCTAAGAGAGTTGAAGCTTGTTTTAAATTCTAGTTGTTGTTGTTATCTACCTTTGTACCAATATTTGTAGTTCTTGTCTACCTTCAACGTTGAAGCTTGTTTTAAATTGTTATGATATTCTCACTTTGTTAACACAAGTGTTCTGAATTATTTAGGTATGATTTGCCCTACCTGCCGCCAACCAGGCGGCCCTTGCGAACCACACCCTGAAGTTCTCCAGCAATTTGAGGTTATTCTTGATGAGAAATGCTGGAGCCGCATGGTTAGTAAGCATTTCTAACATATAGTTATTTTTTTCTTAAACAATGTTTGTTTGATAGAATTACAATGATTAGTTGCTTACAACACAGTATTAATCATCACTGTTACTCATACCCCTTTACACCTACGCTAGGTTCCCATGATGTCACTTATTTGCACTTGTCCTCTGTTTTATTTTTCCATTAGAATGCCTGCCTATGCCTTGATTATTATAATCCATCTTCAGTTCTAATTAAAATTCATCAACCTATGACAAAAATCTGTATACGTTAATTTATCATACCATTATGTTCTTATCTTTAATTGTTATCAAAAATTCAGATGCATCCTAAGAAAACTTATAACATTAATGATCCACGAATTCAAATTTATACTTACATGCTGTTAATTTTACTATTTTTTCCAGTATGTACCTTGCAAAGCTTTTCTTGCCGAATACATTGATGAGAGGAAGGAAGAAGCAATAATATTGCATAAAGAGAAGGTAGAGCGAACCCTTCTTACAGATGAAGGAAGGTCTTACAATGCTTTGTTTAAGCATAGAGCAAACTACACAAAGTTCTGTGGTGATGAGTGGTGCATCTTTGCGGATGACTATGAACTACGTGCTGGAGATCGCATAGAATTTGAACTACCAGACGAGGGACTCAATCTGGAAATACAAACTTACCAGGATAACAAAAGGCTGCTAACATGACCCCACGTTGGTTTAATATTCCAAAACTATTTTCTTTCATTGTATTTTTATATACATGCATCATACCGAATAATATAAACCACGTGTTGGATATAACTTTATCTAACTTTGAATACTTTTTCTTTTTCTAGCTCTAAACGATCTTTCTTCTGACGATTTCAACCACGTTCAGGGTTGTGTCTACTCGAAGGATATTGAGCTCACCTACAACCAGACACGATTCTTCGTACAATGCCTTTTACGAGATACTTTCATCCATTGCCATCCATTTGTCCACGTGTTGACTCCCACTAACACCAAACACTACATCATGGTTGGTTACAAATGTCCTTGTTAAATTATAAACCATATTTTGCTACGTAATCTTGCTTATATGTATAATTATAAAGAATCTGTTTATTAGTCCTAAAACAACAAAACTTTTGTTGCTCTCTTAATATGTTGTTTGATCTGTTTACTCACAAAACTGAACATGCCAGGAAATATGGAATTTCTTAATGATTGCGCAATCATCGAATTCAACCATTCATTTATTTAATGTCCAAGTGGCAAATCAATGGTTTTGATTTCTATTTAATTTCGCTTTCTTCTAGAAAATTCCGAGGAGTGTTGTGTCGACACTGAAGAGACGGGTGGACATAACAACCAATGCCAGACTGACCCTTGAAGCCCCTGATGAACCTACCCATGTCATCACTCCTTCGTCGTACTACATATCCAAAAAACAGCAGGATGGTAATTGAAAAGTCTTATTTTAGAGACTTCATATCAGTTGCATCCTTTGTTGAAAAGAACGTTGTTCTGATCACTTTCAAAGAGGGCCATGATCGTTCTGTGTCCATCATCATTCAGCGCATTCCATAGATTTCGTTGGAACCAACACCTAAAATGGAAGAAATAGTGCATCTCCTAGGATGTTCGGTGATCGTTACATGATGATGCCTCCGAGGAACAAATCACTGGTTACTATAAGTTTGCTTAATAGAATGGTAGTAATGTAACTATTATGGACCAAGTGGTTGGTTGAATTATCAGAATGATCTTTTGGAACTTATGTAGCTCTTATGGACCCTCAACTTGCTGTTTGAACTGTCGAAATGATCCTCTGGAACTAATGTAGTTCTTACGGACACTTAAGTAGCTAATAACCTTTAAAGTATTCACAATTCCAAAATATCAAAAACAAAAACAAAACATTTTCTGTTGAACTCTAATTCAAAAATCAAACAAATCAACAATAATTTTTTGCATCAAAATCTATAGCAATACCACGTTATCAAACTTATTCAAACCATCTAGTGAAACATATCTCAATTAAACACCAAACAAGACTCCATTTTCAAGTGCAAACTATCTTTACTTCACCAACTTTTTCTAAGAACACGTTGTGCAACGAATAACATAACAACAGTGCCTCGTTGACCAAGGAATGTTATTAACCGAAAAAATATTTTGACAACAAAGGCACGACCATGACTCTGCTGAGTGCTCCACCGTTGAACGACTACATACACAGCCGAAGGTGCAATACGCACACAAGGATCACACAGGCAACACGCAATGAATAAAAACATTTCAATGAACAAGATAAGCGGAAATCTTTAAAAAACGGACCCAACAAACGCCTATTCCCCGTAAATCTACCCCTGGAACTTCCAGATGACTACCAACTGCTCTTTGATGGTTTCCTTTTTTGCACGACAAAGTAAAGACCCCTTTCATTTTAAGGAGTTCATTTGCATCTTCTTCCTCGAAAGTTTCTCGTCGGCCGCAACAATACCCCACCGCACACCTGCAGCCATGGATGACGGAAAACTAACAACACTCACCAAACACTTCACTACCCATGGTACAACAGTGCTGGAGGTGGTGTACACCAACGACCCCAAACACCATGGAGAGGATCATCAAAAAGTATGAGGGATGGCTGAAGGAGGAGAAGAACAAGTTCGTCGACCTCGACCTCGAGTACACATGTAAGAGCACTTACATATGACAAGGGATCGCCGTCATCCAACTTGCGATGCGCGAGCATGTGCTCATATACCACTACTGCAGGTCCGAGCGCTCCCAGGCGTTGCTTGACTTCCTGCAATGCAAAGCGGTAACTTTCGCTAGCATCGACACCAGGGGAGACAAGACCATGCTTGCCTGTGCATGGATTGAAATTCCAAACGAGCACCATGTCGATATACATACACAATTCTATATCAAGGGTGGTGGAGAAAGGGACTCCATGGGTGACCTTGCAGCAGCCATCATCGACCCCTCGTACAAGAACATGAAGAAATCATTCCCAAAGGATAAGCACCAGTTCTGGGAACGGAAGTCGCTCACCCCACTACACCTTGAGTACGCAGCAAAAGACGGGTATGTTAGCTACAAGTTGTACCGTAGATTCCAAATCATCAAGAACGGGCTACGTCTCCTCCACCAACAACCAATGAAGGACAGAATCCGCCCACGTAAGAACAAAGAAGGCGAATCTTCAAGTGGCTGGAAGCGCCGGAAAGGAAACAGTGGGTGGTAAATTGTGAGAAAATGGATGTGTACATTAAACTAGTATTATGATAATTTAGATTGAATGAACCTATGTTGTAGATATGATTGTTGTTGCTCAAAGATGTTGTGTGTACTGTATTACTATTTTATGTTTGAACACAGTGTTGTGCTCATGTACAAATGAATAGTATGTTTTGCATGTCTAAATGCAATTACTAAGATATCTCCCAGTATTGAACAAACATATGTTGTACCTATAATTATAGAAGGACAAATATGCCGCACGATTTTGGGGGTGAACAATTCATAAATATTGCAGAAGAACATTTCGTACACAGACGCAAGTCACAAGTACTTTGTTAACTTCACCACGTTGAAAAAAAAAATTAAAATCACAAAAAAACCATTTCACATCAAACACTACTCTGTCCATTCAGAACATCCTTGCTGTTGCACACAGGTTCTTCTAAACACTAATATGTCCATTCAGAACATTCCATACACAGACACAAGGGACAAGAACTTTTCCACATGCCCGTGATCCTACAAACTTCACATCTGTGAATCCACAACCGTGCCTCTCTAACCAAGTATTAACACTGATGCCTCTCCTGCCAAACTCCCGTGCCTCTAGGAACTTCACACCTTTTCTACATCAAGACACTTACTACACGTGAATCCAGAGGCCACACAAATGTGCCTGTAGTTACTTCTCCTCCGTGCCTGTACAAACTTCAATGCCGTGCCTCACATGATACCCACAATGAACCTACGTGATCGGCATGCGTGATCCCTGGTTCAACTTTTGGTGTTGCACACATGTTCCTCTCAGTAGAGCCGTATGCTGCGGGATGCCACCAACCTATACCCGTGCCTCCTGCCTATAAAGACTTCACTCACGTGACTCTGATGCCCACACACCCGTGCCTCGCATAACAGGCACCGTGACTCTACAAGCTATTTAAGCATGATCACTCGTGCCTCTTTGATGCTGCACAGATGTTCTTGTCTCTACAACCCATGTCAGAGGAAACATAGAAAAAACAAAGGCACACACGTGCCTCTAATCTATGTACAATTATGCCTCCAATTAGCTAACATCCGTCCAAAAAAGATGTAAAAAAGAGATGCACAACCATGCCTCTGCTAAAAACGAAGTACAACAACGAACATAAGGTTCATATCGTTTCATATATCTAAATAACATTACACTGCAACATAGACCTTTAAACAAAATCCATTATGTTCAAAGGCTACAACTAACATCACTGCGGCAGAACATTGAAGATAACAACAAGCCTCCCATCACGCTCTTAGAAAGTTATGAGCACCAAGCTGTTTACTTCAATAGATGATGCTTGGAGAAAATCACTGAATCCTTCCTTTTTGAACACCATTCTATTATCCAAGCCAATGAAGTAGGAGCAAGGAGTGCTCACACATATATCATCATCACGAGATTCCAAAGTAACTTCAAGAGTTAAAACGCCAGTCCTGGGAAATGTCAAAAACTCTTTCAAACTACTCACAACCCTACCAGGAATAACCTGGCAAAAGCATAAAACTATTAGAAAAAAATGAAAAATTATAAATTATAAACACAATAAATCATAAAAATAAATAAATAAACATAAACAAAGAAAAACAGTGGAAAATAAATATGACCATATGATGACCATTAACATTCATGGAATGAATCCCGTGAACAAAAGGACGACAGGGTATGTACTGGTCATCAAAGAGTTGACACATCATGAAATGCATCTGCTGATAATTGAGATCAACACCACGGGTGTAGAAACAACTACCAACAAGTTGATTCTCGGAGTCACTCAAACCATGAAGAGCTACAATATAAAATTACACAACTTCAAGGGAACGGAAAAATCATGTGAAATGAACCAAGCTAAAAACTTCCTTGAAAATAAACCTTACCAACAGATTGTAAAGTGGACAACGCATCTCCACAACTAGGACGATAAAAATCAACACCAATCCACGTTCCATAATGCTCAAGCCTAACGGTCATTATGTCACGAGGACGAACACCATAATCACTGACCAATCGTTCCCAGGAAGAACCATGGAATTTGCTGCTCACCCAACCAGGACTAAACAGAACGCCATACAAATTACCCTCACTGCAGTGAAGAGCAAGATCAGTATCCTTGTCACCCCTCCTTATGGCTAAAGCCCTATAGTCCTTGATGTAACGAGCAAGATGAGCTCAAACACTTCACATAACATACTGCACAACGTATCAAAACAATAATCAAAATCGAAATCAAAACAACACCAAAATAAATAAGCATGTGTGCCAAAAATTAAACAATTGTAAAATGTTATTCTTACAACACGCCTCGAACAACACCGATCCAAAACCACACTAAACCCATCTACAGAAGAATCGAAAGAAGAACACGGGCCACCCGACATACGACAAAAAGGACAAGCCATACCTACAAATAACACAAAAAGGACAATGTGTTACAAATATTTAAACTGAGATGAATATTGGGCGTGCCTTATATTTGAACTAAGATGAATAGGATGTGTGACAGATGAATTACAGAACTAATTCCACAAACTGAGTTGAAACATGACATCTGATAGTGTAGGAAACCCCCACCCGTAACTACCCCATAAATCTCCATATCCAGAAAATATAATGGTAACAAAAAGAGAAACAAAAAGGAAACAGGGAACCCACGGACGCAACCGGTAGGAAACAACGATCACGCGAACAGGGGAAGCGCCGTCTATGGTAAAGCAGCCGACAAGCCCGGTGGGCGCGACGGCAGAAGTCGTAAGCACGCAACAAGAGCAGCGGGCGCGATGGGCGGCGCTGCCGGCAAAGAAAGAACAGACTACGATGACGGTTCGACGACACCAGAGAGAAATAGTGTAGGATCGAAGAAGGTGAGAGTGTCTAGAGGGGGGGTGATTAGACTACTCGACAAGATAAAAATTCTGCCTTTTAACAAGAACAGATTTTGGCAGTTTTTGCATAACACACAAGTCAAGTGGCCTACTACACATGCAATTCTAGAGTATGGGCAGCGGAAAGTAAATTGCACAAGTAGTAAAGAGAGGTGGAGAAGATCAAACGCAATTTGGAGACACGGAGATTTTTGTCGTGGTTTCGATAGGTGGTGCTATCGTAGATCCACGTTGATGGAGACTTCAACCCACGGAGGGTAACGGCTGCGCGAGTCCACGGAGGGCTCCACCCACGAAGGGTCCACGAAGAAGCAACCTTGTCTATTCCATCATGGCCTACGCCCACGGAGGACTAGCCTTACTCGGGGTACATCTTCACGAAGTAGGTGATCTCCTTGCCCTTACAAACTTCTTGGTTCAACTCCACATCTCGAAGACGGAGGCTCCCAAGCGACACCTAACCAATCTAGGAGGCACCACCCTCCAAAAGGTAATAGATGTTGTTGATGATGATGAACTCCTTGCTCTTGTGCTTCAAATGATAATCTCCCCAACACTCAACTCTCCTCACTGATATGGCTGTGGTGGAAGAAAGGATTGAGTGGAAAGCAACTTGGGAAGGCTTTCATATGGTAGGAATGGAGCAACTTGATCTCAACACAAGGGTAGGTAGTTCTCTTCTCAGAAAGTGTAAGGTAGGAGTGGTAGTACTTTCTGATGGCTCTCTCCACGAATGAAGAGGGGGTGGAGGGGTATATATAGCCTCCACACAAAATCCAACCGTTACACACATATTTGAGTAATCTCGGTGAGACCGAAGTGAAAACTCGGTCAGACCGAAAGTTCAAATATAGTGAACGTTGGGGTTTTCGATGGGACCGAAAATACCATCTCGGTGAGACCGAAAGTGCAAAAGATATGAACGTTAGGATTTTCGGTGGGACCGAGAAAGAAAACTTGGTTAGACCGATTTGAGAAAAGACAGGAACATGCCAATTTCGGTGGGACCGAAAATGCAATCTCGGTGAGACCGATTTGAGCCAAGACAGAAGCTTGTCAATCTCGGTAAGACGGAAAAAGCAATCTCGGTTATTCCGATATGATGTCAAATGGTTACAGAAGGTTGGCAGTCCAGTTTCGGTGAGACCGATCTCAAACTCGGAATGACCGAAATTTCTAGGGTTTGGCTTATGGCTGAGGTGGTTCATCTCAGTGGGACTGAGTTGGAAGAATCGGTTTGTCCGAGATTACTTATGAGTGTGTATAGTAGTGAAAGTTGCTGATAGTTGAAGGAGACATATCACTAAGCACTTGAGCAACCAGATCATCAACACAACCTCATCCCCTTTTAATAGTATTGGCTTTTCCTATGGACTCAATGTGATCTTGGATCACTAAACCAAAAATGGAGTCTTGAGCTTTTGCCAATGCTTGCCTTAGCATTTTGAGGGGTCCACTTCTTCAGTCATTTCCATAGCCAATGTGATTGGATTTCCTGAAACATACTTGATAAAAGCATTAGTCCAACCACAAAGTATGTTGTCATTAATTACCAAAACCACCCGGAGAGCAAATGTGCTTTCAATCTCCCCCTTTTTGGTAATTGATGGCAACACACTAAAATCACACTAAACAAGACATCAAAGCTTATTGAAAGAAAGACAGAATTATCACGAAAGCTTTGACAAGCATGTAGTACACAGGCTCCCCCTACAAGTGTGCAAGATTTTCATAAATTTTGGTTTTGGACTACCACAAGCACACAAGAGAGATAAGCAGGATGTGCTACATGCAGCTTGGCTATATGCATCAGAGCAGAAGAAAAAGAAGTGAGTGATAATGCATATGTGCATGGTGATTTCTTGCAAACAAGTATTTACAAGCAAGTCACCATCATGCACATTCTGCAAGATGCATATACTTACCTTGAGGTTCCTTGGCATTGTACCTGAAGGGATAAACTTGAGAAAACAAGGTTAGATAACACAAGAGTATTCCTTCAACCAACTGCAAGAACATCAAGAGTACCAAGCCAAGGATGACATGTATAAGGAGTGTCTCATATTGAGCACAGGCTTGAATCAGCAAACATGTCTCCGAAACTAAAAGATTTTCAATGAACTCTGAGAGATTTTGCTTTCCATAAAGATATCAATCGTGAAGATTTCTCTCCCTTTGAGTTCTCTCAGAACAAGGGGTTTGATGGAAATAGCAAAATCAAAAGAATGATGCCAATTGTAATGTCCAATGTAAAACACGGCAAAGCTTTGATGTGATTCTCTCCCCCTTAAGATAAGATTGCTTTTCTTCTCCCCTAAGTGTTCTCTTCTCCCCTACTCCCCCTAAGTCTTCTCCCCCTTTGACATCAAGTGCCGAAAAGGACAGCAAACTAGGAAGGACAGGAAAGATGGAAGGAAAGAAGTGGGATCCTTAAGAATCACAACAGGGCAAATAAGAACATTCCAAGAGAAACAATGAGTGGAGCTGCAGGAGATGATATCCTGGAGGAAATAAATCAGTGACACCGAATGGAGTTAGGGTAGACCCTTTTCGGTTAGACCGAAATAAATCGGTGACGCCGAGTTTAATTCCAAGGAAATACAGAAATAATTCAGCTCACTTTGCGAGGAATGTTTCAAAGGATTTGCAATGAATTTGTGAAAGATTTTCAGGGAATTGATCAGAGCCAAAAGGATATTCACAAAGATATAAGAAAAGAAATGAAAAATGATTCCTAGATGAAGTTTTTTTGTTGTTGTTGTTGTTTTAAAGAAAACTCAATGAGAGAACATAAGAGAAAACAGAAAGACTTCAAAAGCATATGTACTTCATCTAGATAAAGGTCGGCGACAAGATCACCTATGTTTGAGTATATTGACTTAGGAGTCAAATGAGGACATTTGATCATAGGTCATACTCATCATTTAAGCTCAAAATGGGGTTGCCATTTTTCGATTAAGCATTTGATGTGATCACATCTTATGAAGCTGCTTGTACTCATGACTTTGAGTAAAGCTCCTTAAAGATGTGAAGAACATACCTTGGGCTTGTTGATGCTTTGCTCATGTAGGTAAGCTCGATGTAGGTGCTCATTGAATGTGAAGTTGGAGCGCCATTTCTACTTGTGTAGTTCATCTTCCTACATGGGTTAGGCAAGCAAGGAAATACTCGAGGATATCCAAGATGACAAGAGTGAAATACTAGATGTATAAGATGTCAAAAAGGATATGTGGAATTTTGTTCCTTGAACTCAACATCCCAAAGGGCTAGATACTTGGTCAATGACAAGATTACTCATGAATTGAGTGTGTGGTAATCTTGTGGAATGTAGATCATCCAAGTACCTGCAAAGAGTTAGATGCAATACAAGGAGGCAAATGTGTCCAAGACATATGATCATCATCATAAGAGAAATATCAAGGATTAGTCAAGTAGGCTCATGCCTTGCATGCATCAATGGAGTTATCACTCCAAGTTTGAAGCATCAATGATGTTCAACTCACTCCTTAAGCGACAAAACACTTTCTCATCAAGAGGTTTTGTAAAGATATCAGCAAGTTGTTTGTCAGTACGAACATGCTTAAGATTAATATCACCCTTGGCAATATGATCACGAATAAAATGGTGACGAACTTCAATATGCTTTGTTCGAGAGTGTTGCACTGGATTGTGTCCAATTTTAATTGCACTCTCATTGTCACAAAGCAAGGGAACACGTCTCACATGTATCCCATAATCTTTAAGCGTTTGTGTCATCCATAGCAATTGAGCACAACACGAACCAGCAGCAATATATTCCGCTTCAGCTGTGGATAAAGATACCGAATTTTGTTTCTTGGAGGACCAAGATACAAGGGATCGACCAAGGAATTGACATGTACCCGAAGTTGACTTTCTATCAACCTTGTCACCGGCATAGTCCAAGTCGGAATAGCCAACAAGATCGAAAGAGGCTCTCTTAGGATACCAAATGCCAAAGTTTGGTGTGTGTATCAGGTATCTCACTATCCTTTTAACAGCTTTAAGATGACATTCTTTAGGGGCTGCTTGATATCGCGCACACATGCATACACTCAACATTATGTCAGGACGAGAAGCACAAAGATATAGTAGAGAACCAATCATAGAACGGTAAACCCTTTGATCAACGGGTTCTCCATCTTTTGTCAAGTCATTATGTCCACTAGTAGGCATGGGGGTACTCATACCTTTGCTTTCTTGCATGTTGAACTTCTTGAAGAGATCCTTGGTGTACTTTGTTTGTGAGACAAAGGTACCCTCCTTAGATTGCTTGATTTGCAACCCAAGGAAGAATTTGAGTTCACATATCATGGACATCTCATACTTCTCCGACATAAGTTGTCCAAACTTCTTGCTAAAATGGGGGTTAGTTGAACCAAAGATAATATCATCAACATATATTTGGCACACAAATAGTTCACCATTAACCCTTTTCGTGAACAGCGTTGAGTCTATCTTTCCAATCTCAAAGCCTTTTTCAAGAAGAAAGCTAGTTAAGCATTTGTACCAAGCTCCAGGAGCTTGTTTAAGACCATAAAGAGCTTTGTGCAACTTGTAAACATGATTAGGCTTTTTGGGATTCACAAAACCGGGAGGTTGTTTCACAAATACTTCCTCCTCAATTTCACCATTTAGGAAAGCACTTTTGATGTCCATTTGATAGAGAGTAATATCATGATGATTGGCATAAGCAAGAAGAATGCGAATGGATTCAAGTCTAGCAACGGGGGCATAGGTCTCACCATAGTCCATACCTTCGACTTGTGTGTAACCTTGAGCTACGAGACGAGCCTTGTTGCGGATGACTTGTCCATCTTCATCTTGCTTGTTCCGAAACACCCATTTGGTTCCAATGATGTTTTGATCATCCTTGGGTTTCTCTACCAAAGTCCACACCTTGCTCCTCTCGAAGTTGTGTAGTTCTTCGTGCATAGCGTTCACCCAATCCGGGTCTTCAAGTGCTTCTTCTACCTTCATAGGTTCAATACTAGAGATAAATGAGTAATGCTCACAAAAGTTAGCTAAGCGAGTTTTAGAGCGAGTAATTCTCCCGGAGTTGATGTCGTTCATCATTTGTTCCACGGGATGATTCTTCTTGACTCTTGCTCGGACTCGGGATAGCTTTTGTTGATGTTGTGGCTGAGCTTCCTCATCATCTTCATCTTCCTCTTCTTCTTCTTCTTCATTGTTGTTGGTGTTGTCTTGAGGCGGTGGATAAGGAGGTTGTGGTGGATCTTCTTGTTGCACTTCCTCATCTTGGTGAGTTCCACTTGTGGAGGCCTCCATGTTGCCTTGAGGTTCATCTCGCCGTGAGGTAGGGGGCTCCACATATGTAGATGATGTACTCTCCTTCACTTCCATGGGACGGATCTTTCCAATAGATAAGTCTTGGATAGCTTCCGATGGGTCCTTGTCTCCTACATCAATAGGCATTTGCTTTACTTGCGAGCCATTAGATTCATCAAACTTCACATCTACCGTCTCTTCAACCTTTCGGGTGAAATTATTGTAGACACGGTAGGTGTGGGAGTTTGATCCATAACCAAGGAGAAAGCCTTCATGAGATTTAGGAGCAAATTTAGACCGACGATGCTTATCAAGGATATAGCATTTTGAACCAAAGACACGAAAATATCCCACTTGGGGTTTGTTACCGGTGAGGAGCTCGTATGATGTCTTGCCGAGGAGCTTATGAAGATAAAGCCTGTTGATAGCATGGCAAGCTGTCTCGACCGCTTCTCCCCAAAAATGCTTCGGTGTCTTGTATTCATCAAGCATCGTTCTCGCCATCTCTATGAGCGTTCGGTTCTTCCTATCAACAACTCCATTTTGTTGAGGAGTGTACATAGCCGAGAACTCATGTAGAATTCCTTCCTCATCGAGAAAAGAGTCTACATTAGCGTTCTTGAACTCCGTTCCATTGTCACTCCGAACTTTCTTGATCTTCACCTCAAATTGATTTTGGGCCTTTTTGGCAAAGGTCTTGAAGATTCTCTGAACCTGCGATTTATCATCAAGGAAAAATACCCACGTAAATCTGGAAAAATCATCAACTATAACTAGACCAAAGGAGTTACCACCAAGGCTTTTGTAAGCATTGGGACCGAAGAGATCCATATGAAGAAGCTCAAGCGGTCTCCTTGTGGTCATGATGTTCTTTACGGGATGACTTCCACCTACTTGTTTTCCTGCTTGACAAGCACTACAAAGTCTATCTTTGTCAAATAGAACATCTTTAACACCAAGAATATGATCACCTTTGATTAGCTTGTCTAGATTACGCATACCAACATGTCCTAGCCTTCTATGCCATAACCAACCTTTAGAGGATTTAGCAATGAAACAAGCTCTAGGTTGGGCTTTCTTAGTGAAATCAACAATATATAGATCACCTCTACGGATACCGGTAAATGCCATGTTTTGATTGTCACGACGAAAGACTTGGCAATCTACTTTGGTGAATAGCACATTGAATCCAAAGTCAGCTAATCTAGACACGGAAAGTAAATTGTATCCAAGAGATTCTACAAGCATGACATTTTGAATAGAGCTATCATGAGATATGGCCACCTTACCAAGGCCAAGTACCTTACCCTTGGAGTTATCTCCAAAAGTCACATACTTGCGTGGACCATCGTTCTTTGCAAGCTCTCGAAACATGTCTTTGTCTCCGGTCATGTGGTCGGTGCATCCACTATCAAGAATCCACTCTTTTCCGCCGGACATGTAGTCTCTCAGATTTGCCATGAGATTGAGACTCTTCATGACCTTGTCTAGCTCGGTGTACGAATCGGAGTAATCATCGTCTTGCTCATGCTCATCATCATATTGACCCATAGATTGTTCATCATCAACACCTAGGTCAATTTGATAAGTACTTGCATTAGTTTGGTCAATGTGACAATAATCTTCGGAATGCAATACAAGAGCATTTCTAATTATAATATTGAAAAGACCGGGATCACCCTTCTTTTTCATAAGATCACGAAGCTCAAAGAAGCATTTATCAAAGTTAGGATCATTGGGGTGCATCTTATCAAATTCAATAGTCTTGTATAAAATTTCATCAAGACTTCTCAAAGAGTAGTCCCGATAAAGTTCTTCCAAGAACTTCCATATAGCATAGGCACACTCAAAGTTTGTAACAAGCTTAAGCAAATCATCGGGTAACCCTCTAATGATGAGATTTACAGTTCTAAGGTTACAAAGCAAATCAAGCTCTTCATCCATGGTAGGGTGCAAGGGATCAAAAGGAGGCACATAGGGGGTCTCAACATATTTGCACAAATTGTACATCTTAAAGATACTAAGCATTTCAGACCTCCATGAGTTATAGAACCTTCCGTTAAGAACAGGCACTCTATGGCTAATACTCCCAAACGTAGACACGTCCATCTTCCTCCAATGGTGTGTAAACCAAAGCAATGGAGACCAAGGCTCTGATACCAATTGTAGGATCAAAGAAGGTGAGAGTGTCTAGAGGGGGGGGGGTGATTAGACTACTCGACAAGATAAAAATTCTGCCTTTTAACAAGAACAGATGTTGGCAGTTTTTGCATAACACACAAGTCAAGTGGCCTACTACACATGCAATTCTAGAGTATGGGCAGCGGAAAGTAAATTGCAGAAGTAGTAAAGAGAGGTGGAGAAGATCAAACGCAATTTGGAGACACGGAGATTTTTGTCGTGGTTCCGATAGGTGGTGCTATTGTACATCCACGTTGATGGAGACTTCAACCCACAGAGGGTAACGGCTGCGCGAGTCCACGGAGGGCTCCACCCACGAAGGGTCCACGAAGAAGCAACCTTGTCTATTCCATCATGGCCTACGCCCACGGAGGACTAGCCTTACTCGGGGTAGATCTTCACGAAGTAGGTGATCTCCTTGCCCTTACAAACTTCTTGGTTCAACTCCACATCTCGAAGACGGAGGCTCCCAAGCGACACCTAACCAATCTAGGAGGCACCACCCTCCAAAAGGTAATAGATGTTGTTGATGATGATGAACTCCTTGCTCTTGTGCTTCAAATGATAATCTCCCCAACACTCAACTCTCCTCACTGATATGGCTGTGGTGGAAGAAAGGATTGAGTGGAAAGCAACTTGGGAAGGCTTTCATATGGTAGGAATGGAGCAACTTGATCTCAACACAAGGGTAGGTAGTTCTCTTCTCAGAAAGTGTAAGGTAGGAGTGGTAGTACTTTCTGATGGCTCTCTCCACGAATGAAGAGGGGGTGGAGGGGTATATATAGCCTCCACACAAAATCCAACCGTTACACACATATTTGAGTAATCTCGGTGAGACCGAAGTGAAAACTCGGTCAGACCGAAAGTACAAATATAGTGAACGTTGGGGTTTTCGGTGGGATCGAAAATACCATCTTGGTGAGACCGAAAGTGCAAAAGATATGAACGTTGGGATTTTCGGTGGGACCGAGAAAGAAAACTTGGTTAGACCGATTTGAGAAAAGACAGGAACATGCCAATTTCGGTGGGACCGAAAATGCAATCTCGGTGAGACCGATTTGAGCCAAGACAGAAGCTTGTCAATCTCGGTAAGACCGAAAAAGCAATCTCGGTTATTCCGATATGATGTCAAATGGTTACAGAAGGTTGGCAGTCCAGTTTCGGTGAGACCGATCTCAAACTCGGAATGACCGAAATTTCTAGGGTTTGGCTTATGGCTGAGGTGGTTCATCTCGGTGGGACTGAGTTGGAAGAATCGGTTTGTCCGAGATTACTTATGAGTGTGTATAGTAGTGAAAGTTGCTGATAGTTGAAGGAGACATATCACTAAGCACTTGAGCAACCAGATCATCAACACAACCTCATCCCCTTTTAATAGTATTGGCTTTTCCTATGGACTCAATGTGATCTTGGATCACTAAACCAAAAATGGAGTCTTGAGCTTTTGCCAATGCTTGCCTTAGCATTTTGAGGGGTCCACTTCTTCAGTCATTTCCATAGCCAATGTGATTGGATTTCCTGAAACATACTTGATAAAAGCATTAGTCCAACCACAAAGTATGTTGTCATTAATTACCAAAACCACCCGGAGAGCAAATGTGCTTTCAAATAGATCCTAAAACAGATCAAAAGTGTCTTACAAAATAATAAAAGCACAAGGACTAAACTGAAAAAAATGAAAAACCAGAAAGGAAAACCGGAAACCGGAAATCACGGGAGTGCCCGACAGCGTGACAAGTGTCGCGCGCGGAGCACCCATGAAAAGTTTCACGGGCGCCCCGCACATGACACTTGTTGTGCGCGGAGTGCTCCTCGACTAATCGTTACGGGGAGCACTCCTCTACTAGTTATTTTGGTTTTGCAAGGCTAGTGGTAACGGGGCAAAGAAGGTAAACTAGTTGTTGATCACCTATTGTCCAGCATCTGGTCAACACATCAATTATGATTAATGTTCCATATTATTGTAAGGGATGCCCTAAGAATGTCAGAGGTGAAGTAAAGATGTTGTTGCATGTTCCTAAAGAAACTTTGAATAAGAAATATTTAGGTATGCCTTATGATGTGGGCTCTTTGAAGAATGGAGCCTCAAGTATTTGAGAGATTATATGTGGAGCAAAGTCTAGGGCTGTATTGAGAAAACTATCCCCTTGGCTGGGAAGGGAGTCTGGTTCAAGTTTGTGGCACGAGTAGTTCATGTTTATTCAATGTCATGTTTTAAACTTTATGTTTTAAACTTCCTAGGGGTTTGTAAACAACTGAACATGTTAATCTGAAAATTTTGATGGGGAAGTAAGGAGGTCCATAGAAAACCTAACTGGGTTTCTTGGGATACTTTAACATAACCCAAGTACATGGGAGGTTTGAGCTTCAAGGATTTTGAATTGTTTAATTTGGCTTTGCTAGCAAAACATGTGTCGCGTGTACTAAAAACTCGAGATTCTCTAAGTGCAAGAATTTTAAAGGTTGTCTATTTTCCTTCTGGTTCAATTCTTGATGCAGGGCTCGGTAACCATCCTAGCCAGATCTGGAGAGAGCAACTTCTTAGGGACATGATGTTCTAAAACATGGATTGATGAGGAGAATTGGCAACAGAGCATCAACTAATATATAGAGTGACAACTAGATTCCCATGGATGTGATGATGCATCCCTTTGGATGTAGGTCAGACAATCCTCATGTATATGTGTACGAACACATTGATCACACTTCAGCTAGATGCAGTAGTACAATGAGCTCATATACAATCATAGTCAAAAAAAATGAGCTCATATACAAACGGTTTTTAACCCCTTTCTGCGACAGCATTTCAAACTGTCGCCTTGCCTGTGTGTACGATAGAGGGTGGGTCCTTCCCACGTGACCCAGAAACCGTCGGGGATAAGGATTATTAATGCATATGTTTTGTAGAACTAAGCGTATGCGAGGCCCGCATCTATCCCAAATGTGAGTCTTCAGATAACTGTTTGTGATATGTCAAATATCCCAAAAGCTCCATCCTTGCTACACATTTGTGCTCGCATTACCATAGCTATCGGTATTATGTGGTGCAACATTTTTGTCGGCGTCGTGGGAACCGGGGTACCCAAACTAGCCTGCCTGCGGCCCACGGCGTGGCTCCTTCACTGGCATGGTATGACCCATCTTTGGCATCAACCCACAAGACCCTCGCGAGGGGCCAAGCCTCGCGAGGCGGACAACACCAAGGCCTCTGGAAGGAGCAGTCTCTCTAGGCTGGCTCCTGAGTAGCGGAGATCTCTATGCAAGCCCCCACCTCGTGAGGTTCAGGTGACACAAGCCATGATGACCAAGGTTAGACGGGCGCCAGCGGGCGCAGTGCAATAGGTTTCCTCTTTGGTGCTCAAGAAGCAAGCGCATGCACGGAGTCCCGAGGAATCAACCAAAGGTTTCCATTTCCATGCAACAAGACCAAGATCGCCAGGCCGGCAGAACGGAGGTCATCACTAAGCCGACCATAGAGTCATGACCAGAAGCTTTGCAGGCGAAGACCACCTTTCGTCATGATAAGATGTACTAGTTGTCTCCCTTCAAATTTGGTTGTTGTGGGATCCCTTCCCGCCTTCATTTTGGGAGGAGGACCAAGGGCACTATAAATATAGCCTAGCCACCACCATAGCAGGGGACGGATAATTCAGATCACCCGCACCACCACACAAGCAAGAACACACCTCCTGAGGTTGTTCCACCACTGTACTAGTTCATCCTCAACCCACCTCGAGGCAATCCACCACAAAGCAGGAGTAGGGTATTACACCACGAGGTGGCCTGAACCTGGGTAAACTGCCTTGTCCCATTTCCTTCTTGTTCATCTAGCTAGGCCGTGAGAATGACGAGTAGGCAGACATGGGAAGTTGAGTTCTTCGCATGCACCCCAGTGTTCAAATCTATCAAGGGTCTGCGGAGCCCCGAATCCAACATTTGGCGCACCAGGTAGGGGTGCATCGGAGTCTCTTCTTCCGGTCGATTCACCATCGCCTCGCCGTCCCCATGGCGGATGCTCGTCGAGTTCGTGCTGAGCGTCGGGCTGCCCTCGCTGCCCGCGTGGCCGAGACGGTACCTCCAGGCGGCGGCATTCCTCGCCGTTCCCCATCATCGGCGGTAGACGTTGCCACCGGTCCCGTAGCCCGTGAGCAGCAAGATTTGTCGTTGCCGCTCTCCGCGTAGCGCGACGGTCGCACCGCTACCCCGTCGTTGACTCCCGTGGCTGCTTCGTCCTCCCACGCCCGTCGCGGGCCAACGAACTAGCAGGTTGCACTGCTCATGGTGCATGAGATCATGCGCTACCGCCCGGTGGATGACCTCTACGAGGACTGGCTGGACCACATCGTCGAACTCGTCAGTGCCGCGGGAGAAGCTCGACCATCGTCCCGCTCGCTGCCTCCCCCACCGCCTCAAGCGGGCAACGTGGCCCATGGCACACCTCATCCTCCTCTCCGGCGTGACGTCATCCTGGAGCCAAGGCGTGATGCTCCCCAGCACGACCCGCCCCGCAGGGCGCTCGCGCGCGATGAAGAAAGCTGCCAGGTAGTGCAGCAGCCCCAAGGCGAGGCACGTGCACTCCTAGCACCACCTCGTCAAGGTCGCGCACCACCCCACACGGCGTCACATGAACACCCTGACCAGGATCCACCTCCACGACGGTCACCCGTGAGCATGGCGGGCTACCGAGCGTTCAACCCGGAGCCGTGTTGCATCATTTGGCCCGGCAAGTTCAAACCAGACCTGCCTCCACGCTACGATGGAACACCCGACCCTGCCAAGTTCCTGTAGATCTACGAGCTGAGCATCGAGGTGGGCAGCGGCGAGGAGAAGGTTATGGCCAATTGGTTCCTCATGGAGCTTAAGGACGGCGCGCATTCGTGGCTCCTGAACCTCCAAACGGAGTCGATTACCTCCTCGGAGGAGCTGCACAAACATTTCATCTCCAACTTCCAAGGGACTCATGACCGCGCCCCTGCGGTAGGCGACCTGCGGCGTATCAAGCAGCAGCCAGGGGAGAACCTGCACAAATACATCCATCATTTTACCAATGTCCGCATCAAGATTGCCAAGGTGTCAAACAAGGCCATCATCTGCACGTTCAATGATGGTGTCCGGGACGTCAGGATGAAGGAAGAGCTCGCCATTCATGAGGATCTGTGCTCGGCTCTCGAGATGTTCAACATGGAAACCAAGTGCGCAAGGGCAAAAGAGGGTCACCTCTCGCTCGTCGAGCTCCACGAGGCAGATCCAGAAGACAAGAAGGCCAAGACCAAGGATTTGAAGCGTAAGGGACCGGCTGTGCTCACAGCCGAGCCTGAGATGAAGCATGGTTGCGACCATCCCGAGTCCTCTAAGGGCGGCCGCCCGTTCTGCGTCTTCCACAACATGCACAGCCACAACACCAACGACTGCCAGGAGCTCAGGGCCATCCACGACGGGCGCCTCGATCGTCGCCTCGAGCATGGTGACCGAGGCTACAGCTGCGGAGGTGGCCGTGGTGGAGGACGCTGGGAAATCCGCGACTCCCGCCAAGGCTGGCACGATCAGCCTTGTGAGGACCACTGGCAGGGCCAGCCTCATGAGGGCCCTTGGAGGGATCAGCCTCACGAGGGCCCTTGGAGGGATCAGCCTCGTGAGGACCGCCCTCAGGGCAACACTGTCCTTCCTCCGCTACCACCACCTCCAAGAAGGAATGACGACCACCACCAAGATGATGGGGCTGGGGGCTTTCAAGAGCCTCGTGCCATCGCTTGCATACGTCGTGTCTTCAAGTAGTTCATTCGTGAAGTGAATGCAGTCCTTCCCAAGCTCGAGGCAATGCGTTCGCTCAAATGGTCCAAGTACGCTGTCACCTTCGGCTCAGCTGACCAGCTCAAGTGCGTGGCCACAGCCGACACCCTCCCGATGCTCTGCTCGCCTACTATCAACAACGTGCTCGTCACCAAGACACTCATCGATGGCGGTGCGGGACTCAATGTCCTCTCCATCGAGACCTTTGAGACTCTCCAGGTGCCATATGACCAGCTTCAGCCTACCCGGCCCTTCTCAGGAGTGACCGACAGCTACACCACCCCAATAGGGCAAATCCGCCTTCTTGTCACCTTCGGCGACCATAAGAACTACTGCACCGAGCTCATCGACTTCGACGCCGCCCACATCCGTCTCCCGTACAACGCCATCCTCGGGTACCCGACCTTAGCCAAGTTCATGGCGGCGACCCACCACGGCTACAACGTCCTCAAGATGCTAGGAAGCGGCGGCATCAGCACAGTCGCCTACAATGAGAAGGATGCGGTGTGCTCCCTCGAGCGTGCCTACCAAGCTGCGGCGGTCAAGAACCCAGATGACGAGGGCTTTGCCTACCCTCCTGAGGCCGTCCCAAAGAAGAAGAAGTAGCTACTCAATATAGGGCCCCAGGACAACGGGGCGCCCGATGGTCGTGCCTCAGGACCTATGCCCATGGATGGGGCGCCTTCCCCTCACGCATAGGATGGCGCGCCCTGATACGTCTCCAACGTATCTATAATTTTTGATTGTTCCATGCTATTATATATTCTGTTTTGGATGTTTAATGGGCTTTATTACACACTTTTATATTATTTTTGGGACTAACCTACTAACCCAAGGCCTAGTGCAAATTGCTGTTTTTTTTTGCCTATTTCAGTGTTTCGCAGAAAAGGAATATCAAACGGAGTCCAAATGGAATAAACCTCCGGGAGATTTATTTTTGGAACGATATCTTCACGAGAGACTTGGAGTACAAGTCAGAGAAGAAACGAGGTGCCCGTGAGGGGGCAGGGCGCGCCCAGGGGGGTAGGCGCGCTCCCACCCTCGTGGGCCCCACGTTGCTCCACCGACGTACTTTTTCCTCCTATATATACCCATATATCCTAAAAACATTGAGGAGCATGAAGAAACCCTAATTCCACCGTCGTAACCTTCTGTTCCCGTGAGATCCCATCTTGGGGCCTGTCCCGGAGCTCCGCCGGAGGGGGCATCGATCACGGAGGGCTTCTACATCAACACCATAGCCTCTCCGATGAGTTGTGAGAAGTTTACCACAGACCTTCGGGTCCATAGTTATTAGCTAGATGGCTTCTTCTCTCTTTGGATCTCAATACAAAGTTCTCTTCGATCTTCGAGGAGATCTATTCGATGTAATCTTTTTTGCGGTGTGTTTGTCGAGATCCGATGAATTGTGGGTTTATGATCAAGATTATCTATGAACAATATTGTATTATTTTCTGAAATTTGTTATGTATGATTATAATATCCTTGCAAGTCTCTTCGAATTATTGGTTTGGTTTGGCCTACTAGATCTATAGTTCTTGCAATGGGAGAAGTGCTTGGCTTTGGGTCCAGAGATACCTCTCCGACACTCGAAGTGACAAATACTATTCTTGATCTATGCCAACACCACGAACACCATCGGAGACACCTGTAGAGCATCTTCATAATCACCTAGTTATGTTGTGACGTTTGATAGCACACAAGGTGTTCCTCCGGTATTCGGGAGTTGCATAATCTGATACTCATAGGAACATGTATAAGTCATGAAGAAAGCAATAGTAGTAAAACTAAACGATCATAGTGCTAAGCTAACGGATGGGTCTTGTCCATCACATCATTCTCCTAATGATGTGATCTCATTGATAAAATGACAACTCATGTCTATGGTTAGGAAACATAACCATCTTTGATCAATGAGCTAGTCTAGTAGAGGCATACTAGGGACACTCTGTTTTGTCTATGTATTCACACATGTACTAAGTTTCCAGTTAATACAATTCTAGCATGAATAACAAACATTTATCATGATAAAAGGAAATAAATAATAACTTCATTATTGCCTCTAGGGCATATTTCCTTCAGTCTCCCACTTGCACTAGAGTCAATAATCTAGATCACATCACCATGTGATTAACACCAATAGTTCACATCACCATGTGATTAACACCCATAGTTCTCATCGCCATGCGACTAATACCCAAAGGGTTTACCAGAGTCAACAATCTAGTTCACATCGCCATGTGATTAACACCCAAAGAGTACTAAGGTGTGATCATGTTTTTGCTTCGTCAGGGAAGTTTAGTCAGCGGGTCTGTTAGATTCAGATCCGTGTGTATTTTGCAAATTTCTATGTCTACAATGCTCTGCATGGAGCTACTCTAGCTAATTGCTTCCACTTCTAATACGCATCCATATTGATACTTAGAGTCATCTGGATTAGTGTCAAAGATTGCATCGGCATAACTCTTTACGACGAACTCTTTATCACCTCCATAATCGAGAAACATTTTCTTAGTCATCCAGTTACTAAGGATAATTTTGACCGCTGTCCAGTGATATACTCCTAGATCACTATTGTACCTCCTTGACAAAGTGATGGCAAGGTACACAACAGGTTTGGTGCACATCATGGCATACTATATAGAACCTATGGCTGAGGCATAGGGAATGACTTTCATTCTTTCTCTATCTTCTACCAAGGTCAGGTTTTGAGTCTTACTCAACTTCATACCTTTTAACTCAGGAAAGAACTCCTTCTCTGACTGATCCATTTTAAACTACTTCAAAATTTGTCAAGGTATGTACTCATTGAAAGAACTTATCAAGCATCTCTATCTATCTCTATAGATCTTGATGCTCAATATGTAAGCAGCTTCACCAAGGTCTTTCTTTGAAAAACTCCTTTCAAACACTCCTTTATGTTTTCCAGAAAATTCTACATGATTTCCGATCGACAATATGTCATTCACATATACTCATCAGAAAGGTTGTAGTGCTCCCACTCACTTTCTTGTAAATAGAGGCTTCACCGCAAGTCTGAATAAATCTATATGCTTTGATCAACTTATCAAAGCGTATATTCCAACTCCGAGATGCTTGCACTAGTCCATAGATGGATCGCTGGAGCTTGCACATTTTGTTAGCACCTTTAGGATTGGCAAAACCTTCTGGTTGCATCATATGCAATTCTTCTTTAATAAATCCATTAAAGAATGCAGTTTTGTTATCCATTTGCCAGATTTCATAAAATGCGGCAATTGCTAACATGATTCGGACAGACTTAAGCATCGCTACGGGTGAGAAAGTCTCATCGTAGTCAACTCCTTGAACATGTCAAAAACCTTTCGCAACAAGTCGAGCTTTGTAAACAGTAACATTACCGTCAGCGCCGGTCTTCCTCTTGAAGATCCATTTATTTTCGATTGCTTGCAGATCATCGGGTAAGTCAACCAAAGTCCACACTTTGTTCTCATACATGGATCCCATCTCAGATTTCATGGCCTCAAGCCATTTTGCAGAATCTGGGCTCATCATCGCTTCCTCATAGTTCATAAGTTCATCATGGTCCAGTAACATGACTTCCAGAACCGGGTTGCCGTACCACTCTGGTGCGGAACGTACTCGGGTTGATCTACGAAGTTTAGAAGTAACTTGGTCTGAAGTTTCATGATCATCATCATTAGCTTCCTCACTAATTGGTGTAAGAATCACCGGAACTAGTTTCTGTGATGTACTACTTTCCAATTTGGGAGAAGGTACAATTACCTCATCAAGTTCCACTTTCCTCCCACTCACTTCTTTCGAGAGAAAACTCCTTCTCTAGAAAGGATCCATTCTTAGCAACGAATAACTTGCCTTCGGATCTGTGATAGAAGGTGTACCCAATAGTCTCCTTTGGGTATCCTATGAAGACACATTTCTCCGACTTGGGTTCGAGCTTATCAGGTTGAAGCTTTTTCACATAAGCATCGCAGCCCAAACTTTAAGAAACAACAACTTTGGTTTCTTGCCAAACCACAGTTCATAAGGCGTCATCTCAACGGATTTAGATGGTGCCCTTATTTAACGTGAATGCAGCCGTCTCTAATGCATAACCCAAAACGATAGTTGTAAATCGGTAAGAGACATCTTAGATCGCACCATATCTAATAAAGTACGATGACGACGTTCAGACACACCATTACGTTGTGGTGTTCCGGGTGGCGTGAGTTGTGAAACTATTCCACATTGTTTTAAATGAAGGTCAAAATCGTAACTTCAAATATTCGCCTCCGCGATCAGACCGTGGGAACTTAATTTTCTTGTTACGATGATTCTCTACTTCACTGTGAAATTTCTTTGAACCTTTCAAATGTTTCAGACTTGTGTTTAATCAAGTAGATATACCCATATCTTCTCAAATCATCAGTGAAGGTCAGAAAATAACGATACCCGCCGCGAGCTTCAACACTCATCGGTCCACATACATCAGTATGTATGATTTCCAAAAAATCAGTTGCTCGCTCCATTGTTCCGGAGAACGGAGTTTTAGTCATCTTGCCCATGAGGCATGGTTCGCAAGCACCAAGTGATTCATAATCAAGTGATTCCAAAAGCCCATCACCATGGAGTTTCTTCATGCGCTTTACACCAATATGACCTAAACGGCAGTGCCACAAATAAGTTGCACTATCATTATTAACCGTACACCTTTTGGCTTTAGTATTATGAATATGTGTATTACTACGATCGAGATCCAACAAACTATTTTCATTGGTTGTATGACCATCAAAGGCTTTATTCATGTAAACAGAATAACAATTATTCTATGACTTTAAATGAATAACCGTATTGCAACAAACATGATCAAATCATATTCATGCTCAACGTAAATGCCAAATAACATTTATTTAGGTTCTACACTAATCCCGAAAGTATAGGGAGTGTGCGATTATGATCATATCAATCTTGGAACCACTTCCAACACACATCATCACTTCACCTTTAACTAGAATCTGTTCATTCTGCAACTCTCATTTCGAGTTACTAATTTTAGCAACTGAACTGGTATCAAATACCCAGGGGTTGCTATGAACACTAGTAAAATACACATCAATAATTTGTATATCAAATATACCTTTGTTCACTTTGCCATCCTTCTCATCCTCCAAGTATCTAGGGCAGTTCCCCTTCTAGTGACCATTTCCTTTGCAGTAAAAGCACTTAGTTTCAGGTTTGAACTTAGCTTTAGGTTTCTTCACGGGAGTGACAACTTGCTTGTCATTCTAATTGAAGTTCCCCTTCTATCCCTTTGCCCTTTACTTGAAACAAGTGGTCTTGTTAACCATCAACACTTGATGCTCTTTCTTGATTTCTACCTTCACCAATTTCAGCATCGCGAAGAGCTCGGGAATTACTTTCGTCATCCCTTGCATATTATAGTTCATCACAAAGTTCTACTAACTTGGTGATAGTGACTAGAGAACTTCGTCAATTACTATCTTATCTGGAAGATTAACTCCCACTTGATTCAAGTAACTATAGTACCCAGACAATCTGAGCACATGCTCACTGGTTGAGCTATTCTCCTCCATCTTGTAGGCAAAGTACTATCAAAGGTCTCATACCTCTCGACACGGGCATGAGTATGAAATACTAATTTCAAATCTTAGAACATCTTATATGCTCCGTGACGTTTCAAAATGTTTTTGAAGTCCCGGTTCTAAGACGTAAAGCATGGTGCACTTAAACTATCAAGTAATCATCATGCCGAGCTTTTGTCAAAACATTCATAATGTCTGCATCTGCTCCTGCAATAGGTCTGTCACCTAGTGGTGCATCAAGGACATAATTCTTCTGTGCAACAATGAGGATAATCCTGAGATCACGGACCTAGTCCGCATCATTGCTACTAACATCTTTCAACTTAGTTTTCTCTAGGAACATATAAAAAATAAACGGGGAGCAACATCGTGAGCTATTGATCTACAACATAGATATGCTAATACTACCGGGACTAAGTTCATGATAAATTAAAGTTCAATTTAATCATATTACTTAAGAACTCCCACTTAGATTGACATCCCTCTAATCATCTAAGGGATCACGTGATCCATATCAACTAAACCATGTCCAATCATCACGTGAGATGGAGTAGTTTTCAATGGTGAACATCTTATGTTGATCATATCTACTATATGATTCACGCTCGACCTTTCGGTCTCGAGTGTTCCGAGGCCATATCTGCATATGCTAGGCTCGTCAAGTTTAACCCGAGTATTCTGCTTGTGCAAAACAGGCTTGCACCCGTTGTATGTGAACGTAGAGCCTATCACACCCAATCATCACGTGGTGTCTTAGCACGAAGAACTTTCGCAACGATGCATACTCAGGGAGAACACTTGTACCTTGAAATTTTGTAAGGGATCATCTTATAATGCTACCGTCGTACTAAGCAAAATAAGAAGCATAATAAGATAAACATCACAAGTAATCAAAATATGTGACATGATATGGTCATCATCATCTTGTGCTTTTGATCTCCATCTTCAAAGCACCGTCATGATCACCTTCGTCACCGGCGCGACACCTTGATCTCCATCGTAGCATCATTGTCACCTTGCCAACTATTGCTTCCACGACTATCACTACCGCTTAGTGATAAAGTAAAGCAATTACATGGCGACTGTATTTCATACAATAAAGTGACAACCATATGGCTCCTGCCAGTTGCCGATAACTTTACAAAACATGATCATCTCATACAATAATGTATAACTCATCATGTCTTGACCATATCACATCACAACATGCCCTGCAAAAACAAGTTAGACGTCCTCTACTTTGTTGTTGCAAGTTTTACGTGGCTGCTACGGGCTTAGCAAGACCCGTTCTTACCTACGCATACAAAACCACAACGATTTTTTGTCAAGTATGTGCTGTTTTAACCTTCACAAGGACAGGGCATAGCCACACTTGATTCAACTAATGTGAGAGAGACAGACACCTGCCAGTCACCTTTAAGCAACTAGTGCTCACAATGGTGAAACCAGTCTCGTGTAAGCGTACGCGTAACATCGGTCCGGGCCGCTTCATCTCACAATACCGCCAAACCAAAGTATGACATGCTGGTAAGCAGTATGACTATTATCGTCCATAACTCACTTGTGTTTTACTCGTGCATATCATCTACGCATAAACCTGGCTCATGATGCCACTGTTGGGGAACATAGTATTTTAAAATTTTCCTACGATCACGCAAGATCTATCTACCAGATGCATAGCAACGAGAGGGGAGAGTGTGTTTACGTACCCTTGTAGACCGAAAGCGGAAGCGTTTATCAACGTGGTTGATGTAGTCGTGCATGTTCACGATCTGTCCCGATCTAGTACCGAACGTACGACACCTTCGCGTTCAGCACACGTTCAACTCGATGACGTCCTTGCCTTCTTGATCCAGCAAGACAGGCGAAGTAGTAGATGAGTTCCGTCAGCACGACGGCGTGGTGACGGTTGTTGATGAAGAACAATCTCTACAGGGCTTCGCCAAGCACTATAGAAACTAGACGGAGGATAAACTAGAGGGTCGGGGTTGTGGCACATGGCTTGGGGTATCTTGATGTGTCTTGCGTGCTAGCCCTACCCCTCTATTTATATGTTGAGCCTTGGGGTCGAAACTTGGAGTAAAAGCCTTCACAAAGTCGGTTTCACCCGAAAGGCAAGAGTCCTTCTCGGACTCCATTTCCAGACGCCAGGGTTCCCGGCGTCCGGACCCAGACGCCAGGGACCCTGGCGTCTGGCCCCAAGACTCCGCAAAACTTCCTTTTGCGATTTCCAAAAACCTTGTGTGCTTTCCCTTTGGGCCCAAATAAAGTGTTCTCGTACCCAAACATTTCGGGAAACATCCGGAACCCCTTCCGGAGGTCAAACACTATTATCCCATATATTAATCTTTATCTCCGGACCATTCCGGAGTTCCTCGTCATGTCCGTGATCACATCCGGGAATCCAAATAACATTTGGTCACCAACATAAATAACTCATTAAGTACTATATCGTCAATGAACGTTTAAGCGTGCGGACCCTACGAGTTCGAGAACTATGTAGACATGACCGAGACATCTCCGGTCAATAACCAATAGCGGAACCTGGATGCCCATATTGGCTCCTAAATATTCTACGAAGATCTTTATCGGTCGAACTGCATAACAACATACGTTGTTCCCTTTGTCATCGGTATGTTACTTGCCCGAGATTCGATCATCGGTATCTCTATACCTAGTTCAATCTCGTTACCTGCAAGTCTCTTTACTCGTTTCGTAATACATCATCTCATGACTAACTCATTAGTCATTTGCTTGCAAGTCTTATTATGATGTGCATTACCGAGAGGGCCCAGAGATACCTCTCCAACACTCGGAGTGACAAATCATATTTTTGATCTATGCCAACACCATGAACACCTTCGGAGACACCTGTAGAGCATCTTTATAATCACCCAGTTACGCTGTGACGTTTGATAGCACACAAGGTGTTCCTCCGGTATTCGGGAGTTGCATAATCTCATAGTCATAGGAACATGTATAAGTCATGAAGAAAGCAATAGCAGTAAAACTAAACGATCATAGTCCTAAGCTAACGGATGGGTCTTGTCCATCACATCATTCTCCTAATGATTTGATATCGTTGATCAAATGACAACTCATTCTATGGTTAGGAAACATAACCATCTTTGATCAATGAGCTAGTCCAGTAGAGGCATACTAGGGACACTCTATTTTGTCTATGTATTCACACATCTACAAAGTTTCCAGTTAATACAATTCTAGCATGAATAATAAACATTTATCATGATATAAGAAAATAAATAATAACTTTATTATTGCCTCTAGGGAATATTTCCTTCAGTCTCCCACTTGCACTAGAGTCAATAATCTAGATCACATCAGCATGTGATTAACACCAATAGTTCACATCACCATGTGACTAACACCCATAGTTCTCATCGCCATGCGACCAATACCCAAAGGGTTTACTAGAGTCAACAATCTAGTTCACATCGCCATGTGATTAACACCCAAAGAGTACTAAGGTGTGATCATGTTTTTGCTTCGTGAGAGAATTTTAGTCAGCGGGTTTGTTACATTCAGATCCGTATGTATTTTGCAAATTTCTATGTCTACAATGCTCTGCATGAAGCTACTCTAGCTAATTGCTCCCACTTCTAACACGCATCCATATTGATACTTAGAGTCATCTGGATTAGTGCCAAAGCTTGCATCGACGTAACTCTTTATGACGAACTCTTTATCACCTCCATAATCGAGAAACATTTTCTTAGTCATCTAGTTACTAAGGATAATTTTGACCGCTGTCCAGTGATATACTCCTAGATCACTATTGTACCTCCTTGCCAAACTCATGGCAAGGTACACAACAGGTTTGGTACACAGCATGGCATACTGTATAGAACCTATGGCTGAGGCATAGGGAATGACTTTCATTCTTTCTCTATCTTCTGCCGAGGTCGGGTTTTGAGTCTTAATCAACTTTATACCTTCTAACTCAGGCAAGAACTCCTTCTCTGACTGATCCATTTTGAACTACTTCAAAATTTGTCAAGGTATGTACTCATTGAAAAAACTTATCAAGCGTCTCGATCTATCTCTATAGATCTTGATGCTCAATATGTAAGCAGCTTCACCGAGGTCTTTCTTTGAAAAACTCCTTTCAAACACTCCTTTATGCTTTCCTGAAAATTCTACATCATTTCCGATCGACAATATGTCATTCACATTTACTCATCAGAAAGGTTGTAGTGCTCCCACTCACTTTCTTGTAAATACAGGCTTCACCGCAAGTCTGTATAAATCTATATGCTTTGATCAACTTATCAAAGCGTATATTCAAACTCCGAGATGCTTGCACCAGTCCATAGATGGATCGCTGGAGCTTGCACTTTTTTTTAGCACCTTTAGGATTGGCAAAACCTTCTGGTTGCATCATATACAATTCTTCTTTAATAAATCCATTAAAGAATGTAGCTTTGTTATCCATTTTCCAGATTTCATAAAATGCGGCAATTTCTAACATGATTCGGACAGACTTAAGCATCGCTACGGGTGAGAAAGTCTCATCGTAGTCAACTCCTTGAACTTGTCGAAAACCTTTTGCAACAAGTCTAGCTTTGTAAATAGTAATATTGCCGTCAACGTCGGTCTTCCTCGTGAAGATTCATTTATTTTCGATGGCTTGCCAATCATCGGGCAAGTCAACCAAAGTCCACACTTTGTTATCATACATGGATCCCATCTCAGATTTCATGGCCTCAAGCCATTTTGCGGAATCTGGGCTCATCATCGCTTCCTCATAGTTCATAGGTTCATCATGGTCCAGTAACATGACTTCCAGAACCAGGTTGCCGTACCACTCTGGTGCGGAACGTACTCTGGTTGATCTACGAAGTTCAGCAGTAACTTGGTCCGAAGTTTCATGATCGTCATCATTAGCTTCCTCACTAATTGGTGTAGGAATCACTGCAACTAGTTTCTGTGATGTACTACTTTCCAATTTGGGAGAAGGTACAATTACCTCATCAAGTTCCACTTTCCTCCCACTCACTTCTTTCGAGAAAAAACTCCTTTTCTAGAAAGGATCCATTCTTAGCAACGAATAACTTGCCTTCGGATCTGTGATAGAAGGTGTACCCAATAGTCTCCTTTCGGTATCCTATGAAGACACATTTCTCCGACTTGGGTTCGAGCTTATCAGGTTAAAGCTTTTTCACATAAGCATCGTAGCCCCAAACTTTAAGAAATAACAGCTTTGCTTTCTTGCCAAACCACAGTTCATAAGGCGTCGTCTCAACGGATTTAGATGGTGCCCTTATTTAACGTGAATGCAACTGTCTCTAATGCATAACCCAAAATGATAGTGTTAAATCAGTAAGAGACATCATAGATCGCACCATATGTAATAAAGTATGATTACGACATTCGGACACACCTTTACGCTGTGGTGTTCCGGGTGGCATGAGTTGTGAAACTATTCCACATTGGTTTAAATGAAGGTCAAAATCATAACTTCAAATATTCGCCTCCGCGATCAGATCGTGTGAACTTAATTTTCTTGTTACGATGATTCTCTACTTCACTCTGAAATTTCTTTGAACCTTTCAAACGTTTCAGACTTGTGTTTCATCAAGTAGATATACCCATATCTGCTCAAATCATCAGTGAAGGTCAGAAAATAACGATACCCGCCGTGAGCTTCAACACTCATCGATCCACATACATCAGTATGTATGATTTCCAACAAATCAGTTGCTCGCTCCATTGTTCCGGAGAACGGAGTTTTACTCATCTTGCCCATGAGGCATGGTTCGCAAGCACCAAGTGATTCATAATCAAGTGATTCCAAAAGCCCATCACCATGGAGTTTCTTCATGCGCTTTACACCAATATGACCTAAACGGCAGTGCCACAAATAAGTTGCACTATCATAAATTAACCTTACATCTTTTGGCTTCAGTATTATGAATATGTGTATTACTACGATCGAGATCCAACAAACTATTTTCATTGGTTGTATGATCATCGAAGGCTTTATTCATGCAAACATAATAAAAATTATTCTATGACTTTAAATGAATAACCGTATTGCAACAAACATGATCAAATCATATTCATGCTCAACGTAAATGCCAAATAACATTTATTTAGGTTCTACACTAATCCCGAAAGTATAGGGAGTGTACGATGATGATCATATCAATCTTGGAACCACTTCCAACACACATCGTCACTTCACCTTTAACTAGTCTCTGTTCATTCTGCAACTCTCATTTCGAGTTACTAATTTTAGCAACTGAACTGGTATCAAATACCCAGGGGTTGCTATGAACACTAGTAAAATACACATCAATAATCTGTATATCAAATATAACTTTGTTCACTTTGCCATCTTTCTTATCCGCCAAGTATCTAGGCCAGTTCCACTTCTAGTGACCATTTCCTTTGCAGTAAAAGCACTTAGTTTCAGGTTTGAGTTTAGCTTTGGGTTTCTTCACGGGAGTGACAACTTGCTTGTCATTCTTGTTGAAGTTCCCCTTCTATCCCTTTGCTCTTTACTTGAAACAAGTGGTCTTGTTAACCATCAACACTTGATGCTCTTTCTTGATTTCTGCATTCGTCGATTTCAGCATCGCGAAGAGCTCAGGAATTACTTTCGTCATCCCTTGCATATTATAGTTCATCACAAAGTTCTACTAACTTGGTGATAGTGACTAGAGAACTTCGTCAATTACTATCTTATCTAGAAAATTAACTCCCACTTGATTCAAGTAATTGTAGTACCCAGACAATATGAGCACATGCTCACTGGTTGAGCTATTCTCCTCCATCTTGTAGGCAAAGTACTGTCAGAGGTCTCATACCTCTCGACACGGGCATGAGTATGAAATACTAATTTCAACTCTTGGAACATCTTATATGCTCCGTGGCGTTTCAAAACATTTTTGAAGTCCCGGTTCTAAGCCGTAAAGCATGGTGCACTTAAACTATCAAGTAGTCATCATACTGAGCTTTTGTCAAAACGCTCATAACGTCTGCATCTGCTCCTGCAATAGGTCTGTCACCTAGCGGTGCATCAGGGACATAATTCTTCTGTGCAGCAATGAGGATAATCCTCAGATTGCGGACCTAGTCCGCATCATTGCTACTAACACCATTCAACTTATTTTTCTCTAGGAACATATAAAAATAAACGGGGAGCAACATCGTGAGCTATTGATCAACAACATAGATATGCTAATACTATGAGGACTAAGTTCATGATAAATTAAAGTTCAATTTAATCATATTACTTAAGAACTCCCACTTAGATTGACATCCCTCTAATCATCTAAGGGATCACGTGATCCATATCAACTAAACCATGTCCGATCATCACGTGAGATGGAGTAGTTTTCAATGGTGAACATATTATGTTGATCATATCTACTATATGATTCATGCTCGACCTTTCGGTCTCGAGTGTTCTGAGGCCATATCTGCATATGCTAGGCTCGTCAAGTTTAACCTGAGTATTATGCGTGTGCAAAACTGGCTTGCACCCGTTGTATGTGAACGTAGAGCCTATCATACTGAGGGTTATTTATTACGTCAAGGGGGACCCATGGGCATTACAACCCAGGGGCCTAATTGGTCATGTAGCCCCTCGCCACTTGGTCTCGTCCTGGTGATTCGGACGTTCCAATGGCAGCTGAGGTATGAGCGGGGCCGGGCCCTGCCGACGCAGAATACTAAAGCAAACAGAAAGAAAATCGCGAAATCCTAGCGAATTATTACAAAGCATATTGTTCCTTAAAAATTCAAAGCATGATTTCTCACGCCTCCACGAGGCACAACAAATGTTGTAGGATAAAATAGGAAGAAGCAGCGCCTCCGCCCCCTCTTTAGCCCTTGACGCCGCCATCACCTGCCTTGGGTGACCCGTCGCTAAAAATGTCGCCGCCGCCTCCACCATTGGCTCTCGCTGCCGTAGCCGCGGGGTCGACGCAAAGGAACTAATGCAGTAGGGCTTCCACCTGCTCCTTCACGGCCTCGGCGGCAGCACCTTCGAGCTTAGGGGCCACGGGCTCAAGCAGGGTGCCAAAATCGAAGTTGGGGTCCTCAAGGTGGAGGTGGCTGTTGATGCGTGTCGCGGCCGAGGTGGAAAGATCACGAACTTCCGCCTCCACTAGGGGGCCCAACCCGACGATGATGCCCTCGGTCGCGTGGCGAGCTTGGCGAGTAGTCCGGCGGGGCCCTCCTCCGGTGTCGCCAGCGGTTTCTCATACCCTACGCCGTAAAGGGGCTGCAGGGAGGCACGTGACTTCTACTGGAGGGAGGTGAAGGCATCGCGCCCCACAACGGCTGCCTTCTCAGCCACGACGTGGGACGCTTGGGTCGCTTCCACCTCCTTCTTCAACTTCTCTAGGCGGCTGCGCTCTGAGGCCTGCTCTTGGGCCGCTTGCTTCAGCTTGGCATCGCAATTGACGAGCGTAGCCTCCCGGGCCTTCAGCTCCTCCTCCTGTTTCTCAAGAGGACGAACGCGGCCGGCGTGCTCGTCGCGGAGGGTCTTCAGCTCGACTTCCACCGTGCGGCATCGGTCTTCGACGGCCAATGCATCATCCAACACGGTGTCGCGGTGAGCGGTGGCCACGCCAGCCACCTTCCTGCACTCCTCGGCAGTGGCCTTGGCCTGGCTCCAGGCTGTCTTGACGGACGAGTCGGGCTGGAGCCACCCAGAGACTAGCCCCAGATGCCCCACAGCCATGCGGCGGTCGGCGTCATGACGATCAGCCTGGAGCCGTTTCAGCGCGACGAAGGCATCCTCTAGAGTGTCGGGCATGGAAGAGGAACCACGGTCCGCCAGCATGATAGCTTGAGAGGAGACGACATCGGCGCCTAGGCCGGCATAGCAGCAGTGGCTTGGGCGGCAGGGGTGTCGGTCTCAAAACCGGCGAATCTCGGGTAGGGGGTCCCAAACTCTGTATCTCAGGATCATCGGTAACAGGGGGAACAAGGACAAGATGTTTACCCAAGTTCAGGCCCTCTTAATGGAGGTAATACCCTACTTCCTGCTAGATTGATCTTGATGAATATGAGGATTACAAGAGGTGAACTACCTCGAGATCGTAATAGCTAAACCCTAGAAGTCTAGCCTATGGAAATTGTGATTGTCCCTACGGATGAAACCCACCGGTTTATATATGCACCAGAGGGACCTAGGGTTGTACATAAGGATGGCAATGGGTCGGGTTTGGATCGGGTTGAACAATATCAAATCCATATCCATATCCATGAAGACAGTTTTTGCCCGCCCATGAAAAAATCCATGGGTGAAATATTGTGTCCATGTCCAAACCCGATGGATATCCATACCCACTGGATATCCATTGGGTCCTCAATAGACATATAAATAAGACATAACACAATGGTAACATAAGCTCTTCCATTCTTCACTTCATGGCAGACTAGACTTCACTTATGGTAAATCAACGTCCACTAACAACATGAGATCATTTAGTATTTTTCTAACATATGAGAATGACGAGTCTTAATAAGGAGATAAAAATAAGGGAAGGGTGTTGGGTATGTTACAGACGGGATTGAATGTCAACTAATAAAAGTTATGACAGGGATTGTGTCATTTATTTTGCATGTTTTGGATAACAAAGTGTAAAATTGTAGTGGGACATGTGACCGTGGGGTAGGGATAGCAGATTTTTGTCCATTAAGTCATACTATCGGGTCGGGTTTGGATATACCCACGGGTACAAGATTATATCCATGCCCTACCCACGAGTAATCGGGTCGGGTTTGGGCGCTGCCCATGGACACAAAAGCATATCCAAACCCTATCCATTCGGGTCGGATATCCATGGATATCCATGTCCATGGATAAAATTGCCATCCTTAGTTGTACATAATCATCTTGCAGAGGAAGGAAGCATTACACCCGGACTTTAAACTTGCCATTCTACACATATAGAAGTCCTATCCGGATACGAGGGATAATCTTCCGTGGTGATCCTCACAGCCCACCCTTCCGGCCCATAACGAGTAATCCGGCCACCCGAGGACCCCTTAACCCAGGACTCCCTCAGTAGCCCCTGAACTAGTCTTCGATGATGATGAGTCTGACACGCATATTGTCTTCGGGATTGCAAGGAGGGTTCCTCCTTCCGAACATATGAAGTTTATTTCCTGCATAAAGGAAATATGCCTGGCTCTGCATGATTAGTACAACCCTTAGCCATGAAGGCAATGTGTCAAAATAAACACTGTTTCTTTACTGACAACTTTTCGGCGAAACATCATGTTTGACCCTTTAATATTTCCATCCGTTTTCTTGGCTCTAGTTTCGCGTTTCGAGGCATAGCCTCCATTGGCATGTCTTGTCAAAGTAGAGATCATGCACGCTTATGATGGGATCCTCATGAATATGATTTTGGTAACCCAATCGCACCTTACGCATGATTACATTGGGAACAGGCGAGTTTTACGGCTTGAGTGGGGGACGCTTGGTATTTGCCTCCTATAAAAGGACATATATTGCCTCTTTTTACCTCACACTCTCCTATAGCCCTTGCGTCCCAATCTCTTAGCCCCAGCGCCCATAGCTCCAACTCCCGCAGCTCGCATCCCTTCCACCACCGCCTACTTCTCCAGCAATGGTTGGATCTGGTTCCAAGGTCAAGTGGGAGGCCTCGACTATCATAGAGAAAAACGTGAAGAGTCTCTGGAGCGCATGCTATCTTACCGACAACATAGCGCACCAGATTCCTGATGAGGACCAGGTGATCCCCATCCCAGAGCCTGGTGAGAGGGTTGTGTTCATCCCTCACTCTATTCTGGGGCTGGGATTTCCGCTCCACCCCTTTGTTTGGGGCCTCTTATTCTTCAATGGGCTATATATCCATGATCTGGCCCCGAACTCTATCCTCCACATATCAGCTTTCATAGTGTCGTGTGAAGCTTTCCTCTACGTCCCCCACACTTCGGCATATGGCTCAAGACCTTCAATATGAAGCCAAAGGTGGTCGACGGGCAGCACGCGGACAGTGGGGGAGCTATGGTAAGCAAGCTCCCGAACGCAAACTAGCCCAAACAGGCTTTCGTGGAAACCAACAAGGTATGGCAATAGGAGTGGTTCTACATCACCAAACCCCGTGAGGCTAAATGGGCGGCCATGCCCGAATTCAGAGCCAGACCCCCAAAGAGGCTCACCTCATGGACCGCCAAGGGCCTCAATTGGGGGTCTCTATCGGAGGTGAAGACACTCCAGAATTGTATCTCCGACATGATAGCGAAGGGCACCCACCTCACTAATGTGATTCAGATGATGCTCTTTCGCCGCACCCTTCCCTGCCAGCTCCGGGCCTCCCGCTTATGAGAGTTCAATTCGGAGGGACCACGGACCTCGAAGCGCTTCTTCGGCACTACACTCGAAGACATATGGAAGCAACTTTTCAAGGCCCAAAAGGAGTGGCCACAGGAGATCGAAGACATTGGTTTCAACATCGTGACTCTGGCTACATAGGTAAGCACAATTTTGATGAAGACTTACCCTCTCCATATTTCAATTATAATAGGAGTTAGAACTTTTACGTTCCATACAGGCCTGGACAACGAAAGCGGAGTGGATCGACTGTCCGGCTCCGCTGCCTAAGAACCCAGCCACGCCTCAGCTAACAGCAATGCTGGTGCCGGAACCATACAAGGCACCAGAGAAGAAGGCCAAGAAGAAGAGTAAGGAGGTCAAGAGCGCCCCCCGCCCTAAGGGTCCTTCAAAAGATATATCTGGAGAGACCGACGCCCACTCCTCCCATGACAAAGGAGAAGAGGAGGAGGAGGTGGAAAGCAATTCCCCATTAAGGGGAAGGGGAAGAAGAGGGCGGCCCCCGAGAACACGGGGAAAGGGGCGCCGAGGAGGAAGCTGAACATCCTGGACATCACGGACTTGTAGTTTGAAGCTGATTTCCAAAGACAACCCAGGAGCAAGCCCCTCGCCAAATCGTAAGTGTTCATACTTTTGTTGTTATCTTCGGTCAGTTTGTTATTATTGCATAAGCAATTCTATTTGTTGTTTTGCACTCCTCCCCACACACTACCCAGCACACCATTATTGTCAGGCAGCTCTCTGCCAGCCGACATGGTGGAGAGTGACACGCCGCCACGGGCTCAATCGCCCATCATACTAGGGGACACCAAGGTGACTTCCCTACGGGCGTCCCCTGCGCGAGGAGGTGGGAGCGGGGCGGACGAGAGGGTGACCGAGGTCAACACCTTGGCCACCGTCTGCCAAGGGGCAACAATCCCTATGGCAACCAACAGCGGGGATCCCAAGCAATCCGGGCTCCCGTCGAACACCATTCAGGAGGCCAGCATGGCTCCGGAATCGAGAAGGCAGCCCCCTATGATAGGGGGAGGAGCACCAGCTCTAACGACGTCCTCCATTAATCCAGAGGTGTCGAAAACGCTGGAGGAAGCACTACAAGGTGCTTCCGTCGTGGCGGAACACCGCAGCCTGATGGGTGCGGTTATGGGGAAGATTCAGTCTGACAAAAGCTAACTGAATGAAGCCTTCAATAGCCTGCTGACACACTTTGAGGCATGTGATGTAATATTCTAAGCGAACTTTACATTTATTTGTATAGGATAATAAACCTGTGTAGGGATAATAGCCCCTGATGCACTTTTCGATTCTGAAAGGAATCGGACGGAGCATCCGCATAGTATCTACTAATACAACATACTGTGTCATTTATTTGAGCAGGCTTCAATGTTAGCGGCATCCATCCAGGCTGCAGAGGTTTCCGAGCTCAATCGCAAGCTTCAAAAAGCTGATGAGGAACTCGACCGCATTAAGAGTGTAAAACCTTGTGTCCCTTGTTCTATTTAAGAGTGTCAGAAATTTAGAAATTTATTATGTCCTCCAGTATTGTCTAAACCCTTGTTCCACATAGTATACCACAACAGTGGCCCGAACCAGTATAAACCCTTGTGTCCCTTGTTCTTATGGTTCAATGAGGTAGGTCTAGGAATCGGTGCGAGAGCGAGCTAGAGCGAAAAGGAGAGATCTTCGTGCGCACCCTAGTGTTCGAACCTCAAGGTTTTGCTGGAACCCCCGATCCGACAAAAATAGCATCGTCCTATATATCAATATTTACCTCTGGACCATTTCGGAGCTCCTCGTCATGTCTGTGATTACATCCGGGACTCCGAACAACATTCGGTCACCAAACCACATAACTCATATAATACCAAATCGACATCAAGCGTTAAGCGTGCGGACCCTACTGGTTCCAAAACTATATGTAGACATGACCAAGACTCCTCTCCGACTAATAACCAATAGCGGATCCTGGATGCCCATATTGGCTCCTACATATTCTACGAAGATCTTTATCGGTCGAACCGTTATGACAACATACACAATTCCCTTTGTCTGTCAGTATGTTACTTGCCCGAGATTCGATCCTCGGTATCTCTATACCTAGTTCAATCTCGTTACCGGCAAATCTCTTTACTCGTTCCGTAATACATCATCCCGTGACTAACTCATTAGTCATTTGCTTGCAAGGCTTATTATGATGTGTATAACCGAGATGTCCTAGAGATACCTCTCCGATACTTGGAGTGACAAATCCTGATCTCTATTCATGCCAACCCAACAAAACACCTTCAGAGATACCTGTAGAGCATCTTTATAATCACCCAGTTACATTGTGACATTTGATAGCACATAAGGCATTCCTCCGGTATCCGAGAGTTGCATGATATCATAGTCAAATGAATATGTATTTGACATACATGAAAGTAGTAGCAATAAACTATACGATCAAATGCTAAGCTAACAGACGGGTCTTGTCCATCATAAATTCTCATAATGATGTAATCCCATCATTGAATAACAACTCACGTCTAAGGTTATGAAACCTTAACCATCTTTGATTAATGAGCAAGTCTAGTATAGGCTTACTAGGGACACGGTATTTGTTTATGTATTCACACATGTATTTAGGTTTCCGGTCAATACAATTCTAGCATGAATAATAAACCTTTATCATGATTAAGGAAATATAAAAAATAACCATTTTATTATTTCCTCTAGGGCATATTTCCATCAAGTCACACCGAATAGATGAACTCGGTGAGACCGATTAGTTAAAAATGTGACCATTAGGAATCTCGGTGGGACCGACTGGAACAACTCGATGGGACCGATGTGCTAGGGCTTAGGGCAAAACATCATCTCTGTCAGGACCCCGATCCTAAGTCACACCGATCTAGCTTGTAACACATCATATCACTTTGCGGCCTCACGCACGGTATCCCCATGGGTGCCACCTTACCTGGCCCGGGACTGTTTGCGCATTTTGGCACACGTATATGATAGTGTCGCTAGCATCCATATGACAGAGAACCTGGGCCGAAATGGCTAGTTATAAACCAAAAGTGGCACTAAATTACAGAGACATGCATCGATGACCCAGCAACAAACGTGTCGGTCATCAACGTATGAACCCAAGTCGCAGCAAGCTACATGGACTTAAAGGAACAACGCGTGACGTTTCCCCTAGGGACAGACACATGAATGAGGAAGGACACATGCCGGCTAGCCTACGTGTTCCAGAGCAGTAGCAAGCTACCAAGGCTCAGTGGAAGCACTAGGAGGCATTTCCCTGTAAGATAGGCTACCAAGGGTAAACAACTAGGTGTCGAATCCCACATACATCCAGCATTTCAATAACATACACACAATATGCTCAATATGTGCAAATACAACATTGCATCACAACAGAACTCTATGACTCCAAGTACTTTATTTAAGAGGCTCCGAAGAGCCATACATAACATATCCATACAGAGATTGGGACAGTTCCTAGAACAAGATCTATCACGAACTCTACATCTTTGTCTGGTGGAACACCTGGCAGCTCTTCTAGAAAGACATCCAGAAAGTCACGGACTACCGGGATATATTCGAGTTCTGGTAGAGGGCTGGCATTAAGAGAGTAGAGCTGACGCTCAGCCATTCGGGCCAAAACATTGACTGTCTTGCCGAATGGGTGTGTAAGTTGAACATTCCTAGTGCGGCAATCAATCTTGGCATAATGAGCTGCCATCCAGTCCATACCCAAGATGATGTTTATGTCCCAGGACTTGAGAGCTATTAGTGATGCAAGGAAAACAAGTCTATCGACAAGGATTTCATTCCCATGGCTTACCCTAGAGGTTTGCCATCTAGAGCCAGGAGTTTGAATTTCCATGGTGGTGGGCATGTCACAAAAAGTCATGTTGTGCATTCGAGCATATCTCTCAGATATGAACGAATGAGATGCTCCATTATCGAAAAGAACAGATGCCGGATGGCAGTTAACAAGAAGCGTACCAAGGACGATGTTAGGATCCTCATAAGCTTCCTCAACAGAGACATAGTTGACATGACCACGTGCAGTGGGGATTGGCTTAACATAGTTCACTTTGCCTGTTGGCTTACCACGGCCAACAGACCTTCCTAGCTGGTTCTAAGGATACTCGCGCATGTAGTGCCCTGGTTCTCCGCACTTGAAGCATGTCACGGTGCCAGTGCGTGGAGAAAGGTTGGTAGGTGGTCCTCCATAAGTCTTGGACGGTGCATACTGTTGGGTTGGGTGAGGCGCCTCATAGGATGGCCTCGGGGTGAACCTGGGTGGCAGGGCTGTGTTTGGAACCCACACACGTCGCTTGTGAGAGCCAAAGCTGGATGAGGAACCAAAGTCACGAGGATGCTTGTGTGTGGCTTCAAAATCAGTCTGACCTGTCTCAGCGCTGATGGCTTTGTTCACTAGCTTCTGGAAGGAGGTGCACTCATGTAGACGTAGATCTCGGCGAAGTTCAGGGCAGAGTCCCTTGCGGAACCTCGCCTGCTTCTTGGCGTTGGTGGACACTTCTTCGAGAGCATAGCGTGCCAAGTTGCCAAACTTGCAACTATAGCCATCCACGGTTAGCCTGCCCTGGGTGAAATTAAAAAATTCCTCCCGCTTGCGATCCATGAGACCTTCCGGAATGTGATGTTCACGGAATGCCTCGCTGAACTCTTCCCAAGTAGTGATTTGGCTATCAGGACGCATAGCCTCGTAGTTTTCCCACCAAAGGCTAGCAGGGCCCTCAAGATGGTAGGCGGCGTAGGTAACCTTGTCAGCTTCGGCCACCCGGGCAGAGTGTAGCTTGTGGGTGATATTGCGAAGCCAGTCATCTGCATCAAGAGGTTCAGCGGAATGATGGAACTTCGGTGGGCATATCTTGATAAAGTCATTAATAGACACCACGCCATTCCTTTGGCGAAAGGCAGTATTCTGCTCTATGCGTTCCAGCAGACGGTTGGTCTCTCTCTTGTTCCTTTCTGCCTCCAGCATTACTTCAGCCAAGGAGGGTGGTTGAGGAAGATTCTCATCTCTAGCCCCACTGGCCACACCCTGCTCCTGAGCAGCAGGAGTGCTGCTAGTGTTGACCATCCTAGGAAAACAAAACAACGGTTTAGACAAGGATGACAATACTTTGACATAGGAGTGCAGAATGTAATGGATGACACGGAATGCAGAGATGTTCATCTGTACGACATGGTAATATAGAAACTGGCATATATACACCATTGGTCATACACACCATACCTAGTTTAGTACAAGCCAAGGCTAAGGTACAACTGCGGTGAAAGACGATACATCTCATCATAGGCATTCCAAGCTCCTATACATTATTTATCTATGCCTCCGGAACTCAGTACACACTAAGTCATATTCCACAAGACATGCAGGACTGTGGAAATAGAACTACTACGATACTACTACTGCCACGGTCTAACTCAGACATTTCCGTAGTAATCTTCGTAAAGATTATCCCCATAGCCTGGAAGTGTAACATGTGGATCTGGAAACTCTCGAGCACTCGAAGACTGTGGACCATAGGGACACGGATGCGGTCTCGGTCCTGCTGGTGGTGGTAACCGAAGCCCACGTGGAGGTGTAATACCCCCAACGTCACGCCAATCCATACGATCGGGCAGACGAGTCCGCACGGGGTACAAATCCCGCATATCCAGATATCCGGCCTGCACGACAGGTGCAAGCCGTGTCAGAGTGGTCCAGTGGGCGGCTCGAGTGTTATAAAGCTCCATCTGGAGGGCACGGACCTCATGGTCCCTATCATCCAGCATCTGCGTGGTAGTCTGAAGTAGTGGCTCCTCATGAGCGGCATCAGTATATAGACCAGTGTAGTAGCCTTCCTCTCCAGGAAGTGAGGCTAGCATGTAGGGGAACTCAGTGTTCAACAGCAGGGCATGCCTAGCCCAGATGATAGTCATCATCGAGTAAGCGGCATCCTGCACTGCCATCTCGATGGTAACCCCGAGTCCATACGACCAATGGATGGGGTCGGTAGTTCCGGGATACGAAGGGTATATCCGGACTGTGCAGAAATACTGACTCTGGTTGAAATCCCGGTACTGTTCCTCCACAGTGTACTCAGGATACCAACGGTAGCCCGTCTTGGTCAAGACACGGACCAACATGGCCGTGTGACTTGGCACATTAATGCACCGGGTCAAACGGACCACTTGATGAGGTGTGCGGCCAGACATCTGAAACACGAAATAATGCAAAGGCATTAGAATTTCTAGAAAAAATCGGGTAGCATAACAACTGTAAATGCTCAAAAAGGATTTTGAGACATCATACAAATGATAGCATAGCCACTCAACAACATCATATCAAGGTTCCGGTTCAACTAATCAACATACTGGAAGGGTAGAAACTGAACTGAGGCTTGAAACCAACAATCCTAAGAGTCTACAGATTAGTAACACGTGAACCTAGTAAAGATGAGAGGCCTAGTCCTAAACCCCCGTAGAAAGAATAGGCTGACTCAGATCAGAAGGCATAACGTAAGGAAGTAAAAAGATCCTTACGTTCTCTTCCACAATCAATTCCCCTACATATAACTAAAAAATTTCTAGACTCAACATCGACCAGTTTGGCTTGAAGAACCTACAGGCAGTCCGGCTCTGATGCCAACGCTGTCAGGACCCCGATCCTAAGTCACACCGATCTAGCTTGTAACACATCATATCACTTTGCGGCCTCACGCACGGTATCCCCACGGGTGCCATCTTACCTGTCCCAGGACCGTTTGCGCATTTTGGCACACGTATATGATAGTGTCGCTAGCATCCATATGACAGAGAACCCGGGTCGACATGGCTAGTTATAAACGAAAAGTGGCACTAAATTACAGAGACAGGCATCCATGACCCATCAACGAACGTGTCGGTCATCAACGTATGAACCCAAGTCGTAGCAAGGAACATGGACTTAAAGGAACAACGCGTGACATTTCCCCTAAGGGGCAGACACATGAACGATTAAGGACACATGCCGGCCAGCCTACGTGTTCCGGAGCAGTAGCAAGCTACCAAGGCTCAATGGAAGCACTAGGAGGCATTTCCCTGTAAGATAGGCTACCAAGGGTAAACAACTAGGTGTCGGATCCCACACATATCAAGCATTTCAATAACATACACACTATATGCTCAATATGTGCAAATACAACATTGCATCACAACAGAACTCTATGACTCAAAGTACTTTATTTAAGAGGCTCCGAAGAGCCATACATAACATATCCATACAGATAGGGGTCACATGACCCAACACTCAAGTCATACAAGCATACAAGCACAAGAGGAAGCTAACTTGTCTGAGTACAGACAACTTGGAAAGAAAACAGGCTTGGTGTAGCCTGACTATCTACAAGGCCCTTCACAAGCTGAGGATCACCGTCTGGGTAGCAAGCTACTCGTCGACGTCAATGTCTATGTAGAACCCATCAGAAGGGGCAGGGTTCTCCTCTGCAATAGTTATTAAGCAAACATGAGTACGAAGGGACTCAGCAAGACTTACATCAGACCCTATCATACATGCATCATTTTCAACAAGGGTAGTGGAGTTCATTGAAGCAAGCCAGCTTTGACTCTTGGCTAACCTATTCTACAACTCTCAGCAGATTGCAAGATGATACTACGCACACGAGTCCTCTGCTCACCACAACCATACACCACCGTGGATCCTCTTCCGTCATCCTACGGAAGGGCCATCCACGGCACTCACACTTGTCTTGATACTTTTAGGAGTAACCATCAACTTGTCTATGAACTGTATAAGCAACCAAGTGGTCCTTAACCGCGAACAACGGCTATTCGAATAGATTGGTAACCCTGCAGGGGTGTACTTCTTCACACATGTTTCCACCACTTAGCGTCTGCACACGACATGTGCTCGGCAGACTTCAAGCGAAAGCCGACGTGGGTGTAGACCACGACCTAACCAACCACTCAAGTCTCTAGTCTAGGTTTATCGCCTATTTGGGTTCCATCCGTGGGGAGATCTGGCCGGGTTGTTGCTCACGGCCCCAAACGATGTGTACAGGGTTCCCGAATCACCAAACGAGTGAATTCGTACACCCGACCACGTACCTGCCGCGTCACAGTCCACCCCGAGGGTCAGCGTTGTGCACGACCACCATTATAATACAAACACCTGAAACTAGTTGCAACTCCTGGACAGAGAACAAGGGCAGTCAATAAGTCGAGCGGGGTCATATTTCAGGGCCCAATGTGTGGTAGTAGCTGAATCTTGAATCACACATACAGATCTCAGGTCCTATGGACGGTTCCAATGAAACAACCCACCATGTACTCCTACATGGCCTTTCATCGATACCTTTACCAAGCATATTCCACACTTCACTCTCATTACCAGACAAGATCATTTCACTCTGATCCATCACCCAGATGAACCAGACCTGACACAACTCTAAGCATAGCAGGCATCATAAATAAATAGCATGGTAGGATACACATCACATGGCTCAATCAAGTCCTACACATACTAGTGGGTTTCAGCTATTTACTGTGGCAATGACAGGTCATGCAAAGGAATGGGGTTCATCTACCGCAGCAAGTAGCAACTCACACGCTGTTGCCTTAATGCAGTAAAAGAGAGCAGGAGCGAGATGATGGGTTTGTATCAGAATGATCAATGGGTTGCATGCTTGACAGATTGGTTGCCGGGTACTGCTCTTTAGTTGGATACGCGGATGTATCCTCGGGAGCAGGACCTACCACTGAGAACACCGATAAAACAATCAATACACAAACAAATGCAACAATATGATGCATGCTCATGTCATGGCAAGATGATTGTGTTTTGGGCTAATGCAACTATAAACAGAAAGGTTTGAGCTCATTTGAATCAAAGATTCAAATTTATACCCAAACTATAATTATTTAAAGTGCATTATCATGTTTTGATGTGAAGAGCAAGGTTAACTTGCTTAAACATGCATGAATCCAGTACCATTGGAAAGATAGGATTTTTCTGATAAATTTTCATATATAAATCTTCTCCATCTAAGCTACTGTTGAATTTATATTATTTTTAAAAGTTTAAAGCATTTTCTGGAATTTCCTGAATTGTTTTAAATCAAATAATTCCATAAAAGACTTTACTGCGTCAGGATGACATCATGCTGACGTTAGCAGGTCAACAGACCTGGTCCAGGTCCAACCTGACAGTGGGTCCCGCGTGTCAGTGTCATTAACTTAACTAATTAAAAGTAGTGCTAACCCTAGCTTAATTAGCCGGCTGGGCCCCACCAGTCATTGACCCCAGGGGGCCAAACTGGGCCCACCCATGGTCAAAGGGGGTCAAACTGGTCGGCGTTTAGCCGCCGGCGAGGCCAGACGCGGCGGTGCGATGCGGGATTCGTGTTGCGGCGACCAAAGCGACGGCGGAGCACATCTACGTGATGTGGGGAGTGAGCCGCATCTAGTGGTGGTTGGCCTCAGGGTCGCCGGAAATGGCGCCGGTGACGACCTTGGCGGCTGCCGGAGCTTGGGTGAGCTCGGGCTCGTCGCTAGGAGGCATGGCGAGGCGTGTGGAGTGGTGCGTTGGACTCCAGGGGTGCAGTAAGACTAGTAGACAGGGTGGCGCAGCCGTTTGGTGACCGGAGTCTCGTCGGCGACGAGCTCCGCGGTGGCGTGCGCGGGTGAGCTACGTGCAAATGCTATGGGGCTCGAGAGGGAGAACAGAGAGGATGGGGAGGTGGCCAAGCTCACGGTGGTTGCGACGGAGCTGACGGCGAGGTCGGGGACGAGCTGGAGACGACGTGAGGTCGCCGACGATCTCGACGGCCGAAGGAGGAAGATGAGCTCAGGGACGGCGCGTTGGGGCTTCCGGCGATGCGTGGCTCGGCGCAGAGCTTCAGCGCGAGGAGACGGAGCTCGGTGGCCTAAAGACGAGGCGAGGGGAGCACGGCGGCTATGGTGGTTACGGCGGCGAGCTCGCGAGCGCTGCGGCCATGGCGAGGAGAGGGCGAGGGAGAGAGGCAGGGGGAGTGGACGTGTCCAGAGGCTCGGGGCGGCGCCGAGGAGGTCCTTCGAGGCATCGCGGTGGCGCGGACGACGGAGGCACGCAGGGAGGTGCGTGGCGCCCGCGTGCGCCGTGCGCTGTCCCTCCTCTGGCTACTGGCAGAGGTAGGGGGTGACTGGCACGGGCCAGGTGGTCCGGCCTAGTACAGGTAAGTGGGTTGTGACCTTCTCTCTCTCTCTCTCTCTCTTCCTAATTTGTTTCTGTTTTTGTTTTTCTACCACTTTGTTGTATTAATGAAAATGCTAAAGCACTTTCATAAATCATGAAATTAATCATGCCCACTGTATATAATATGAAGAGCATGGAACATTTTAGTGTATGACTATTTGGGCATTTAAAATATTTTATAGCATTTAAATGCCCAAATGCAAATACAATATGAATTAATCCAGTGACCTTTGGATGTCCTAGAAAATTGTACACCATTTTTGTCAGAGGTTTGAGACCAAGGCAAAGATGATGAACATTTTTGAAGGGCATTTTGGTTACATTGGAAAAGATTTTATTAAACCCTAGTAGAAAGAAGAGGAGTGCTGGGGTTTCTGTCATCTCCATTTCAAGTTTCTGGAAAAATTAAACATGATGCATACTCTATCTAGTCCTAAAGCATGCACTGACTAGGCGTGTGACAATCTCGGTGGCGCCGATCACATAAACTCGGTTAGATCGAATTTAGCAAGAAGCAAAGTGGGAGTCAGTCAAGCAAACTCGGTGAGACCGATTACTCATTGCGGTGAGACCGAAATGTTACAAAGGGAAACAGAGAGATTGCAGGGCCATCTCGGTGAGACCGAGATCCGTATTGGTGAAACCGAATTGCTATGGTTTCTGGCAGTGGTTATGTCATATGAACTCGGTGGCTCCGGATAGGATGAATCGGTGGGGCCGAGTTGGAGTTAGAGTTTTGACATATTTGTATGGAGAAAGTGGTTGAGGGTATTTGGAGCAACATCACTAAGCATTTGAGCAAGCAAGCCCTTAAGCAACACCTCATCCCCTTTTAGTAGTACTTGGTTTTCTATGGACTCAAAGTGATCTTGGATCACTTAAAATGAACTGAAGAGTTTTGAGCTTTGCCAATATGTGTGCTTAGCATTTTGAGGGGTCCACATTTCTAGTCCATGCCATGCCATTCATTGAACTTCCTGAAATATCAATCTTTAATGCATATGAGTTCAATGAGTTATATGTTGTTATGTATTACCAAAACCACCAAGGGATTAGTTCAGGAGAACTGGTCGGTTAGAGCATCTTTATAATCACCCAGTTACATTGTGACGTTTGATAGACACAAGGCATTCCTCCGGTATCCGGGAGTTGAATGATCTCATAGTCAGAGGAATATGTATTTGACATACATGAAAGAGTAGCAATAAACTATACGATCAAATGCTAAGCTAACGGATGGGTCTTGTCCATCACATCATTCTCATAATGATGTGATCCCATCATCAAATGACAACTCATGTCCATGGTTATGAAACCTTAACCATCTTTGATTAACGAGCTAGTCTAGTTGAGGCTTACTAGGGACACATTATTTGTTTATGTATTCACACATGTATTTAGGTTTCCGATCAATACAATTCTAGCATGAATAATAAACCTTTATCAGGATTAAAGAAATTTAATAATAACAATTTTATTATTGCCTCTAGGGCAAATTTCCATCAGTCTCCCACTTTCACTAGAGTCAATAATCTAGTTCACATCGCCATGTGTTTAACACCCATAGTTCACATCACCATGTGATTAATACCCAAATAGTTTACTAGAGTCAATAATCTAGTTTCACATCGTCATGTGATTAATACCCAAAGAGTTTACTAGAGTCAATAATCTAGTTCACATCGCCATGTGATTAACACTCAAAGAGTTCTAAGGTATGATCATGTTTTGCTTGTGAGAGAGGTTTTTAGTCAACGGGTCTGCAACGATCAGATCCGTGTGTACTTTACAAATTTTTATGTCTACAATGCTCTACATAGAGCTACTCTAGCTAATTACTCCTACGTTCAATACACATCCAGATTGATACTCAGAGTCATCTGGATTAGTGTCAAAGCTTGCATCAGCGTAACCCTTTACGACGAACTCTTTATCACCTCCATAATCGAGAAACATTTCCTTATTCCTCTAAGGATAATTTTGACCGTTGTCCAGTGATCCACTCCTGGGTCACTCTTGTGCCACCTTGCCAGACACGTGGCAAGGCACACATTTGTTCTAGTACACAACATGGAATGCTTTATAGAACCTATGGCTGGGGCATAGGGAATGACTTTCATTCTCTCTCTCTCTCTCTCTATTTTTCAGCCATGGTGGGGCTTTGTGTCTTACTTAACTTCATACCTTACAACTCAGGCAAGAACTCCTTCTTTGACTGATCTATTTTGAACTCCTTCAAAATCTTATCAAGGTATGTACTCATCGAAAGTCTTATCAAGCGTCTTGATCTATCTCTATAGATCTTGATGCCCAATATGTAAGCAGCTTCACTGAGGTCTTTCTATGAAAAACTCCTTTCAAACACTCCTTTATGCTTTCTAGAAAATTCTACATCATTTCCGATCAACAATATGTCATTCACATGTACTTATAAGAAATGATGTAGTGCTCCCACTCACTTTCTTGTAAATACAGGCTTCACAGTAAGTCTGTATAAAACCATATAAATTAATCAATTCATCAAAGCATATATTCCAACTCTGAGATGCTTGCACCAGTCCATAGATGAATCGCTGGGGCCTGCACACTTTGTTAGCACCTTTAGGATCGACAAAACCTTCTGGTTGCATCATATACAACTTTTTTTTCCAGATATCCATTAAGGAATGCAGTTTTCACACCCATAATCATAAAATGTGGCAATTTCTAACATGATTCAGACAGACTTAAGCATCACTACGGGTGAGAAAGTCTCATCGTAGTCAACTCCTTGAACTTGTCGAAAACCTTTTGCGACAAGTCGAGCTTTATAGACAGTAACATTACCATCAGCGTCAGTCTTCTTCTTGAAGATCCATTTATTCTCTATGGCTTGCCGATTATCGGACAAGTCCACCAAAGTCCATACTTTGTTCTCATACATGCATCATATCTAAGATTTCCAGGCCTCAAGCCATTTTTCAGAATCTAGGCTCATCATAGCTTCTTCATAGTTCAAAGGTTCGATGTTGACTAACAACATGACTTCCAAGACAGGGTTACGATACCACTCTGGTGTGGTACGTCTTCTTGTCGACCTTCGAGGTTCATTAGTAACTTGATCCGAAGTTCCATGATCATTATCATTAGCTTCTTCTCTAGTTGGTGTAGGCATCATGGGAACGGTTTTCTTTGATGATCTACTTTCCAATTCGAGCGAAGGTACAATTACCGATCATCAAGTTCTACTTTCCTCCCACTCACTTTTTTCGAGAGAAACTCCTTCTCTAGAAAGGACCCATTCTTAGCAACAAAAATCTTGCATTCGGATCTGTGGTAGAAGGTGTACCCAATAGTTTCTTTTTGGGTATCCTATGAAGACACACTTCTCCGATTTGGGTTTGAGCTTATCAGGCTGAATCTTTTTGACATAAGCATCGCAACCCCAAACTTCAAGAAATGACAGCTTTGGTTTCTTGCCAAACCATAGTTCATATGGTGTCGTCTCAACGGATTTAGATGGTGCCCAATTTACGTGAATGCAGTTGTCTCTAATGCGTAACCCCCACATGAGAAATGTAAATTGGTAAGAGACATCATAGAACACACCGTATCCAATAGAGTACGGTTATGACGTTCGGACACACCATTACGCTATGGTGTTCTAGATGGCGTGAGTTGCGAAACTATTCCACATTGTTTTAAATGAAGACCAAACAAGTAACTCAAATGTTCGCCTATGCGATCGGATCGTAGAAACTTTATTGTCTTGTTACGATGATTCTCTACTTCACTCTGAAATTGTTTGAACTTTTCAAACCTTTCAGACTTGTGTTTCATCAAGTAGATACACCCATACCTACTCAAATCATCTGTTAAGGTGAGAAAATAACGGTACCCGCCGTGTGCTTCAACACGCATCAGACCGCATACATCAGTATGTATGATTTCCAATAAGTCATTAGCTCGCTCCATTGTTCTGGAGAACGGAGTTTTAGTTGTCTTGCCCATGAGTCATGGTTCACAAGTATCAAATTATTCATAATCAAGTGATTCCAAAAGTTTGTCAGCATGGAGATTCTTCGTGCGCTTTACACCAATATGACCTAAACGGCAGTGCCACAAGTATGTTGCACTATCATTATCAACTTTGCATCTTTTGGCATCAATATTATGAATATGTGTATCACTACGATCAAGATTCAATAAACCATTAACATTGGGTGTATGACCATAGAAGGTTTTATTCATGTAAACAGAATAAAAAATATTCTCTGACTCAAATGAATAGCCGTATTCCAATAAACATGATCCTATCTTGTTCATGCTCAACACAAACACCAAATAACATTTATTTAGGTTCAACACTAATCTCGAAAGTATAGGGAGTGTGCGATGATGATCATATCAATCTTGGAACCACTTCCAACACACATCGTCACCTCACCCTCAACTAGTCTCCATTTATTCTGCAACTCCTGTTTCGAGTTACTTATCCTAGCAACCGAACAGTTATCAAATACCCAGGGGCTACTACGAGCACTAGTAAGGTACACATAAATAACATATATATCAAATATACCTTTATTCACTTTTCCATCCTTCTTATTTGCCAAATATTTTGGGTAGTTCCACTTCTAGTGACCATTTCTTTTGTAGTAGAAGCACTCCGTTTCAGGATTGTGTCTAAATTGGGGCTTCTTCTCAGGAGTGACAACTTGCTTGCCATTATTTTTGAAGATCCCTTTCTTTCCCGTGCCTTTTTTCTTGAAACTAGTGGTCTTTAACCATCAATACTTGATGCTCTTTCTTGATTTCTACCTTCGTCGATTTCAGCATCACGAACAGCTACAGAATTTTTCGTCATCCCTTGCATATCATAGTTCATCACGAAGTGCTAGTAGCTTGGTGATAGTGACTAGAGAATTATGTCAATCACTATCTTATCTGAAGATTAAATCCCACTTGATTCAAGTGATTGTAGTACCCAGACATTCTGAGCACATGCTAACTAGCTGAGCTATTCTCCTCCATCTTGTAGGAAAATACTTGTCAGAGGTCTCATACCTCTCGACATGGGCATGATTCTGAAATACCAATTTAAGCTCTTGGAACATCTCATATGATCCATGGCATTTAAAACATTTTTGAAGTCCCGGTTCTAAGCCGTAAAGCATGGTGCACAAAACTATTAAGTAGTCATCATATCGAGCTTGCCAAACATTCATAACGCTTGCTTCTGCTCCTGGAATAGGTCTGTCACCTAGCGGTGCATGAAGGACATAATACTTTTGTGCAACAATGAGCATAATCCTCAGATCACGGACCTAGTCCGCATTATTGCTACCATCATATTTCAACTTAGTTTTCTCTAAGACCATATCAAAAATAGGGGAGCTAAATCACGAAGTATTGATCTACAACATAGATATGCAAATACTGTCAGGACTAAATTCATGATAAATTAAGTTCAATTAATCAAATTACTAATGAACTCCCACTTAAATCAACATCCGTCAAGTTATCTAAGTGATACACGATCCAAAGCAACTAAACCATGTCCGATCATCATGTGAGATGGAGTAGTCATCAACGGTGAACATATCTATGTTGATCATATCTACTATATGACTCATGTGCGATGGAGTAGTCATCAATTATTAGATTTCTTTAACCATGATAAAGGTTTATTATTCATGCTAGAATTGTATTGACCGAAAACCTAAATACATGTGTGAATACATAAACAAATATTGTGTCCCTAGTAATTGTCTACTAGACTAGCTCATTAATCCAAGATGGTTAAGGTTTCATAACCATGGACATGAGTTGCCATTTGATGATGGGAAAAAATCATTATTAGAATGATGTGATGGACAAGACCCATCTGTTAGCTTAGAATTTGATTGTACAGTTTATTGCTACTCTTTCATGCATTTCAAATACATATTCCTTCAACTATGAGATCATGCAACTTCCGGATACCGGAGGAATGCCTTGTGTCTATCAAACGTCACAATGGAACCGGGTGATCATAAAGATGCTCTAACCGTCCAGTTCTCCTGCTAAAAGTGCAACTAACCCCTTGGTGGTTTTCATAATTCATAACAACATATAACTCATTGAACTCATATGCATTCAAGATTGATATTTCAGGAAGTTCAATGAATGGCATGGCATGGACTAGAAATTTGGACCCCTCAAAATGCTAAGCACACATATTGGCAAAAGATCAAGACTCTTCATTTCATTTTAAGTGATCCAAGATCACTTTGAGTCCATAGGAAAGCTAATACTACTGAAAGGGGATGAGGTGTTGCTTAATGGCTTCCTAGCTCAAATGCTTAGTGATGTTGCTCTAAATACCCTCAACTACTTTCTCCATACAAATATGTCAAAACCATAAATCCAACTCGGCCCCACCGATTCATCCTATCCAGAGCCACCGAGTTCATATGACATAACCACTGCCAGAAACCATAGCAATTTGATTTCACCAATACGGATCTCGGTCTCACCGAGATGGCCCTGCAATATCTCTGTTTCCCTTTGTAACATTTCGGTCTCACCGCAATGAGTAATCGGTCTCACCGAGTTTGCTTAACTGACTCCCTCTTTGCTCTTTGCTAAATTCGATCTAACCGAGTTTATGTGATCGGCGCCACCGAGATGATGTTTTGCCCTAAGCCCTAACACATTGGTCCCACCGAGTTGTTCCACTCGGTCCCACCGAGATTCCTAACGGTCACATTTTTAACTAATCGGTCTCACAGATTTCATCTATTCGGTCTGACTTGATGGAAATATGCCCTAGAGGAAATAATAAAATGGTTATTGTTATATTTCCTTAATCATGATAAAGGTTTATTATTCATGCAAGAATTGTATTAACCAGAAACCTAAATATATGTGTGAATACATAAACAAATAATGTGTCCCTAGTAAGAACTCTAGTAGACTAGCTCATTAATCAAAGATGGTTAATGTTTCATAACCATGGAAATGAGTTGTCATTTAATGATGGGATAACATCATTATGAGAATTTATGATGGACACGACCCGTTTGTTAGCATAGCATTTGATCGTATATTTATTTCTACTACTTTCATGTATGTCAAATACATATTCCTTTTACTATGATATCATGCAACTCCCGGATACCGGAGGAATGCCTTGTGTGCTATCAAACGTCACAACATTACTGGGTGATTATAAAGATGCTCTACAGGCATCTCTGAAGGTGTTTTGTAGGGTTGGCCTGAATTGAGATTAGGATTTCTCACTCCAAGTATTAGACAGGTATCTCTAGGCCATATCAGTAATACACATCAGAATAAGCCTTGCAAGCAAATGACTAATGAGTTAGTCACGGGATGATGTATTACAGAACAAGTAAAGAGATTTGCATGTAACGAGATTGAACTAGTATAGAGACGATCGAATCTCGGCCAAGTAACATACTGATGGACCAAGGGAATTGTGTATGTTGTCATAACGGTTCGACCGGTAAAGATCTTCATAGAATATGTAGGAGCCAATATGGTTATTAGTCGGAGAGGACTCTCGGTCATGTCTACGTATAGTTCTGGAACCCGTAGGGTCCGCACGCTTAACGCTCGATGTCGATTTGGTATTATATGAGTTATGTGGTTTAGTGACCGAATGTTGTTCGGAGTCCCGGATGTAATCACAGACATGATGAGGAGCTCTGAAATGGTCCAGAGGTAAAGATTGATATATAGGACGATGCTATTGGTGTCGGATCGGGGGTTTCGAAAAACGTTGAGGTTCGAACACTGGGGTGCGCACGAAGATCTCTCCTTTAAGCTCTAGCTCGCTCTCGCACTGATTCCTAGACCTAGCTCGTCGAACCCAAAGAACAAGGGCATGAGGGTTTATACTGGTTCGGGCCACCGTTGTGGTATATTATGTGGAACTAGGGTTTAGACAATATGTGTAAACCCTTGTAACCCTCAAGGTATGCGGAACTTAGAAATTTATTATGTCAAAAGACAATATGTTTATTTAAGAGTGTAAACTCATTGTGTGGTGTGATTATGTCACAGTTGGCACAACCAAGGTCGAGACCCTCAAGGGCGCCCTTGCTCAGGCCATGAAGGAGGCTGAGATGAAAAAAGCAACCGCTGACAAAGCGGCTGCTGAGCTGGAGGCCGAACATGCCTCCCACCGTCAACATGAGTCTCGGCTAGCCAAAGTCAAACAAGAGCTACGAGACGCCATTTGCAAATGCGAGGAGCTGGAGCAGAAGACTTCGGACCAAACATCCAAGCTCAATAAGGCTCTCAATGCTGCCAAGGAGGCGCGGAGCGAGTCCCGGAGTGCTCGCGAGGAGATCAAACAGGTGCGGTAGATAGCGTCTGGTAAGGCCTTTCTTCTGCAGAGTATCTTTGGAGGTCGGAAGTATGTGTCACTGACGCGATTGTGGAGTTCTCCAAGCATGTTTGTGGATCTCTCGAAGAGTATTGCCGACGCCACCCAATTCTTCAGAGCCCAGGAGGGGAAAACAATGGAGAAGTTGTTCTGGTCGCAATTCCTTGCACCAGAACAGACAGTACCTCTGAACGACCTGTTAAAGCAGCTGGTCGAGCTGCATAACATGGCGGGTGCAGCCATGAAGGATTTAGCAGTCCGGCTTTGGCCTGTCGAGCCAATCCCTAGTAGCTACTTTGGATTGGTGAAGCGGCCCGTTGATGCGAGGCCGCGGGTCGACGCTTCACGTATAGAAGGTGCCCGGATGGCCTTAGCCCGCATCAAGATGCACTGGGTGAAGATGAAGGCCACCAAAGTGGCGACCGCCGGCCCGCCCAAGGGCAAGGATCATCGGAGGCCGGAGAGGTAGATCGATGATGTCCTAGAAGGAGCCTGCATTGTAGAGGGCCAGTGCACAAAGGACGTGGTTTTTGATTAAGTATGTTCAGGTTGTAAAGACTATGCATATGAAGCGTTGTGTATATATTTTTGCGCCTTATATTTCAAGCGACTTTTCCTCATGTGCGGCTGTTTATTGTTATATCTGAAAGTTCCAGTCTTCGGCTTCAGCCCCCATGTAGATGTTACAGGGGTGTTCGGCATGATGTGTGACCACGCTTTACCCGACGTCTTGGCCCATAAAGGAGGTGTCTGCGAAGTGAACCAGGCAATTAGACTATGCGACTTTATTTCTTTCACTTAGTCATAGGTGTTTGACTATGGGGCTAAGTACTAGCCCCTTGTGTGTGTGCGGCTATCTGGATTACAATGCATATTCACCGCGGCTGGGCGAAGACCAGCCCCTCGTGTAACATGGAGTAGATTGCTAATGATCTATAGTATAATACTAAGTCGCCAAATTGCCGACCAACTCTCGTTTATCATGACAGTCAGTTTTCAGCTTTATCTACTGTGGTACTTTACCGGATGAACCAGAAATACAGTCGCAATAGTTCTTCCTTTAATATCTTCGCCGAACAATGCGGAACGTAAGGGGGTAAGCAAAGGAGCCGGGCAACCCAACTATAGACCCAAGACATGATTCAGAGCCGATGCATATAATGGAATATCCGGGATGCCGAACATTTCCCTATAGGTGATCGGACTTTGAAGTGTGGTAGGCCGAATACATCCCCTGGTGTCAAATACAGATTGAGTCACATGTGGCAATCTTAGGTAGGGAGAGAAGACAAATGGTAATGTAAAATGGACTCCAAACAAATTGTAACCAAAGTGCTTCTTTTATACCCTTATTAATATGGCGAGCCGTGTGGTTACAGATAATGCCAACAGTATCTTGGACATTTTACATGACAAAATAAAGAAAAATAATAAAGGGAAAGGTTTACGCAGAGCCTAAGATTACTGACAAAGGAAAAAATCCCAATAAAGATCTACTGCACATCTGTGCCGTTTCTCCTTTGTGACACATCCTTAAAGGAGAGAGGTCTAATGGCCGCCTGTGAAAAAGGAAGAGGAAATTTGGAAAAGAATTCCCTGCACAACCATAGACAATGTGGGTTCTTGGATGAACCTATAACGAAAATATATTTAGAGTCCGAATAGGGTCGAACCGTACTATGGACTGTTTTTTCGTAGTGTGCCCCCGACGCTGCCCAAGGTATTTTAAGGGCGTAGTTGTGTAAACGAGGTACGTATGCCACAACCTTGTAAAGCAGTCAGGGGAGTCGTAACTGCTAATCAAGCCCAGGTTCATCTGAGCTGCCGCATTGTAATGCAGGCCGGACACGTTTAGAAGTGTCTCTGGTCTTGACAACCAATAAATTAGTTGGCTTGAATTGGCCGCTTTGAACTTCGTCTGCCAGGGCCGCAGTATCCTCCTCTATATGGAGGGAGCGCTCCATATTCCCATTGACTATGATGACGCCATGAGGTCCAGGCATTTTAAGCTTGAGGTAAGCATAGTGTAGGACTGCATTAAAGCGGGTGAAGTTCTTCCGAGCAGTGCATGATAGCCACTGCGGAAGGGAGCGATGTCGAAGATTCACTCTTCGCTTTGAAAATTTTCTAGAGAGCCGAATACCACTTCCAGTGTTAATGAGCCAGTGTAGCGGGCTACTACGCCAGGTATTACTCCTTTAAAGGTAGTGCTGCTAGGCTTGATTCTTGACAGGTCTATGCCTATCTTGCAGACAGTGTCTTGTTATATCAAATTGAGACTACTGCCACCGTCCATAAGGACTCGAGTAAGATGATATCCATCAATTATAGAATCGATTACTAGGGCCGCCGAACCTCCATGACGGATACTGGTTGGGTGATCCCTACGATCGAAGGTGATCGGACAAGCCAACCATGGATTGAACTTAGGGGCGACGGGCTCTACGGCCTAAACGTCCCTTAGTGTGCGCTTGCGCTCCCTCTTGGGGATATGGGTGGCATAGATCTTATTCACCATTTTCACCTCAGGGGGAAATTGCTTCTGTTCCGCAGTATTCCGTGGGCGAGGTTTGTCTTTGTCCTTGCTTTGAGATCCGTTCCCCTTGTGTTCAGCGTTTAACTTGCCGGCCTGCTTGAAGACCCAAAAATTTCTGTTGGTGTGGTTTGCAGGTTTGTCCGGGGTGCAAAGAATCTGGCAAGGCCTCTCTAATATCTTGTCTAGGCTGGATGGACCATCCCTATTGACTTTGAATGACTTCTTCCGTTGACCGGACCTGGAGCCACTGAATCTGGCGATTACTGCCCTGTCATCTGTTTCTATGTTATTATTTCGATGTTTATTCTTATTGCGTCATGGCTTGCCATTGACATCCCTGACGTCGGAAGTGCCAGGGTCGTTGGTACTATTGCTTCTATGAGCCAACTAGTTGCGTTTGACCGCGCAAAAGTGGGTCATAAGTGTAGTAAGGGCTACCATTGTCTTCGGCTTCTCCTGGCCGAGGTGTCGCGCGAGCCATTCGTCACAGACGCTATGTTTAAATGCTGCTAAGGCTTCGGTGTCCGGACAGTCGACGATTTGGTTCTTTTTAGTTAAGAACCGATCCAAAAGCTTGCGGGATGACTCCCTGGATTGCTGGATTATGTGACTTAATTCATCAGCATCCGGTGGCAGAACATAAGTCCCCTGAAAGTTATCCCAAAAAGCGTCCTCTAAATCTTCCCAGGTTCAAATGGAGTTTGCTGGGAGGCTATTCAACTAGTGTTGTGATGGCCCCTTCATCTTTAGAGGGAGGTATTTGATGGCATGTAGGTCATCTTGGCAAGCCATGTGGATGTGGAGAATGAAGTCTTCAATCCATACAGTAGGGTATGTCGTTCCATCATATGCCTCGATGTTTACAGGTTTAAACCCTTCCAGAAATTGGTGATCCATCACCTCATCGCTAAAGCACAGAGAGAGCGCATCGCCCCTATATCATGCGCCATCGTGACGTAGTTTGGACGGCATCTGTATTCGGTGTTGACTCCGAACTTGATTATATCCGGTATGCTTGTCTTGATAGCCACCACCCCATGTGGGAGCACGTTCTCTTGACCCGTAGATCGATCTGGCCTAACCAACTTTATTGTTTAGGTCCTGACGTAGGTCGTACTTGTGGCCCTGAGCCGCTATATCATTTTCTTTACGGTTGGGAGATGCGGGTTGATATACGACATTGCTAGCCGCTTTGTCACGTCCACGAGGTGGTCGGTCCAGTTGATCGGCCTGATCGTGCTTCGATGGAATTGGTGCAAGGGCCTCATTGTCGAATTGTGGCAGCAGCTTGCGCTTGGGATAGCTCTTTGTTTGGCACTCACAGCTGTATCTCTCTTCAGTGTCTGCCACTTGATTCCATATGTCCTTCGGCGTATCCTGATCGGCTTTAAGCCACTACTGCTGCTTTTTCAGGCTCCTTGTTGTGGCAATAAGCCGTCGCTGAAAGCATTCTTGTTCGAGGGGTTCCTCTAGGACGATTAATTCCTCATCTTGCAGTCTGACATCCTCTTCGGAGACAGGTAGGTAGTTACTGACTTCGGATCATTGTGGTCGGTGAGTTGTTCGGGACTGCAGTAGCCATCCTCCCACTCCTACTTCTCCAACGCTGGCTCTACGGGTCTTCGGCGTCCTCCGAAGCCTCATTGTCTCCGGTGCCGGTATTACTTTCCCTTTCTCGATGCGATCGTGAGCGGCGCCGCTGACATCGGTGCTTAGGAGGTTCATCGACAGGCTTATCCTCTTCTCGATCATTGCCGCCATCATCGTCCTTCTCCTGGGGTTGTCCACCATGTATACGTTGTAGGTAGAAGTGGCCGTCCATTGCCCGATGACGGGCTGGTTTTGATTTAGATCAGCTTTCACGTCGTGGTCCATGACATCGTAGTCTTCGGAAGCATAGTCTAGTACGTTGGTTAAGTCTTCGACCGTGGCTACATAGTGGGTGGTGGGTGGGAAGCAAAATTCCTTGATCTCAGCCCCTAGTTTTAACTGGGCATAGTTCGGCGGCGAATCCTCCGTAATGGCGAGAGATTGTAGTAAGTTCAGCGCCTCGTTTAATAGTGAGAGTTGGATAGGAGTTTGGGGGTCTATGGAGCCAGGCTCGATGGTGACCACTTGGTCAAGCCCACAGAGTGCGGATCCCAAGAGTTCGGAGCTCGTAATTGGAAATGAGTCCGGCTTCCCAGTAGCAGGGAGAGTCCCGTTTGATTCTGGGTCTATGAGGGGCACAATCGCCGTTGAGCCTCCGACTAAAAGTTCCATGGAGTGGGAGAGTCCGGCGGGGTTTATCCTCCCGTCTTCGAACGAAGTGATCTTCTCCGGATCTAGGGCCAGAGCGGACATGGATGTTGACTCCTGGACGGGATCTGATGATAGATCTCAGATATCTTCATCGCGTAGGTAGGGAGTAACAGCCGAGGGCGCGAATCCATCGAAGATCACATCTCCTCAGATGTCGGCAACGTAATTCAGACTTCCAAACCTGATCTGATGACCAGGAGCATAGTTGTCAACCTGCTTAAGGTGGTCATCCGAGTTGGCGCGTAGCACGAAGCCGCCAAACATGAAAAGCTGACGGGGGAGGAAGATCTCCCCAGGGGTGGCGCTGTTGCTAATGACGACACATCGGATTTCTCAATGAAAGCACCAATGTCGGTGTCAAAACCTGCGGATCTCGGGTAGGGGGTCCCGAACTGTGTATGTAAGGATCGATGGTAATAGGGGGGAACAAGGACACGATGTTTACCCAGGTTCAGGCCCTCTTAATGGAGGTAATACCCTACTTCCTGCTAGATTGATCTTGATAAATATGAGGATTACAAGAGTTGATCTACCTCGAGATTGTAGTGGCTAAACCCTAGAAGTCTAGCCTATAGAAATTGTGATTGTCCCTACGGACCAAACCCTCCGGTTTATATATGCATCGGAGGGACCTGGGGTTGTACATAATCATCTTGCAGAGGAAGGAAACATTACACCCGGACTTTAAACTTGCCATTCTACACATATAGGAGTCCTATCCGGATAAGAGGGATAATCTGTTGTGGTGATCATCACGGCCCACCAGTCCGGCCCATACCGAGTAATCCGGCCACTCGAGGACCCCTTAATCCAGGACTCCCTCAGGGGGCTCTGAAGCCCTTGCACCCCCAGTAGGAGTACTAGGGACGAACGCCTCTGGAATCTGCCTGGCTACTGTCAGATCTGGGGTTTTGGCAAAACCCTTGAGGTTCGAACACTGGGGTGCGCACGAAGATCTCTACTTCCGCCCTAGTTCACTCTCGCACCGATTCCTATGCCTACCTCGTCGAACTCGAAGGACAAGGGACACAATGGTTTATACTGGTTTGGGGCACCGTTGTGGTGTAATACCCTAATCTAGTGTGGTGTGGTGGATTGCCTTGAAGGCTGGGGTAGAACTAGTACATGGAAGAACAGCCTCCTGAGGAGAGGTGTTCTTGTGCATGGATGCGCTTGCGGGTGTGTGTTGGGTCTCGATGATCTGATCCCCTTCCTATGGTGGTGGCTAGTCCTATTTATAGAGGCCCGAGTCCTCTTCCCAAATATTGAGCGGGAAGGTATCCCACAACAGCCAAGTTTGAAGGGGGACAGCTAGTACAAGCTATCCTGACAAAATGTGGTCTTCGCCTACTAAACGCTCTGGTGGTGACGCCACCATGGGCTACGCGATGACCTCCGCTCTACCGTCCTGCTGGTCTTGGTCTTGTCGCACTGATATGGAAACCTTTGCTTGATGCCTCGGGACTCCTCGCATGTTCCTGCCCCTTTAGAACCAAAGGGGAAACCGACACCCTGTGCCCGCTGGCTCCCGCCTGGCCTTGGTCATCATGGTTCACGTCACGGGAACTTCACGAGGTGCCCCTCACCTTGATATCTCCGCTCCTCGGGAGCTAGCCAAGTTAGGCCGCCCCAGGGGAGGTCTTGTGTCATCCGCCTTGCGAGGCTCGGCCCCTCGCGAGGGTCTTGAGTGGTGGCTGATGAGGTTCGGCCGTACCAGGCCGCTCGATGAGCCACGCTTTGGGCCGTAGGCATGCAAGTCTGGGTACCCCCATTCCCAGGATGCCGACGGTAGCCCCCGGGCCCAAGGCGTGCTTGGACTTGGCTTCGCGGCGAAGCCAACGGTCAAGTCCAGAGCGCCGCGGGCCCCAAAATCCAGCGGCCTTGATTGACGTGTGGAGATTGATGGGACGTGGTCGTCTCCACTTCCCCACGCAGGCTCGATTTTTGCCTGGCTTGATGGCCACTGTTGCTTACGCAACTCCACCTCCTTCGTCGATAACGCGCCCGGTAGCTTCTTTGTCTTCTTGATCCTCCCCCTAGTCCGATTCGACACCAACTCCCTCCACCACCATGGTCTCCAACTGAAAGAAGAAAGAGGGGGGGGGGGACTCTTGCATCTCGCCCCCTCGCCGCCGGCCTTCGGTCCAGCCACCGAGCGGTTGGTGGTGATCAATGAAGAGATGATGGACAAGGTGCGCGTGACGCTCGCCGCCGATTCCAATGTGTGGGGGGGCGACGGTGGCTTGCCTGCTTCCCACGCCGAAATCGACAGGACAGCCACCGAGGTCCCGCTCCACCTTCACACCCTCTGGACGGGCTTGATTCCTCCCTTTTCTGATTTCTTCAACGTGGTGCTCTCGCATTACCAGATCAGCGCGCTGTACCTTGATCCTCAATCTATCATCCTCCTTACTGTTTTCGCTTTCGTCTGCAAAGCCATGGTGGGCTTTGCCCCCTCTGTGGCCTTGCTCCGCCACTTCTTCTCGCTGCACTTGACGGATGCACTCCTGTGCTCGAGGTGTGTATCATTCCAGGCCATTGCAGCAATGGCCGGCTCGGGGATTGATTTCAACCTTTCGACGGTCGTCGGTGGCTTTAGGTAGCGGTGGTGTTCGTTGATGTTGGTGTGTGCAGACCCCTGCTGCTTCTTCTGTGGATTCCGGCTGCCCCGTGCTCCGGCTGGAGGCATGCAAAGCTCACTAACCAGAAACTAGCACCCGTTTGGCACTGGCATGGGGTGACGGCGCCCATGGTGGTGAAGGAGTACATCTAGTGCCGCATCGCTCCACTCCAGCGCCACTCTCAGCCGATGTGGACCTTCTCCGGCTACGGGGACCGCATGAGGCTCCAAGCGCCTACTCTTCCTCGCAAGGTACGACACACGATGCTTGATCTCGCAAAAGGCGACCCAGCTCCAGCCCGCTTGCCAGAGGAGGGCTGTCTTCTGTACTGCTGCTCGAACAAGGTGGAGTTCGTCAAGCAGATGCCCTGATGAATGGGGGCTTCGTCTGCCGGGCCTTGTCGGGTCTCGAGAGAACCCCGCCTGCACGGCTTCCTTGTCCACTACTATCGCGGTGATCATCCCAGAAGGGGGCACGGGGGGGGG